>CM051347.1:26984456-27584456 GCA_028015215.1 Gynostemma pentaphyllum
ATTGTAGGTGTTTTCGGATCATTGTTTGATCGTGCTTTCGAAAATTTGGAGCGAACTCTTATTTGGCTAAGGTGAGAATAGTTAGGATTTAAAGTAACTATAGAAAGCGAATGAGTATGAAGGTTTGTAGAATTTGAAACTAAGACTAGAATCCGAATCTAAGATTAGAGGGATGTGAGTTAGTGCCCTAAGGATTAAGAGTTAATCCTTTAAGTGAGAACTTAGAAGTTCTTAAGGAAAGTATTGAATCTTAGAAGATTCTAAGTTAGATTCGATTCGAAATTAAGGTTGGATCATTGGAAGTTAAAAGATCCAAACTTTTATATAGAACGATTAATAGAACCTCGGATTATATTGGAAGTTTAGAATCCTTGAAGGTATAGGTTAATCGTTTAAGTTATGATTCTACTTTTATTATTGATACTGGAGTTTGATCGACATATCGTTCGTCCGAGATTACTATCTATTTTACTTATGTCCTTTACTTTATGTCTTTACTTTATGCTCCTTTATTTTATGCATGTTTCGATTATTTTATCATTTACATTTACTTTATTTACTTTTGCAAGCATATGCATAACATCTCGCATTATTGAAAAGAAAAGAAAGTGAGAAAGAAAAACGAAAGGTTAATGGTGGAATACGAGAAAAGTCCACATTACCTCCATGCATAAGTACTGGTGGATACTACGGAAAAAGTCCACGCTACTTCCATGCATAAGTACTGGTAGATATTACAGAAGAAGTCCACGCTACTTCATACATAAGGATAAGGGTGAATAGTATGTGAAAATCCACATGACCTTCATTTCATGCATAAATGGCGAATATTGCGTATCCCACGGGATGTACTCATTACTTTTATGCATATGATAGATGAGGAAGAGAATCGAGATGTTATATTTAAGCAAAGTTTTATTTATTATTCTTAATTATGTCATAACAAGTAATTGGATGAGGATTGACTACGAGAGTTAGTAATAACATCCTTTTAGAGAATATAGAATGAAATTACCTAGAGTTGAAGGACTTTAGGAGTGAATTGTGTCAGATTAATTGGACACAAATCGAAATGCAAGTTTGAGGTCTATCTTTACTTTTTATTCTTATTATTCTCACTGGGCTTAAGTTGTTTACTCATGATATTACAAACATTTCAGTTAATGTTTGGGATCGTGGAAGAGGAGCTGGTGCGCGCTTGATCGAGAGGATGATGATTTCAAGATGGACTAAGTAGTTGTAAAAATCCATGTACATGGTTTTGTGAATTTTATATAATTTTGAGATTTGTAAAATTGTATATAGCTCTTAAGAGCTTTTGTCTTTATGTTTATGATTATAATAATTTTGAACTCATGGATAGGAACTTAATGTTCCTTGTGTATTTTAGATTTTGAAATTAAGATGTAAACAGGTTTTGGCCAGCAAATTTTTAAACATAACCACTCCAAATTTTCTTAAAATAAAAGACTTCTGCTATTTTTCTCTGATTTAATTTATTTAAAAGTGACGGGTCGTCACATCTAGCCAGGGCATTACCTGAAATTTTTGTAATATCATGAGCTAACAACTTAAGCCCAGTGAGAATAATAAGAATAAAAAGTAAGAATAGACCTCAAACTCGTATTCCAATTTGTTTCCAATGTACCTGACACAATCAATCCTAAAGTTCTCCAAACTTTAGGTAATTTCATTCTAAACTTTCCAAAGGATGATATTACTAACACTCGTAGTCAATCCTCATCCATAAAATTGTTATGACATAAAATAAGAAAAGTAAATAACTTTGCATAAAATATAACATCTCGATTCTCTAATCCATCAATCATATGCATGAAGGTAATGAGTACATCCCGTAGGATATACATTTCGCCCTTTATGCATGAAATGAAGGTAATGTGGACTTTTCCCGTAGTATCCACCATTCAACCTTATGCATGAAGGTAATGTGGACTTTTCCCGTAGTATCCACCATTCAACCTTATGCATGATGAAGGTAATGTGGACTTTTCCCGTAGTATCCACCATTAACCTTTCATTCTCTTTCTCACTTTCTTTCTTTTTTTCACTTTCTTTTCTCTTTCACTTTCTTTTCTTTTTCACTTTCTTTCAATGATGCGAGATGTTATGATACAATAAATAATGGTGCAAGATGTTATGCATATGCTTGCATATGCTTGTAAAAGTAATAAAGTAAAGTACGATTATGAAAGTATCCGAGACAAACATAAAATAAAGAGGCATAAAGTAAAATAGATAGGAATCTCGGATGAACGATATGTCGATCGAACTCCACTACCAATAATAAAAGTAAAAACATAACTTAAACGATTAACCTATACCTTCCAGGATTTTAAACTTCCTATGTAATCCGAGGTTCTATTAACCGTTCTAAATACAAGTTTGGATCTTTTAACCTCCAATGATCCATCTTAAGCTTCGAAACGAATCTAACTTAGAATCTTCTAAGATTCAATACTTTCCTTGAGAACTCCTAAGTTATCACTCAAAGGATTAACTCCTAATCCTAAGGGCACTAACTCACAGCCCTCTAATCTTATATTTGAATTCTAATCTTAGTTTCCAATTCAACAAACCATCATGCTTATTTGCTTTCTATAGTTACTTTAAATCCTAACTATTCTCACCTTTGTAAAAGAAGATTTCAATCCAACCTTCGATAACGCGGTCAATGAAAAGTTCAAACCACCTACAATTAGAATTACATCTAACAATCAATAAACAATCCAACTAACAATCAAACAACATCTAAGCGTTTAAAACGACGAAAACCCAACAACTCAAACTTTGAGGCTCTCGGCCCCCCCTTCACAAAAGGGTTTTGGTTCTGGTTTTCCGGCTTTTAGGCAATTTAGATGTGTTTCGAGTTGGTTTCAAGCAATTTCGATATTCCCGATTTCAATGGGTATCGATAATTAGGGTTTTTGAACATTATGCCCTTTCCCGAATTGAATTTAAATAAACAATAATTCATTAATTTATAACCCATAATCAAACCCAAAAAGGTAAATTTCAAACGGGAAGGGTTTCGACTGAAACTCGGTTTTAGGGTTATGGGAAAGTTTCCAAAAACTCTTAAAACTACTCCCGTATTTACAAACACCGAGTTTCCCAACAATAAATCGAAGAAACAAAATGAAAAATCCATTAAAACACTATTTGGAGCTTAGGGTTTGAATATGAACTTACCGAAAACTCCGTGGATCTCGAGAGAAAAGCACGATGGTTAGGTGGAAATGAATCCTAGACTCGAGGGCTTTCCGATGCAACCGAAATGGAGTCGATCCACCGAGAAACGAGCAAAACCCAAATTTTTCTCCCCCCCAAGCTTGCCCACGGTTTTAAGAAGAGAAAGGATGAGAAAAATGAAGTCAATCTTGGTCAAAGACAATTTAAAGAAGAATATGAATAGTGTTTTGATACTTTTAAGAAATCGGAAATGACGGTTGCGTCCTTTTATGACTTTTGACTTCTAAATCGAAACTCAAAGCTCTTAAATAAATCTAAAGGTGATTAATAATTATTAATTGGCCTATTAATAATTATTAATGTCACCGAAACGAATTTAAAAGTATTAAAACGATTAAAACAAATTTCGGTCGAAATTAACTACTAAATTATAAATTACAAAAATAATAATTAAACTAAATATGTAAATTGAAATAAATCAATAACTAAATAACATTAAATAAAAAAAATAAAAAAAATAAATAATATATAAATAAGTTAATATTAAAATTTAATAATAAAAAATTGGAATTAAAATAAAATATATATAAATAAAATATTCAAAAAATGTTCTATACAAAAAAAATCATCCTAGAACTACTGCGGAGGGGCAGGGGGTGGCGGAGGCGGCGTCGATGATGAATGGTCGCCGTCTCGGGATCTGAAGTATGCGGCCAAAGATGTTGCGACCTGGGCCTCGACCCGTGCCTGCATATCCGCCTCAATCGCACCGACTTGAGAAAAGAAGTCGTCGCGCATAGCGTCCATGTCGGTGTGAAGCTGCTCAACCTCCTCGCGCAGCTGCTGCTCAACCGGAGAAGGGCCGGAGCTAGTGCTCGCTCTACTCCGCTGAGGCCTAGGCACATCAGAGTAAAGGCGTCTCCCGTACAAGCCAAGCCCAGCAACGGATAAATCTGGACGAACGCCTCCAGCAGCGTCCAAGAACGCATGTCGACGGTCTTCTTGAGTCGGTTTCGAGTCGGTGTGGGCAACCTCTGACTCAAACACTCCTTGAAACGGTCCTAAATATTTAAAATTCAGAAAATATGTAAAAGTTAGAAAATGATGAACAAATTCTAATTAATAATTGAAAAGACATATGAAATACCTAAGTTTGTTGCGCATTTTCGTCGACGATCGTCCCGTCCTTCTTCGTGTGAAGGACCCGGTGCAGCTCATCAGGCGGAACAAGACGACTGTACTTTTCTTCCTAAACATATTATAAAAAGAGACATAAATTAAATTAATAAATAATTAAAAAAAACAAAAAAATGACGTGAAAGAAAAATGACAATTACTTACTAATATACGATGGTGCTTGTCGTGAGGCTTCGCGCCATCGGTGTGTTTCCTCGGGTTCTTGGCCCGGTTGGCCTTATTCTTCGCCGACTCATTTTTGCCCTCTTGAGACTGCAAGCTCGTGAGGAGCCGGGCATGCTCCTCCTCGCTCATCCACACAGGCCGGTTTTCAGCTTACTTCTGCCGCGCTCGGTACATGAGGTCCTTGAATTGATCCGGCACGTGTCTGTCCCATAGGGGGAACATCCGACCGTTCGTGACATCGGGATCGATCATAGGAAACTTGCCCTGAAAAAATTTGAAATAAGAAAACGTTAAAGTAATAAATTAATTGTTAAAAATTTATAAATTAATTAATTATAAAAATAAGTGAAGTTATTTACTTTCCAATTGTCGTACATCCGACGCTTCTCCGTCGTCACAATCTTCGTCCAGCGAAGCTCGCTGGGTAGAGGCATGCTCTGGAGGACCTGGCGAAACCGCTTTGAAGCGGTTTGATGCGGCTGTAATCTGAAAAAAAACATGTTAAAAATATTAGTGATATTAGGTTATAAATAATATGAATATTAAATTAAAAAAAAATACTTGTCTACTTACGTATCCCCTTCTATCCTAAGGGTCTGGCTGACGGGGGCCCGAGGACACCCAGTGTCAGAAGTGGATGCTCCCGCTGGATCCGGCCCGGTGCTTGAAGTGGATGCTCCCGCTACAGTCGTGGCTGGAGTCGGTGAGTCCTCCCTCAAACGCGGTGTCGCAATCTGCGACTCGGATACTGCGGAGGGATATATAGGGTTGGGATTGTCGTCCAATCGTAAGATCTCGTCCAGGTCAGCATGCGTCCAGTCCTCCGGAGAACTGTGCAACTCCGGTGGGTCATCCTCTGGCGGCGATCGGATCGGTGCGGTCTGCGCGATCATCACCGGGACATCGAGAGACGACGTTGGCGTGCCATTTTCCTAATCAAACTAATTAAATTTAATTAATTAATAATTTATTATTTAATGTAACTTTATTAATTAAGTATATTAAACTAAATTAAATTAAAATAATTAATTAAACTAAACTAAACTAAACTAAACTAAAGTAAATTAAATTAATTAATTAATTAATTAAAGTAAGTAAACTACACTAAATATTTAACTAAAGTAAATTAAATTAATTAATTAAACTAAACTAAACTAAACTAAATTAATTAATAAATTAAACTAAACTAAAGTAAAGTAAATTAATTAATTAATTAAAGTAAGTAAACTACACTAATTATTTAACTAAATTAACTAATTTAATTAATTAATTAAACTAAACTAAACTAAAGTAAATAAAATTAATTAATTAATTAAAGTAAGTAAACTACACTAATTATTTAACTAAATTAACTAAATTAATTAATTAAATTAAAGAAAAATAGTTAAGTAAGTAATTAAAGTAATCTAATCTATTTAATTTACTAAATTAAACTAAATTAAATTAATTAATTAATCAAAATAAAGTAAATTAAATTAATTAAAGTAAGTAAATTAAATTAATTAAAGTAAGTAAACTACACTAATTAATCAAACTAATCTAAACTAATAATGTGACTAAATTAAATTAATAATTTATTAAACTAAATTTAATTAAGTAATTAAACGAAAATTAATTTAGCTAAATTAAATTAATTAACTAATTACTTAACTAAATTAAACTAATTAAATAAAACTAAACAAATTAAAGTAACTAACTAAACAAAATTAATTTAGTAATTAATTACACTAATTTAAAGCTAAACTAAATTATTCAATTAAATGTAACTAAATTTAACGAAACTAAAACAATTTATAATAACTTAATTAAAATGAAAACGAAAACTAACCTTGAATACGCTACCGGGTTTTGGAGGTTTTTTAAACAGGAATGGGTGAAAGAACGGGGAACAGGAAAGGTAAGAACGAATGGGGGACGGGGAACGGGCAAAAAGCAACGGGGGAACGGGAACGGGGGAAAGAGAGAAAAGGAAAGAAAAGAGAGAAAAGAAATCGGTGGGGGAGGGGAAAAGAAAAGGAGGGACGTTTAAATCAAAAATTGCGACCAACTGGTCGTAATTTCGTAATCATGACAAAAACAAAGAGTCGCTCGATTACGACTAGTTGGTCGCATTTTGCTTCAAAAATACGACCAGATGGTCGTATTTCATAAAAATGCGACCAACTGGTCGTAAGTGTGTCATTATGACCAACAGCTGTCACATCACACTTCCCATCAAGAATTGCGACCATTTGGTCGTAATTTTCAAATTAACCGCCATAGATTGCGACCAAATGGTCGTAATTCTCAAATTCACCGCCAAAAATTTCACGAAAATTTAAATTTACCGCTGAATAAAGTGACCAGATAGTCACAAAATTACGACCAAATGGTAGTAAATTAATACAAATTTTAAAAAACTTTAAGTCTATATTTTATCAGTTACGACCATATGGTCGCATTTTAGTTTCAATTTGTATATATATATATATATATATATATATAAATTAATGGAGATTAAAAAATATTTATATATATTGTTTAATGAAACACAACAATGACGATATTATAAAACATACAGTGAATCATATAAATTTACAAAGTGTATTATTCTTCATCCTCACTTTCTTCAGTCATTGCTTCTTCTTCTTCTTCTTCTCGAATAAATTCAGCATCAATGTCACGTTCGCGAGAAGTGGAAGCATTTGTATCGTCATTATGCAATGTTATCGTTCCATCGTTCAAAGGACGTGCGGTACCTGCATTCTGGCCATCGTCTATTGCACGACATATTATCTGATCTTCTTAAAAAGCACTGGCTTCGTTTGCATGGTCGTCTTTCTTGGACAGGTTTTCTTCTACCTGACGTGGTTTAACTTTACAAACAACTAACCAATCTGTCAGATTTCGTCTATTACTCGGATAGTTCAGGTAATAAACTTGAATCGCCCGTGAAGTCAGGACAAACCTATCAGCGGTGCGCATATGCTTGTTCTTGTTTTCCTCAACGATTTGTAAATGTTCAATCTTACGGACTCCGGCTCGTCTGGTTGTCTCGAACCAAGTGTAGTTGAACAGAACAATGCGTTTTAGTGTCGGACTTGCGTATTCAATCTCAAGAATCTCATCGATTACTCCAAAGTAATCGTCTTCCGTGCCGAACACTTGACCTTTTATGCAAACACCACTATTGTTTGTTGCCCTGTTAACAGAATGTGCCTTTGTTTGAAATCTGAATCCGTTATCGACGTATCCAGTATATGACCTTGCAATCTGTGCAGGTCTCTTTGCCAAAGAAATAATGCGAGGATCATCTACCGGTAACGTAGGGGAGTCCACCTGTCATTCAGCACACATAGAGTATCATTAGAATGATATATTATTTTTCAGTAAATAACTTGACATGATATTTTTGACAATTTCAAATAACTCACGTATGCACTGAAATAGGAACGAAACTCCTTTTCGATTATTGACCCCTTCTCAGCGGCTGTATGACCGACTCGTGTCATTCGAACGTATACGTTCAGAAATAGTCTGTATGTTACGAAAATAGTATAGTAAGAAAATATTTTAAACAATTGTGATTGTTAAATCAAAGGAATAATGTAACGTTACGAGAACTCACTCGATGTAAGGCTCGACTTCAGGGCAGTTACATAACACATAGCTCTACATTACGTGATACTCATAATCAGTCAATGGCTTACGCACTGATCTTCCAACTGTCATGCCAGGTTCAGTAAATATGGGCAGGTCATTTACGTCAACACTTTCAAGTAAATTTTCGACAACGTTTCATGTCGCTGGACGAAACTGCTCAGCAATGTGTTGATCAAAGTAGTATGAACAAAACGTGGTAGTCTCTTGCGTCAGGTACGCACTACAGATAGATCCTTCGACTCTTGCTTTAATTCCGACCGTCTTTTTCAACCGACGTAAGTACCTGTGGGTATAAACAATTAAGTAAACCTCTGATAAGTTTAACATCAAAAAACTTGAACTATATACAAAGTAAGTTTGCTAACCTTTCAAATGGGTACATCCAGCGATAATGGACCGGACCCCCTAAGAATGCCTCGTATGGAAGATGCACTGGAAGATGCTCTATTGAGTCAAAAAAGCCGGGTGGGAACATTCGCTCCAACTTACAGATAATAACAGTGATCTCCGAACTCATTGAAGCGATAGTAGCTTCAGTCAGCTCTATACATGTTAAGTCCCTGAAAAAAACACTCAACTAGGCAAGCGGCTCCCAATGTCTATTCTCTATGAACGGTCTGAACGCGACAAGCATCAATTGTTACATGAATACATGAAATTTGTGGCTTTTCATCCCGAACATGACATGTTTTTGACTGTCTATACACCGACTCAGATTCGAAACGTATCCGTCAGGGAATTTGATGGATTTGATCCACTCAAATAGTGTTTTCTTTTCATCCGTTATCAACATGTACTTTGCTTTTGCGTAATTATCATTGTCGTCAGGCTCTAACTCAGGACGGTTACATATCTCCCTTATATTGTAACGTGCCTTCAGATTGTCCTTTGTTTTGTCAAGAACGTTCAAAACCGTATTGAAAATGCTGTCGAATAAGTTCTTCTCGATATGCATTGCATCCAGGTTGTGTCTGACAAGTAGATCTTCCCAATACGGTAGATCCCAAAAAATACTCTATTTCTTCGAACCCGTGTTTTTTCCAACCGCATTGTTTGCAATCTCTGCACCTTCCACTGTAATCTTCCGCATCCCTATAGCATCTATACCGTGCAGAATCTGCCTTCCACTGTATATTATCGGGGGGTTTTCCTTTCTTACTCGCCGACCCTTTTTCCAGTCAGTAAAGTTTGAACGGAACGCGTGATTCAACGGCAGAAATCGACGATGGCAATCAAACCAACAAGTTTTCCGACCGTTTCTGAGGTAAAACGCATCTGTGTCTAGGATGCAATGTGGACATGCGTATTTACCGGCCGTACTCCATCCTTTAATAGAGAATGGGGATCGATATTTACAATTATTAACTAATGAACTAAGCAAAACAATAACAAAACTCATACTCAAGAAATAATGAACGTGAACGCAACATACCTGACAACACATCCAGTTTCTGTTTTAGACTTTTTGGGCCAGGTACGATCATTGTGAGAAAAATCACTGGGTCTCTCATACACATCGAGGGTGGCAAGTTATACGGGGTTACCATAACAGGCCAAACTAAATACCTCGAATGCCCCGAACGGGTTAAAGCCATCTGTGCATAAGCCCAATCTCATGTTTCTCGGATCTTGTGCAAACTCAGGATGGCAATTATTTAAATGCTTCCAAGCCGCAGCGTCTGAGGGATGTCACATAACACCTTCATCCTGTGAATGCTCGTGATGCCATCTCATGTGTGAAGCTGTGACATCTGATGCATACAACCGTTGCAGACGTGGGGTCAGCGGTAAATAAAAATGCGGGCATACGGAATCATCCCGCGTTTCCCCTGTTTATATCTTGGAAGAAAACAGAATTTGCAGTGATGCAGATCCGCATCCACATCTCAGTAGATCATGCATCCGTTTAGACACGAATCTATCTTCTCTACGGGTAACCCGAGTCCCTCCAGTAAATTTTTCGTGTCGTACAAATTGTGCGGCGTCAGGTTTTCTTGTGGAGCGCATCGACGAAACCACGATGTAACAAAATCAAATCCTCTAGCAGGTAAGTTATACTGCGCTTTTATATTTAAAAGTTCTGTAGCAGCAGCAAGTTGACTAACCTGACAACCTTCGTACAACGGTCGGCTCGCTGTGTTCAGTAGATCGTGCATCTTACGTGCTTCCGGATTCATTTCTTCTTCAACAACCCCTTCTCTTTCGTCGTCTACGTTCAAACTTTCACAATAACTTTCATTTCCGCCCCCATATTCCACACTATCAAGTATCATTTGCTGCATCTGACTATACTGTTGTATTTCATTGGGTTCTTCGACGACAACGTCCGCATTCGAGCTGCTACCCTCGTACTGTCTCGCTTCCTGTACTGCAGCATCGAACATTTCCCTCATCTCCCCATGATACACCCAGTGATAATAATTCTCCACAAATCCCCGACTATAAAGATGAACCTTCAAATCTAGAACCGGTATGATTCTCCTATTGTCGCATTTTCTGCATGGACATCGTAGCTTTTCACCATAATTCGCGTAATAAACAGTTGTCTTGCAAAACTCAACAAACTGTTCAACCTTGGCCACGAACTCATCGCTCAAATACCCATCTATCAAACGAATATTCATCCACTCTCTCATTTTTCTTTTTTCTTATCTTTACAAACAATGGGAGGAGAAGATTTTATAATGCATTCCTCTGCTTAATTGCGACCCTATGGTCGAAAAATTACTACCATCTGGTCGTATTTCTCCAGCCAAAATTTCCCGCCTTTTTTACTACCAAGTGGTCACATTTGGTCACAATAAATGCGACCAGATGATCACTTCCAAAGGCGACTACTTGGTAGCTTTCTTCCAGCCAAAATGTCGCGCCTTTTTTTGCTATCAAAGTATATTTCTAGTCTCAAAAATGCGACTAGCTGGTCACTTCCAAAGGGGACTAGTTGGTAGCTTTCTTCCCGCCAAAATTACACGGCTTTTTTTGCTACCAAAGTATATTTCTAGTCTAAAAAATGCAACCAGATGGTCACTTCCGAAGGCGACTACTTGGTAGCTTTCTTCCCACCAAAATTATGCGCCTTTTTTTGCTACCAAAGTATATTTTTAGTCACAAAAATGCGACACTTGGTCATTTTTTTAGGTGACCAAATGGTCGCTTTTTCACGCCATAATTTCGCGCCATTTTTTTGCTACCAAGTCATATTTTAAGTCACAAAAATGCGACCACTTGGTCGTTTTTTCAGGTGACCAAATGGTCGCTTCTTTCACGCCATTTTTTATGACCACTTCTAATTTTGGTCGCAATCTGGTCGTAAAAAAAGTGACCAGATGGTCACTTCGAGTCAACCTTCAAAAAAAGTGACCAAATGGTCACAAAAAAAACTACCACTTTTTCTTGGTCGCAAATGGCTGGTCGCATTTTGACTTTTTTTTTTTGTAGTGATTGGGCTTTTAGGTTTTTTTTTCAAATACGGTCTGGTTTGGTTTTTTTTGGGTTTATGTATGTTAAACCTGAACAAGCCGAATTTAAATCGGTTTTTTTTATTTTCTGAACCATATAAAATCAAAATTAAGCTACAAACCAGCCGGTTCAGTCCGATTTTTCAATTTATCAGTTTTCTTACACAACCCTAACCGCCATCTAGAAGGGAAATATTTGGGTTTCGTTGTTTTGTTTCTTATTTGTGGTTTCTGTTTTTTATTTTTAATCTTACCCGTCAATGTCTCTCATCGTCACCCCCATTTTCTCTCTCTTTTTTGGAAGGATGGATTAATTTGTAAAAATTTTAATTTTAGTAATTATTTCTTAATTTATGAATTTGTTGCAATCAAACTCATTAATTGAAATATAACACTGGCGTAAAGTAAGAATGTATCTCAAATTCGTTAAAATTAATTCAGAAAGGGGTGTGATTTATAAATAAGGCAAACCACAGTAGTGTGATTTACAATTATCTCTATTATTTATGGTTAACAAAAAATAAATTTCAAAGAGTAAACTAAATAATTTATAGGAGATTCCTCAATCTTTTACCTAACCACCCATAAGATTACAAAGTAATTAAGGTTGGATATATCGAAAAACTATTGAATGGTCGTTTGGTTGGATGTCCATGGGAATAAGATAGAGTTTATTAGATAACCGACCTTCAAATAAAAGTACTAATACTTTTTGTAACGTCCCATTATTTTGTGATAAAAAAAAAACTTTTATTTATTTTATTTCAATTTAAGTAATTAAAGTTTATTTATTTATCGGTAATTTAGAATTTGCAGTTTATTTCGGTTTTAATCTTTTAATTGACCTTTTTAGTTTATTTTCGTTTTAATGGTATTAATAATTATTAACAGGCCAATTAATAATTATTATTCACCATCGAGATAGTTTAAGATTATCGGGTTTCGTTTTATAAGCTAAAAGTCATAAAAGGGCAAAATCGTAATTTTCCAATTACCTAAATATCTAGATATTTGCTTCATCTTCTTTAACTATCAACTTTGACTCAAATTTGACCAAACTTTGTTCATCCTTTTCCCTCCCCAACCCGTGAGCATCAAGAGAGAAAAAGATAATTTTGATTTTCATTCGTTTCTTGCCCGATCGACTTAATTCCAGGTTTATTGGAAAGGTATCGGTCCTACGATCATTTCCCACCTACCCTTTGTACTTGCCACTCGTGTTATACGGAATTCTCGGTAAGTAAAGTGTAACGACCCGATTTTTGGTAAAATCCATTAAAACAAATGCGCAGCGGAAAAACTAGATTTTATAGAAAAATGGCATGGGTCCGTTTAAAATTCGGATAAACTAAAACCTGTTTACAACCCAATTTTTCAGAAAAAGCAGTAAACCGGAATTTCATATTCCATAATATGATGAAAATGCTAAAGGAAGCTTAAAGTTCGAAAAACAGATACAAATTATACAAATGCTCCATCGAGCTCAAAATGAACATAATAAAATATGAAAAGTTCAAGAGCATTCAAAATGCTTCACCCAAAACCACAAACATTCTTGTCCATTCATCGTCCTGATAGGTCACGCGGCGCCACCTCCTCTACCTCGTCCTCTACCACGAGACTTACCTGAAAAATTGTAATTGTAGCAACATTAGCATAAAAATACTAGTGAGAGTAAAATGAAAGCAAGTAATCCTATGAACAACATTCCATGTCAGAAATCGTGTCCAACGACCTAGATTTCACTTTTACTACCCATTCCACATTCCAAAGTGCACATATAATCAACATACATAATAATCTTTCTCATCTTCGTGGCTCAACGAATTTTATGAGTCATGGATTTCCTCGAAAACATTCTATCATCATATAAAAACTCATACCAAGATACAAGTAAAAGAATGTGATATACTAAGTGCTAAAGAAAAACGTCACAACCACACACGCTCAAATCTTTGAGTGCCACTTGTGTCACCGCATGTGTAGTACTATAATAATGATAACAATAATAACGCATCCATACACGCTCAAATCTTCGAATGCCAACCTCACCACAGCGTGTATAGTGCTATAATAATGATAACAATAATAACGCATCCATACACGCTCAAATCTTCGAATGCCAACCTCACCACAGCGTGTATAGTGCTATAAGTATAATGCATTTATACGCTCAAATCTTCGAATGCCAACCTCACCAAAGCGTATCATAATACCGTATGGACTGAAGTCAACATACCACGTGCCATACCACAAATCATCGCACCATGATACCGTATGGAGCGTATCACATACTATCATGTGCCATAACACATAACCTCGCACCATGATACCGTATGGAGTGTATCACATACTATCATGTGCCATATCACATAACCTCGCACCATGATACCGTATGGAGCTTATCACATACTATCATGTGCCATATCACATAACCTCGCACCATGATACCGTATGGAGCGTATCACATACTATCAGGTGCCATATCACATAACCTCGCACCATGATACCGTATGGAGCGTATCACATATTATCAGGTGCCATATCACATAACCTCGCACCATGATACCGTATGGAGCGTATCACATACTATCATGTGCCATATCACATAACCTCGCACAATGATACCGTATGGAGCGTATCACATACTATCATGTGCCATATCACATAACCTCGCACCATGATACCGTATGGAGTGTATCACATACTATCATGTGCCATATCACATAACCTCGCACCATGATACCGTATGGAGCGTATCACATACTATCATGTGCCATATCACATAACCTCGCACCATGATACCGTATGGAGCGTATCACATACTATCATATGCCATATAGGAGTCATCAAGCTCCTTAGTAAGTTAGATAAAGTTCCACTAAACGACTAAAGAACATAAACCGCTTGAATTACACGAGTCAATACTCAAGTGTAATTCCTAAGCCACTTTGACTCCCGAATCACTTAAAGTTCCTTAGTCATCACTTTCATCTAAAGTCTCCAAATCATCTTATAAGACTTCCAAACCACTCATGTTTCCTCTTTTACTTCCAAAAACCATAAATACACCAAAACCACTCCACTCACATCCGAGTTTAAAGTCTCCAACCAAGTATAACTTCTGGAAGTTAGTTCCCCTCTTAACCTCCATAAACAATAACGTAATGAAACATAATTCATAAAATTACTAACTTCCATTTTAAACTCACCTTAGATGTGAAATCCAAGCTTCCAAGGTGCCAGAGTCAAAGTCACGCAATCGATCACAAACCTACATATCAAACACACCTAACAACCATTAATTATCTTAAATTCGATCAAACGACATCTAAAAGCATAAAAAAATGAAAACCCCGGATTTAAACCCTAAGGGACCCACGGCCTAATAAGGAAGGGAGGGTTCGGGTTCGGGTTCGGTTTTCCATCTTTTATGCACTTTTAGAGGTGATTTGGGCTGATCAAAGACACTTTGAAAGTTGAGATATCAGTGGGTCACGATATTTTAGGGTTGTACATAATAATCGATTTCCGAAAAATTAAGTAAAACGTAAAATCATAGCAAACCAAACACCCTAATCTTGGTCAAGTGAGAGAAATTAACACGGGACGGGTTTTCAACTCAAACTTGATTTTAGGGTTTAGGGAAGTTTCTAAAACTTGCTAAAACGACTTCCTCGATTGAAATCTTTAAGCTTCGGTGTGTGAATTTGAAGATTTTAACTCAAAACCTCCATTAAAACACTATTCACATCAAAATTTAGAAACTTTGTCATACCTTAACGTCTCGAGAAAACGAGCAAAAACCTCAATTGCTAGGTTAGAAATGATCCTCGGGATGAGAGCTTTTCAACGGAACCGGAATTACGGCGATCCACCGAGAAATAAAGAAAAGCCAAGATGAGAGAGAGAGAGGGAGGGGGGTTCGGCCAAGGAGAGGGAAAGAAAAGAAAAAAATGAAGCTTTTGTTGACCAAAATTGACTTTTAAAGAAGGTGGAGATGAATAGTAGATATTTTAAGAAATTAGAAAATGACGTATACGTCCTTTTTAAGTGATTTGATTAAAATACGAAACCCGAAGATCTTAAATTAATCTAAAGGTGATTAATAATTATTAATTGGCCCGTTAATAATTATTAATGTCACCAAAACTAATTTAAAGTAGTAAAAGGTTTAAAAGGTTTAAAAAGGTTTTCGAACGAAAATAACTACTAAAATCGAAATTACTAAGTTTAAACTAACTTAAATACTTTATTTAAAATAAAATAAAATAAAAATAAAAATAAAATTAACACCAAAAGTAATGGGACGTTACATAAAGTTTCAAACCCTAAGCTCCAAATAGTGTTTTAATGGAGTTTTCTTTGATTTCTTTCGATTTCGTGTTGTAGAACTCGGTGTTTGTAAATATGGGAGTTGTTTTAAGTGTTTTTGGAAACAATCCCTTAACCCTAAAACCGAGTTTCAGTCGAAACCCTTCCCGTTTGAAATTTACCCTTTTGGGTTCGATTTTGGGTTAGAATTTAATGAATAAATGTTTATTTAAATTCATTTCGGGAAAGGGATTAATGTTCAAAAACCCTAATTATCGATACCCATTGAAATCGGGAATATCGAATTTGTTTAAAACCAACTCGAAACACTTTTAGATTGCCTAAAAGCCGGAAAACCAAACCCGAGACCCCTTTTTATTGGGAGGGCGAGAGCCTCCAAGGGGTAGGTTTGATGGATTTTCGTCTTTTGTTTGTTTAGTCATTGTTTAATCGTTAGTTGGTAATTTATTAATTTTCGGGATATAATTCCTTTTGTAGGTGTTTTTGAATCGCTCGTTTGATCGCTCTATCGGACCTAGGAGCGAAGTCTTCACTTTGTTTAAAGTGAGAATAGTTAGAATTTAAAGTAACTATAGAAAGCGAACAAGTGCGATGATTTGTAGAATTGGAAACTAAGATTAGAACCCAATCTAAGATTAGAGGGAATGAGTTAGTGCCTTAGGATTTGAAGTTAATCCTTTAGGCGAGAAACTTAGGATTTCTCGATGAAAGCCTCGAATCTTAGAAGATTCTAAGTTAGATTAGTTTCGGAGTTAGAATGGATCATTGGAAGTTAAAGGATCCAAGACTTTGATAAAGAACGTATGATAGAACCTCGGATTATTGGAAGTTAAAATCCTTGAAGGTTTAGGATAATCGTGAAGTTATGATTCTTTACTTTATTCTAGTACCGGAGTTCGATTTATATATCGTTCGTCCGAGATTCTTATCTGTTTCTTTATCTTATGTCATTTACTTATTGCCCCTTTACTTTATGTTGGTCGTGACTTCTTTAATATTCGCACTTTACTTTATTTACTTTTGCAAGTACATGCAAGCATATGCATAACAAGATTGTACCATTATTTATTGTACCATAACATCTCGCATCATTGAAAGAAAGTAAAAAAGAAAGGAATTGAGGATGAGAATGCATAAGGAATGGTGGATGAGTGTGAATACCCACGTTACCTTCATGCATAAGGAATGGTGGATGAGTGTGAATACCCACGTTACCTTCATCATGCATAAGGAATGGTGGATGAGTGCGAATACCCACGTTACCTTCATGCATAAGGTTGAATGGTAGATGAATGTGAAAATCCACATTACCTTCATTTCATGCATAAATGGCAAATGCGTATCCTACGGGATGTATTCATTACTTTTATGCATATGATAGATGAGAAAGAGAATCGAGATGTTATAATTATGCAAAGTTTATTTATTTTTCTCATTTAAGTCATAACAAGTTAATGGATGAACAATTAGACTAAGTGTGCTAACTAGTATCATCATTTGGAAAATATGGATTAGAATGACCTAGACTTTGGAGAATTCTAGGAAAGTTTGTGTCGGATTAATTGGACACAAATCGAAATGCGAGTTTGAGGTCTATCTTTACTTTTTATGCTTATTATTCTCACTGGGCTTAGTTTGTTAGCTCATGATATTACAAAATTTCAGGTAATGCCCTGGCTAGAGGCCGTGGAAGGGGAGATGGTGCTACGTGATCAAGGGATGCTGACCTCGAGATGGACTCTTTTGTTGTAAAGTTTATGTGTTTTACTTTTGAGAACTTTGAAGGATTTGTGAATTATACTTTGTATTTAGCTCATAAGAGCTTTTTATCGATATTTTTATGATATTACATCTTGAACTCCTGATTTGGGACTTAAAGTTCCATGTGATTTATTAGATTTGAAAATTAGGATGTAAACAGGTTTTTGCATGCCAATTTTCAAACATAACCACGCAAATTTTTCTTAAAATAAAAGACTTCCGCTGTGTTTTCTGAAATAAGTCTATTTAAAAGTGTCGGGTCTTCACACTTTTTGACCCTCCCCTCAAGAATATTGTTTTACAAGTCTTTTTTAATGGTAACCCTTGAACGTCAAACTTTTAACACTCCAAACCAAGTTACTTTAATTCATTCTTTTTCTAACATAACCAAGTTATTTTAATTCACTAAACATACTCTAAACTGAGATTGAAATTTTAGTCCAAGATTGTTGAAATTTGTTATGAGTTTACTTCAAGATTACCAAGATTATAATTTTAGTCCGAGATTATAGAAATTAGTATGAGTTTGCTCCAAGATTGACACCGATATTAGTCCGAGATCAAAATTTTAGTTCAAGATTATAGAACTTGGTATAAGTTTTGACCAATATTCTACCGAAATTGTGACAAAGATTAAGTATTTTAGACCGAGATAAGGATCGATTCAAAAAAATCTTACTAGTACAAAAATCCATAAATTGAAACATGAAATTACTAACAAAATTCTCTTATTAAAAAAATTAACCAACCAACTTTTCTTTTTAGAAGTGTGAAGTAAATAAAAATTGGAAGATTTGAGGTGGTTATTGGAAATTTCCCCTTTGTCATTGATTTACAATTGAGTTGGAAGTTTCCCCTCACTATTGATTCACCGCACTTCTCTCCCTTTGTCATTGGATTCCTCGAGCCCCTCTGATCGTAGGTCTCCCCTCATCATTTTCCGAGTTGCATTTCCATACTCGCTGGAATCCTCTCCCATCCCAACGTCAGACTCACCTCAAAATCGCCTAAATAATTGACCTCATCATCGTGTCTCACTCCATTCATTAGAAAATATCTTAAAACTCATCCAACCCACTAGATCTACAACCCACTAAATCTACACTATTTTAGACAAGTAAGAAGATCAAGTGTACACCAAACGAGAAAAATGAAGGTTATTTTTATACTTTCATATGCATGAGTTATAACGGAAGAAAAATATTATGAAAAAACTATATTTTGTAAGGGAGGGTGAAAAGGTATGAATACTTTTATTTAAAGATTAATTTTCTTAAACTCTACATAAGATGTCCGAGAATAAAAGATAATTATGTTTGTTATGTTGTGAAAACGTCGTCAAAATTTCATGAGAATTAAAGATATTTGTGCGTATTTTGTGGATTATTTCTTAAATAACTTATCGAAACGCAACAATGATCCTTTATTGATTTAATTAAAGGGTTAATTTCAATAATGTACAAATTAAAGTTGTTTATTTCAGAAAAACATAATCTTTTATATATATATATATATCAAAACTACCCAATACCACCACCAGAAAAATTAAATTACATTGTGAAAAGACAAAATGTAACGACCCAGCTTGTAAAACAAGCCTAAGCAGAGAGAATGCAAAGCGGAAGCGTAGGTGTAAACACTCGAATTTTCTCAAATCTTTAAATCATGAGTAAAACAGCGGAAGACTTATTTTTACAAAAATTTGGCTTGGATCCGTTTAAAATACGAACTCCCTAAACCTGTTTACATGGGCTCAATCCAGAGAATTTAAAACAAACGACATTTCACTCCATTTTATACCCAAAATCAAAGAAAATAATACGAAATAATATATAACAGTTATTAAATTCTCATGAGCCAGAAATACAAGTTTAAAAGTAATGACATATGATTTTTATCAAGCATTCGTAGTATGCTCCCAAAATGTACATGCAAGTCAATGTCCCAAAAGCCATCCCCTCGTGATCAAGCAACACCACCTCCACGACCTCGTCCTCTCCCACGAGTATTACCTGAAAAGTTTAAGTGTAGCAACATTAGCATAAAAATGCTAGTGAGAATAAGATGGATGCAAGCACTTCTATGGACCGAATCCCATATCGGAAAATGTGTCCAAAATCCTAATGTGCTCTTACTACCCATTCAATATTCCCAAGTACTTTACATAAGAAAATAAATCCCATTCTACTATATCGTAATTTCGAAAAGTAAACATTCAAACTCGTAAATAAAGTACTAAAACAACGAAATAGTACTAAGGCATAACAAAGTAAATAACAAAGTAAATAGCAAGGTAAATAACAAAGTAAATTTTTATCATTTACGTCATTCCACACGTTATTTCACATTGTGACCACGTTGTCACATTTCACAATTCAACCGTGACCACTTGTCACCAATCACAACTATATCGTGACCTCATTGTCACCGTGACCACATTGTCACCATTCACAAACGTACCGTGACCTCATTGTCACTGTGACCACATTGCACCAATCACAAACGTACCGTGACCTCATTGTCACCGTGACCACATTGTCACCAATCACAAACGTACTGTGACCTCATTGTCACCGTGACCACATTGTCACCAATCACAAACGTACCATGACCTCATTGTCACCGTGACCACATTGTCACCATTCACAAACCATACGTATCATAACACTACACGTACTACTCCCCTTTGGTAGCACTAAATAGCGAGTCACATCGCTAATAGATATCATTCTAACTCGATCCTACACGAAGAACCTCTCCAAAGTCTCTTTTAATTACCTTATAACCATTCAAAATAAAAGGAGTATATAATACTCTTCTCCAAATTTCAGAATCTAATTCTCCTCGAGAATATAACTTAATCCACCAATAACATCGTACTTTAAACAACAACCAATCTTAACTAATTTTCCTTACGCACTTTCCTTAACTCCCAAATAACATACATTCTTGGAAAGTTCTAAAGTCTATTAACCCTCTTAACCTCGATCGAACATAAACGTCAAGCAATTCGAAAACATAAAAGTAATCGCAACCATTTTAAACTCACCTTATAATTGAAGCCAACTCCGAATCACCGGTTGACCAAACTTTACGATCGAAGCACAAAACCTATAATTAAATACACCTAAAGTATATTAATTAACCGAATCGAATAACGATCGTCACAATACTAAAATAAAAGACAAAACAACCCGGAAATGCCCCCAAGAGGCCCACCGCTCAAAAGGATTTCAAGGTGAAGTTGGTTTTCCGGATTTTTAAGCACTTTAAAAGGGGTTTCGAGTTGGTTTCGGGCACTTTGGAGGTTGGTAATATCAATGGGTAAACATGATTTAGGGTTTAGGTCAAAAGTTCAATCCTGAACAATTTAGTAAAATCATAAAACATATCAAATTCAAAACCCTAACCATCATGAAAAAATGAGAATAACTCAAAGAAATGGCTTTTGGCTCAAACCCGATTCTAGGGTTTAGGGAAAGTTGAGAAAAATGGTTCCCAAAGGTTGCCCAACAACATTTGGTAACAATTTTGAGAAGGAAGTGGAGCTTTGTTAATGAAATCACAAGTTTGACTCAATTTCCATGAAGAAAAGTGTTGAGATTCGAAATCTAGGGCTTACCTTAGAGAGGTGGAATCGTCCCAAGAGTGGAATGGGTAGAAAGATCTCGGCGAGAGCTTTCCAACGCATCCGAAATCACGCAAAACGGTCGAGAAACGAAGCCGGGGCGACCATTTCTTTCTCTTCTCTTTTCCTCCTCCTCTTACTCGGGTTTGGGGAAGAAGATGAGAAGAAAAATATAATTTTTTGTCTAATTTTGGCTTAATAAAGAAGATAGTGAATAGTGTTAGGATATTTAAGAATTCCGGAAATGACGCCTACGTCCTTTTCTTGCCTTAAGCTTTTAAAACGAAACCCGAAGCACTTAAACTAGGCCAATGGTGATTAATAATTATTAATACCATCGAAACTAATTTAAGCTAATTAAGCAATTAAAAACGGTTTCCGAACGAAATTAACTAGTTACTTCTATATAACAAATTCTAAAATTATCTTTAACACTTTAAATAAATAAATAATTAATTAAAATAAAATAAAATAAAATAAAAATTTCATCTCAAAATACGGGACGTTACAGTAGGACTTTCACATTTAGTTTAAAATAATACAACAAAACCAAATCTGGGAATGAAGTATGAACAAAAGTTTTATAAAATCTTCTTAACATTCACATTCAGCTCGTCGTCCGTTTCAAAATAACAAGTATATTCAAAATACATAAAGTACATGGTGCACCCAGGTCATAGCTTTACAATCCTTTTAAACATAAAAAGTCATTTACAAAAGCTTCAAAAGACATGACTTCAAGACAGGAACACAAACGACCCACAATACAACTCCCATAACTAAAGCTTTGCATGTCCGGTGGCCTAACCCAAAAGCTTCTATCTCGATGCATCAACGAGCACCACCTACCGCGCCTTAGCCACAACCCCTAACGATACCTGAAAGGTGAAATAAAGCACCTTTGAGCATGACACTCAGTGAAAGCAAAAAGAAATAAAACGATGATATGCGATGCTCAGAATGATATGATCTAATTGAACCAAACATTTAAGAATGCATAAAAACATGATAGAAAGCATAAACATATAGGTTTGATCTAATCATTGGCATTTCAACTCATAGCCAAGTCGGGATAACAACAATCAATCCGATGTACTATTCCATCACACTTTCTAATCCAACTGTAGAAATTTTGTCCTATATTATTTAAAAATTAAATTTTTATTAATTTAGAAATAAAATTGACCTTTTTTTATCATAGTCATTTAAGATGAGAACATCTTTTAATTATCCTAATCTAAAGTTATTAGAAAAAATGTGTTTTTAAATTATTAGATAAGAGTGGAAAAATGGAGAAGATAGGGAAAATGAGGTGGAAATTCAAGGGAAATAATTTTGTTAAGAAAAAAAGAGGCATAGTTTTGAAAAATTAGATGAAAAGTGAACAATGAAAGAATTGAAAAAGAGTGTAAAATAAGTCTTGCTAAAATTGGAAAAAGTTATGGATAAAAAATTTGATTAAGCTAAAAGAAGATCTAAAAATTAAAATTAAAATGGATATTAAATTATAATTTTATTTTAGCCAAAAAGAGGGGGAGATTATATTTTGAATTCATAGACAAAAGAGGTAGGCAAAAAGAGGGTGGAAGAGAGTAGGAAAATAATTATAAAAAAATGGCTAAAAATGGAAAAATACAAATAAATAAATAAAATTAATAAAAAAAAAAAATTAAACTAAGACTAAAACTTAACCCTAGCTTATCCCTATATATTCATCCGTAAGTCCTCTTAAAAGTTCCACCTTCCAATCTTCCACCTTCCAACTTCCACCTTCTCACAAATTTCTCATAACCATTATCTCAACTCCTCCACCATTCTCATATCATCCAATTTTATCTAATAACTCTATCCTCTCATTTTCACACACAAAGGGAACTCAAGAGGTAATAGAGATGTTCATGGTAACTTTCACTCTTACATGAGTATGCTTGTTTATTTTCTCTAGTTATATGATTGTTGTTATAGTATTTCCATCTTCAAACAAAATAAGTGTCATATTTCAAAAACAGTTTTTTTTAGGTTGAGTCTTCTATGTTCAAATAAAATCTGAGGTTGATTTATGTGATAATTTTTTCATGAAAGTAGACTTGAATATGAATCTATAGGAATTTTTTCATGAAAGTAGACTTGAATATGAATCTATAGGAAAAAGCATCAACTAATTCCAATTTGTGGTTTGAAAGTTATGATTTTTTTGAAATTTGATGTTCAAATAAATTTATAGGCTACGAGGATTTCTGACCATCTTCTATTATGTTATTCTCCAATGCTTGTTTTTTGAGATTTATTATTTATGTTTATTTTTCCTTAAAATATACTCATAAATAAACACTTAAAAAATAAGAATCGCTCCGTTTTGTTATGTATGAAAAATGATTTGATTATTCAGAGTTGGTACAAAATTCTGCTGAAATTTTTGTGGTAAACCGAGAATGAGGTACTTTTTTTTCATGAATTTTTTTTTTAATTAAAGTATGAATGTTTTTTGAGGTGATAGTTTTGTTTGATTGTCAAATTTTTGTATGTCATATTTATGTTTATGATTTATTTCCTTAGCTTAAATTAATTGACATCTATTTTTGGTTAAGTTCATTATTTTGTTTACTTAATGTTAAAAACCAATTTGTTTTAAAAAGTAATTTTTCTCTTCAAAATCCATCTTAAAAGTAATTTCTCTCTCTCTTCAAAATGCATCTTTCCAAAAGTTTCTTAAATTTTAAAATTTGGGAGTATAAGGATGCTTTGATCCCAAATTTCATTAATTGAGAAGTTTATGGTTTGATATTTAGAATCAATTTCTTAAAATTCAAAGTTTGGGAGTACAAGGATGCTTTGATCCAAAATTTTATAAGTTAAGAAGTTTATGGTTTGATTTTCAGAATCAATTAAAATTACCTTTTTAAAAAAAGAAATATTTATTTTAAAAATTTCTTTAGAATTTAAAATTTGGGAGTACAAGGATGCTTTGATCCCAAATTTCACGAGTTAAGAAGTTTATGATTTCATATTAAGAATGAACTAAATAATTTATTTTCTTAAAAACCCATTCTTCCAAAAATTCTAAAAAAATGAAATTTGGGAGTACAATGATGCTTTGATCCCAAATTTCATGATTTAAGATGATTTGTAGTTTGAAAAAAAAAACCACTTTATAAAAAGGAATTGTTAGGATGCAAACTTTCCTAATTTCAAATGTTTTGCAAAGTCATTTGGTTTATGTTTTAAAATTTTCGCTTCTGTTTGTGTACTCGCGTCCCGGACTTGAATCTCGAGTCGGGTCATCACATAAGGACATTTTCTTCTCAAACATCTTAAGGTGAGAAGTCTTGTGGTAGGATGCTATAAATGAGACTTCATTTTTTAATGGCTTTATTCCATTCATATTTAAATTATTCATATCATTATAATGATTAATGATGTGATCAAATAAATATGAGAAATTTCAAAATAAACACAAAAAAATGTTTTTCCTAATAGCTTCATGCCACTCACAATTATTTAACAATATCATTAAAGTAATTAGTGATATTGATTAAACATACGTGGGACATTTCAAAATATTAAAAAAACATTTTATTTAAGTAAAAAGCTTTTAATGACATAAAAGAGAATAACCAAAGCAGTAATCGTTTTTAAAACGAATGTTTTAGGGTGCTAATACCTTCCCTAAACATGAATAAACTCTCGAACCCATTTTTTCAAAATTCACAGACCATTTTATTTTTGTCTTTCTCGAGTGACCAATCACACCCATTTCAAAAGCAATGATTGGTGGCGACTCCTGTTTCTTTTATTATTCTTTTCTTTTACCATGTTGTCAGGTTAGAAAAGGACTTGTGTGTTTTTTAAGAGGGTCGACAGTTTCACGTCGTTCAAGGGTGTAGTGATAGATGGCGACTCCGCTGGGGACAATTTGGGAGATTCTTGCTGTGTTTTGGTTATCTCCATCTTTAGTTATGTTGTTGAAGCTTTTATATCTTGTTTATTATTTATACTTGACGATGCATTCACACACATTCACAGCCTCGTACCCCGGCTTACCTACTAAGATTAGCGAGATGTGTATGTTGACCTTCGTGGAGTTTACTCCCGTGTAGGCACATGAAAATCTCACCCAAGTCAACTTAACAAGGATGCTGGAAGGGGTTCTCTGTTATAATAGGACCAACTTTTTCAGGATGTTGTTAAAGCCCATGTTATAGCAAAGATAGCTTGGTGGCCTTTAGATAAACCCTTTAAATAGAAACTACAACCACACTATCATCTTTTGCATATGTTGTGCTGTATTGTATCGTTGTTATCGTTATATGTACTTTTATCCCTACATATCTTATATTGGGCTATTATGATTGTTACATATTTCTTTATACTGTGTGATTCATGACTAACTGTTTAATCTCACATGCACACACAACCTTCTTGCATCTTTTGTTTTGCAATGGTTTGATTTTCTTATTATATGTCACATTTTTTTTATTAATGCCATTGTCTGCGATTTTCAAACACGCCTTCATTTTCACAAACTTAATTATTTAAATTAACTTTCATAATTTTCTTCATCATTTTTATTTATTATTCTTACTGCGATGCATGGATAAAAACATTTAAAAAAAATATCATCTTTGTTTTGTTTTAAGAGTATGTTTATCTCTTTTTATTAATGAATCAAGCATTCTTCTTTAAAATAAAGGGTTTGATGTTCAAAATTTAGGATCCAAACCAACACCGCAATCCATTCCTAATTTAAGCTGAGAGCGAAATCATGAGTGGGCATGAGAATTCTCATTCTCAAGAAACAAGGCAAAAAATAGAAATGATGAAGGAACAACTTTAAAAAATAATGGAGATGATAACTGCCTTACAGAAAGAAAATCAGTTGTAGAGACCTCACAACATAACAACGAGAGCTTTGTAATCTCCCACGGTGATACCCCACCTTACCCTTTTGATATTCCCCATGTCATTAGACAACCAATGACACAAAATGGGGATAGAGGGGCTCCGTTTTCTTTACCGGGGCAGTTTCATCCAACCTCGCAATTGAGCTAGTAAGCACCAAATCCCAATTGTAATCCCAATTTGGAATGAAGGGTAAAGACCAACGAAGATGATTCTTGGTCGATAGAAAAGTTGGAGTATTTGGAGGAGAGATTAAGAGTCGTCGAAGGAGTTGATGCATTTGGAAGCATGGAAGCTAACCAATTGTGTTTAATTTCTAATGTGGTTATACTACCAAAATTTAAGGTTCCAGATTTTGAAAACTACAGTGGGGTATCTTGCCCAAAAGGTCACTTGATCATGTATTGTAGAAAAATAGCAACTCATATAAACAATGAGAAGTTGTTTATTCATTGTATCCAAGATAGTCTATCTGGACCTGCAACAAGATGGTATAATCAGTTGGATAGCCCACATGTGAGAAAATGGAAGGATCTTGCTGATTCTTTTCTAAAGCAATACAAACACAATCTGGATATAGCTTCTGATAGATTGGACCTCCAGAGAATGGAGAAGAAAGTGACTGAAACCTTTAAAGAATATGAACAGAGGTTGAGAGATATGGCTTTTGAAATACAACCACCTTGGGATGCTATGCGCAAGGAGTCAAATATTAATGAATGCATAATATGTGCAATGAAAATTTAAACATGTATGTTGAACAAACCGTGTGTGTTTCAATCTCATAACCGTATCACGTAAGCATAACCATTCCATGATCTTTTCCACACCAACTTTCAAATAACACAATCTTTCATTTACCATTTCCGCACCTCACTACGCACTTTACACATACTAATACATTTAGCACTCGAGCCGTAGCTCCTCATAATCTTCTAGAATATCGTAATAACCACTCTAGCATCCAGGCCATCCAACACACAGCGTCTCGGAGCTACACCACACCCGCCATGGTAACCACGTGTAACGTCCAACATCCATGGCCACAAACCGATAGCATCTTATGCATGGATGATGTAACGCCCCGTTACTTTTGGAGGTAATTTTTTTTATTTTAAATAAAGTATTTAAGTTTAGTTTAAACTTAGTAATTTCGATTTTAGTAGTTATTTTCGTTCGAAAGTCTTTTCAATCCTTTTATGAATTAAAATTAGTTTCGGTGACATTAATAATTATTAACGGGCCAATTAATAATTATTAATCACCTTAAGATTATTTTAAGATCTTCGAGTTTCATATTTTAAAACAAATCATTTAAAAGGGACGTATACGTCATTTTCCAATTTCTTAAAAAAAATCACTATTCTCTTCCATCTTCATTAAATAGTCAACCAAAGTCAAATTAAATGCATTAATCTTTTCTCTTCCCCTTGCCTTGGCCGAAACCCTCCCCTTCTCACCCTCTCATCTTGGCTTTTCTTTATTACTCGGTAGTTCGCCGTAATTCCGGGTCCGTTGAAAAGCTCTCATCCCGAGGATCGATTCTGACCTAACAATCGAGGTTTCCATCAATTTTCTACAAGCCTCAAGGTATGACAAAGTTTCTAAATTCAAGCTTTGAATAGTGTTTTAATGGAGGTTGAGATTGAAATCTTCAAATTCACACACCGAAGCTTGAAGATTTCAATCGAGGAAGTCGTTTTATGCAATTTTAGAAACTTCCCTCAACCCCAAAATCAAGTTTGAATTAAAAACCCGTCCCGTGTTAATTTCTCTCACTTGACCAAGATTAGGGTGTTTAGTTTGCCATGATTTTACGTTTTACTTAATTTTTTAGAAATGGATTATTATGTAAAACCCTAAAATATGGTGACCCATTGATAACTCGGTTTTCAAAGTATCCTAAATCAACCCGAAACGCATCTAAATTGCATAAAAGCCGGAAAACCGAACCCGAGCCCTTTAATCCTTGTAGGGTCGAGAGCATGCCTAGGCTCTTTCGTCCTGTTTTCGTCGTTTTATGTGTTTAGATGTCGTTTGCTCGATTTTCGGATAATTAATGATTGTTAGGTGTATTTGATATGTAGGTTTGTGATTGATTGCGTGATTTGACTCCGGCACTTTGGAAGCTTGGATTTCACATCTAAGGTGAGTTTAAAATGGAAGTTAGTAATTTTATGAATTTTGTTTCATTACGTTATTGTATATCGAGGTTAAGAGGGGAACTAACTTCCGGAAGTTATACTTGGTTGGTGACTTTAAACTCGGATGTGAGTGGAGTGGTTTTGATGTTCTTATGAACTTGGAAGTAAAAGAGGAGACATGAGTGGTTTGAAAGTCTTGTAAGATGAATTCGAGATTTTAGATGAAAGTGGATGAATAAGGAACTTTAAGTGTTTTGGGAGTCAAAGTGGCTTAGAAATTACACTTGAGTATTGACTCGTGTAATTCAAGCTGTTTATGTTCTTTAGTAGTTCAGTGGAACTTTATCTAACTTACTAGAGAGCTTGATGGATTCTATACGGTACTTGTGATACGGCACATGATAGTATGTTGATAGGTTCCATACGGTATCATGATGCGATGATATGTGATACGGCACACGATAGTATGTTGATACGTTCCATACGGTATCATGATGCGATGATATGTGATACGGCACATGATAGTATATTGATACGCTCCATACGGTATCATGGTGTGATGATATATGATACGACACATGATAGTATGTTGATACGTTCCATACGGTATCATGATGCGATGATATGTGATACGGCACATGATAGTATGTTGATAGGTTCCATACGGTATCATGATGCGATGATATGTGATACGACATATGATAGTATGTTGATACGCTCCATACGGTATCATGGTGCGATGATATGTGATACAGCACATGATAGTATGTTGATACGCTCCATACGGTATCATGGTGCGATGATTTGTGATATGGCACGTGGTATGTCGACTTCAGTCCATACACTATTATGATACGATGAAACTGATTGGGTAATAAAGATAGTCAGTAATGCAATTACATAATCTTTGGACTTGGATTATAAGACTTAGTAATAACGGGTACTTTTACTTTAAGTCTTGATATCGTTACTTTTTAGGAAGTATATCATGTATGTTGATTATATGCGGAATTTGGAATGTGGAATGGGTAGTAAAAGTGAAATATAGGCCTTTGGACACGATTTCTGACATGGAATGTTGTTCATAGGATTACTTGCTTTCCTTTTACTCTCACTAGCATTTTTATGCTAATGTTGCTACAATTACAATCTTTCAGGTAAGACTCGTGGTAGAGGACGAGGTAGAGGAGGTGGCGTCGCGTGACCTATCAAGACAATGAACAGACAAGAACATATATGGTTTTTGGGTGAAGCATTCTTGAATGCTCTTGAAAATTTCACTACTTTTATTATGTTTCATTTTGAGCTCGATGGAGCATTTGTATAATTTGTATATGTTTTTGAACTATAAAACTTTCTCTAGAATCTTCATAATATTATGGAATGCGCATTCCAGGTCTATTGCTTTTTCTGAAAAATTGGGATGTAAACAGGTTTTGGATAATTCGATTTTTAAACGAACCCATGCTATTTTTCTGTAAAAATCTTATTTTCCGCTGTGCATTTAAATTTAAAAGATTTAACAGAAATCGGGTCGTTACAGTTGGTATCAGAGCCTCTTTGGTTCTGTAGACCACATGCATCGCATGTTTTCATGGTTTGATTTTGTTCTTGTCCAATCATTGTTCGAGGTCAACGGTGCCAGGTATCCTTAGAACCTTCTCTTTTGATAAGTGTAATTGTAGTATTGCCATTCCTTTCCTATTATCTCATGTGAGGCTTTTCTGATTGTGATTTCAGTATGCCTCCGAGGACAGTGATACCTAGGAGAGGTCAGAGCAGTGTATAGGCTGGGGTGCGAGGTAGAGGTCGGGCGAGGGCAGTTACACCGCCACCCCCTCCACCTGTTTATCGGGAGGATGAGCTTCCAGTTGATCAGACACCTAGTCAGGGTCGTAGTGTCACCATTTCATAGGAGTACTTTTTAGACCTGTTACGAGGTGGTGGAGGACAGACTGATCTGGTTATACCACCTGTTAGAGTACCCACTCCTGTGGTAGACCAGTCTGGTATTACTGATGCTTCAAAAACTTTGAAAGAGTATATCAGGTATAATACTCCTGAGTTTGATGGGACATCTATTGATCCTGCAGTTGCTGAAAAATGGATCACCAGAATAGAAAGGGTACTTGAGTTCATTAAATGTCCGGATCATTTGAAGGTCCACTGTGGGACCTATTCTTTAGTTGATGATGCCTTGTACTGATGGAAAGGTTTATATCGTACTCTCAGCCCTGAGTTGCAGGTTAGTTGGGAGATGTTCAGGGAAAAGATTTTCGAGAAATACAATCCAGAGGATACCCGTGATCAGTTAGAGATACAGTTTCTCACACTCAGACAGGATGATAGGTCTGTTGTGGAGTATGAGAGAGAGTTTGACTGGTTGTCAAAATTTGCTACTAAACATGTGACTGATCCTGAGGACAAGAGAAAAAGGTTTATTGTAGGTTTAAGAGCAGAGCTACGAGGGCAGGTACGAGCTTTACAGCCTGCTACGTATGCTGATGCTTTGACTGCCGCTTTGGCCTTAGATATTGGTGATTCTGAGAAAAAGGCCAAGGAGATTGTTGCTCAGACCTCTTCTGGGAAAAGGAAGGCTGTGGACGACCTTCCTGGTCGAGGGACACAGCCACATAGACAGGCTCCAGGTAGGGACAAGGGACAGACAGGACCTCAGTTCCATTCTGGTCAGTTTAGTGATCGGGCCCCTTCTTTGCCCTATTGTCCTGATTGTTCTGGGTACCACTTGGGTCAGTGTTATGTGCAGAAGTGCTATCATTATGGACAGGTCGGACATGTTAGACGATTTTGTCCTAGTTTATAGACACCACAGTAGCGTGGGAGTCAGGGTCAGAGCTCAGGATAAGGTCCGAGTTCTGGATAGGGTCGAGGACAAGGTTAGGGCAGTGGTCAGGCAGGTGGTAGAGGCCAGATTAGGCCTACTCAGCATCAGAGAGCACCACCGACAGTTCAGGCACAGCCCTAGACACGACAGCAGGCACGTGTCTTTGCCACTACCCGAGAGGATGCTGAGGCATCTGGTACTGTTGTTACAGGTACTTTATCGGTATTAGGGCACTCTGCTCTTGTATTATTTGATTCTTGGGCTAGTCACTCATTTATTTCTACTGAGTTTGTTGAGTCTGCTGCCTTTGATTCTGAGCCGTTAGGACATGAGTTACATGTTACTACTCCGCTCGAAAAATCTGTGATTGTGGATAGAGTGGTTTATACTGATGATTTGCGTATTATGGGTTGCTTTCTGCATGCTATGTTGATTGTGATGCCGATGTCTGACTTTGATATTATTTTGGGTTTGGATTGGCTGTCAGCCAACCATGCCAACATCGCTTGTAGTGAGAAAGTGGTAGACTTTGTTGGTCCATGTGGGACTAATTTTCGATTTCATGGGACCCAAGGTAGGGTGACACCTGCAGTTATCTCGGGGATCCAGGCTAGAGCACTTTTCAGTGACGGTGCTTGGGGTTATTTAGCTAGTGTGTTGGACACGTCTGTTAGTGTGACTACCTTAGCTTCTGTACCTGTTGTGAGGGATTTCATTGATGTTTTCCCTGATGAGTTACCTGGTTTGCCACCAATGAGGTAGTTAGACTTCCAGATTGAGGTGATTCCTGGGACCGTTCTATTGTCCAAGGCACTTTATCGTATGTCACCAGCTGAACTGAAAGAATTGAAAAGGAAGTTGCAAGAACTTTTAGACTTGGGGTTTATACGCCCAAGTGTATCACCTTGGGGTGCTCCAGTATTGTTTGTAAGGAAGAAAGATGGCTCCATGAGATTATGTATTGATTATAAGGAGCTGAATCGGGTCACAGTGAAAAACAAGTATCCTTTGCCCAGGATAGAGGACTTGTTTGATCAGCTGAGGGGAGCTACTGTCTTTTCGAAGATAGATCTTTGATCGGGATATCATCAGTTGAGAATTAGGGATGAGGATATTCCCAAGACTGCCTTCAGGACACGATATGATTATTATGAGTTTGTTGTCATGTCTTTTGGCTTGACTAATGCTCCTGCAGCCGTTATGCATCTGATGCATACCATGTTTAAGAGGTTTATTGATTCCTTTGTGATAGTGTTTATTGATGATATCCTTGTTTATTCGAGGACTGAGGAGTTACATTCCATACATTTAGAGAAGGTGTTATCGACTTTGAGAGCTCATAAGTTGTATGCGAAGTTCTCTAAATGTGAATTCTGGTTGAAGGAAGTGGCTTTCCTTGGGCATGTAGTATCTAGTAGAGGGATTTCTATTGATCCTTCTAAGGTGGAAGCCGTTAGTGGTTGGCCCCGACCTACTAATGTGGCTGAGATACGTAGTTTTCTTGGACTTGCAGGTTATTATAGACGATTTGTGCAAGATTTTTCCAATATTGCATCCTCTTTAACTCATTTGACGAAAAAAGGGGGTTGATTTTGTGTGGACTGATGAGTGTGAAAATAGCTTTGAGGAGCTTAAAAGACGACTTGTATCAGCCCCAGTTTTAGTATCACCTTATGAGTCTGGGGGTTTGACAGTGTATACTGATGCATCCAAGAAGGGTCTGGGATCTGTACTGATGCAGCATGGGAAAGTAATAGCTTATGCTTCGAGACAGTTAAAGAAGCATGAGAAAAAGTACCCGACTCATGATTTGGAGCTAGTAGCGGTGGTACATGCCTTGAAAATATGGAGACATTACTTGTATGGTTAGAAGATTCTGATTTTCACCGACCATAAGAGTCTCAAATACTTTTTCACTGAGAAAGAGCTAAATATGAGACAAAGGAGGTGGCTAGAACTTGTGAAAGATTATGACTGTGACATACAGTATCATCCAGGAAAGGCCAACGTAGTTGCTGATGCACTTAGTCGAAAGTCATCACACTTGTCAGCTTTGAGTACTGCTCCGCTGAGACTTAGATGGGAGATGGAAAGAGCTGAGATAGTCATTCTTACAGCTGAGGTTACTGTGAGTTTGGCAAGCTTGACTGTTGGTCCTACTTTGCGACAGAGGATGATTGATGCATAGCGGGGTGAAAAGCATTTGGCTGAGGGCTTTCGTGAGGCAGAGTCCGATTTACCTAGCCATTTTACTTTCTCCACTGATAATGCTTTGATGTATCGTAGGAGGCTGTGTGTGCCTCTAGAATCGACTTACAGAGAAGAGCTATTAGAGGAGGCTCACAGTTCTATATTTTCTGTGCATCCAAGTAGTACTAAGATGTACAGGGACCTGAGACAGCATTATTGGTGGCCTGGGATGAAATGTGAAGTTGCTGACTTTGTTAGTAAGTGTTTCATTTGTCAACAAGTGAAGGCTTTGAGGAAGAGTCCACCTGGTTACCTTAACCCTTTGAGCGTACCTGAGTGGAAATGGGAAGAAATATCGATGGACTTTATTAGTGGCTTGCTGAGGAACGCGAAGGGTTATGACACCATTTGGGTGATTGTGGACAGGTTGACTAAGAGTGCACATTTCATACTAGGGAAGATAACCTATCCTGTTGAGACATGGGCACAGTTGTACATGAAGGAGATTGTCAGACTTCAGGGAGTGCCAGTCAGGATTGTTTCAGATCGAGAAACCCGCTTTGTCTCGAAATTCTGGCAGAGTTTGCATACTGCTATGGGCACTGGCTTAGATTTTAGTACTGCTTTTCATCCTCAGACAGATGGTCAGACCGAGAGGGTTAACCAGATTCTGGAGGATATGCTGAGAGCTTGTGCTCTAGAGTTCGGTGGTAGTTGGGATACTCAGTTATATCTTGTGGAGTTTGCTTTTAACAACAGTTATCAGGCTACCATCAACATGGCACCTTTTGAGGCACTTTACGGTAGGAAGTGCAGATCACCGGCTCATTGGGATGAAGTTGGTGAGAGGAAACTTCTAGGACCGGAGTTAGTGTAGATGACTAGCGAGTCCATTGCTCTTATCAGAGAGAGGATGAGGGTGGCTTAGAGTAGACAGAAGAGTTACGCTGATGAGAGGCGTAGTGCACTTGAATTTGAAGTTGGTGACCACGTATTCCTGAAAGTGGCACCTATGAAAGGTGTGATGAGGTTTAGGAAGAAAAGCAAGTTGAGCCCTCGATTTATAGGCCCCTTTGAGAACCTGGATCGGATTGGGTCAGTAGCTTATTGATTGGCTTTACCACCGGCCTTGTCGACAGTTCATAATGTGTTCCATGTGTCCATGCTCAGGAAATATGTGGCCGACCCCTCACACATTATTGATTATGAGCCAGTTACATTGGATGCTAGTCTATCTTATGAGGAGGTACCAGTTGAGATTCTTGCTACAGAACAAAAGGTGCTTAGGAATAAAACTATAAACTTGGTTAAAGTTCTTTGGGATAATCAAGTTTCAGAGGAAGCTACGTGAGAATGTTGGACGAGATGCGGGCAAAGTATCCTCACCTTTTCACATAGGGAGCCTACTTTTCGGGACAAAAAGCCCTTTTAGGTGGGTAGAATGTAACGCCCTGTTACTTTTGGAGATAATTTTTTTTTTTATTTTATATAAAGTATTTGAGTTTAGTTTAAACTTAGTAATTTCGATTTTAGTAGTTATTTTCGTTCGAAAGTCTTTTCAATCCTTTTATGACTTAAAATTAGTTTCGGTGACATTAATAATTATTAACGGGCCAATTAATAATTATTAATCACCTTTAGATTATTTTAAGATCTTCAGGTTTCATATTTTAAAACAAATCATTTAAAAGGGACGTATACGTCATTTTCCAATTTCTTAAAAAAAATCACTATTCACTTCCATCTTTATTAAATAGTCAACCAAAGTCAAATTAAATGCATTCATCTTTTCTCTTCCCCTTGCCTTGGCCGAAACCCTCCCCTTCTCACCCTCTCATCTTGGCTTTTCTTTATTACTCGGTAGATAGCCGTAATTCGGGGTCCGTTGAAAAGCTCTCATCCCGAGGATCGATTCTAACCTAACAATCGAGGTTTTCATCAATTTTCTACAAGCCTTAAGGTATGACAAAGTTTCTAAATTCAAGCTTTGAATAGTGTTTTAATGGAGATTGAGATTGAAATCTTCAAATTCACACACCGAAGCTTGATGATTTCAATCGAGGAAGTCGTTTTATGCAATTTTAGAAACTTACCTAAACCCTAAAATCAAGTTTGAGTTGAAAACCCGTCCCGTGTTAATTTCTCTCACTTGACCAAGATTAGGGTGTTTAGTTTGCTATGATTTTACGTTTTACTTAATTTTTTGGAAATCGATTATTATGTAAAACCCTAAAATATGGTGACCCATTGATATCTCGGTTTTCAAAGTATCCTAAATCAACCCAAAACGCATCTAAAGTGCATAAAAGCCGGAAAACCGAACACGAGCCCTTTATTCCTTGTAGGGTCGAGAGCATGCCTAGGCTCTTTCGTTGTGTTTTCGTCATTTTATGCGTTTAGATGTCGTTTGCTCGATTTTCGGATAATTAATGATTGTTAGGTGTATTTGATATGTAGGTTTGTGATCGATTGCGTGATTTGACTCCGGCACTTTGGAAGCTTGGATTTCACATCTAAGGTGAGTTTAAAATGGAAGTTAGTAATTTTATGTATTATGTTTCATTACGTTATTGTTTATCAAGGTTAAGAGGGGAACTAACTTTCGGAAGTTATACTTGGTTGGTGACTTTAAACTCGGATGTGAGTGGAGTGGTTTTGGTGTTCTTATGAACTTGGAAGTAAAAGAGGAGACATGAGTCGTTTGGAAGTCTTGTAAGATGAATTGGAGATTTTAGAAGAAAGTGGATGAATAAGGAACTTTAAGTGTTTTGGGAGTCGAAGGGGCATAGAAATTACACTTGAGTATTGACTCGTGTAATTCAAGCGGTTTATGTTCTTTAGTAGTTTAGTGGAACTTTATCTAACTTACTAGAGAGCTTGATGGATTCTATACGGTACTTGTGTAATGACTCGAAATTTCTCAGATCTTTAAATCAGAATAAACAGCGGAAGACTTTGTTTTTATAAAAATTTGGCGTGGAATCGTTTAAAATATGAACTATCAAAACCTGTTTACATGGGCCCATTTCAGAGAAAGTAAAAACAAAGATGTACATACTCCATTACATGACAAAATCAAAAGAAATAGACTCGATAATATGTACAACAATCTTAGGCTCTCATTAGCCACAAAACATAAGTCTAAAGACAACAACATATAATGTTTCAACTAGCATTCGTGGAATGTCCCAACATATACATATAAAGTCCATGTCCCGAAAGCCATCCACTCGTGATCAAGAAACACCATCTCCTCCACCTCGTACCCTACTAAGAGTATTACCTGAAAAAGTTTAAGTGTAGCAACATTAGCATAAAAATGCTAGTGAGAATAAGATGGATGCAAGCATTTCCATGGACCGAATCTCATATCGGAAAATGTGTCCAAAAATCCTAATGTGCTCTTACTACCCATTTCATATTCCCAAGTACTTTACATAAGGAAATCAATCACATTCTACTATATCATAATTTCGAAAAGTAAACATTCAAGCTCGTAAATAAAGTACTAAAACAACGAAATAGTACTAAAGCTTAACAAAGTAAAATTCTATCATTTACATCATTCCACAGATTATTTCATATTGTGACCACATTGTCACATTTCACAATTCAACCGTGACCACTTGTCACCATTCACATTCACACCGTGACAACATTGTCACCATTCACAACTCACACCATGACCTCACTGTCACCAAATACAAACCATACCGTGATCTCACTGTCACCGTGACCTCACAGTCACCAAACACAAACCATACCGTGACCTCACAGTCACCAAACACAAACCATACCGTGACCTCACTGTGACCAAACACAAACCATATCGTGACCTCACAGTCACCAAACACAAACCATACCGTGACCTCACTGTCACCAAACACAAACCATTCGTATCATAACGCCATACATACTACTCCCCTTTGGTAGTACTAATTAGCGAACCCCATCGCTAATAATATCATACTAACTTGATTCTACACGAAGAATCTCTCCAAAGTTTCTTTTAACTATCTTATAACCACTCGAAATAAATGGAGTATCTAATACTCTTCTCCAATTTCCGGAATCTAATTCTCCTTGAGAATATAACTTAATCCACCAATAATATCTTACTTTAAACAACACCAAAACTTAACTAATTTTCCTTATACACTTCCCTTAACTCCCAATTATATACATTCTTGGAAAAGTCCTAAAATCTAATAACCCTCTTAACCTCGATCGAACATAATCGTTAAGCAATTCGAAAACATAAAAGTAATCACAACCATTTTAAACTCACCTTATTATTGAAGTCAACTCCGAATCACCGATTGACCAAAATTCACAATCGATGCATGAACCTATAATTAAAATACACCTAAAGTATATTAATTAACTAAATTGAATAACGATCGTCACGATACTAAACTAAAGGAAAAAAACCCGGAAATGCCCTCACAAGGCCCACGGCTCAAAGGGAGTTCAAGGTGAAGTTGGTTTTCCGGATTTTTAAGCACTTTAAAAGGGTTTTGAGTTGGTTTCGGGCACTTTTGAGGTTGGTAACATCAATGGGTAAACATAATTTAGGGCTTAGGTCAAAAGTTCAATCCCGAACAATTAAGAAAAACATTAAAACATAACAATTTCAAAACCCTAATCATCATCAAACATGAGAAAAACTAAAAGAAATGGCTTTTGGCTCAAACCCGATTCTAGGGTTTAGGGAAAGTTCTAAATATACATAAAACAACTCCCTCGATCTAAATCTCCGAGTTCCCGAGAAAGAATTTGAAGATTAAAGCCAAAACACCATTAAAACACTATTTGAAGCTTTAGGTTTTGAACTTTAACATACCTTAAAACCTTGAGAGAACAGACGAAAACCTCGATTGTTGGGATGAATAGAAAGTACGTCTCGAGAGCTTTCCAACGAGCTAAGACACGATGAAAACGGTTGAGAAACGAAGCCGGGGTGACAATTTCTTTCTCTCCTCTTTTTTTCTCTCTAAGCTACGGGTTTGGGAAGAAAAGATGAGAAGAAATTTATGATTTTTTTTCTAATTTTGGCTTAATAAAGGAGATGGATGAATAGTGTTAGGATATTTAAGAAATCGGAAATGACGCCTACGTCTTTTTCTTGCCTTAAGCTTTTAAAACGAAACCCGAAGCACTTAAACTAGCCCAATGGTGATTAATAATTATTAATACCATCGAAACTCGTTTAGGCTAATTAAACAGTTATAAAGGTTTCCGAACGAAATTAACTATTTAAATCTAAATGACTAATTCTAAAATTAACTTTAATACTTTAAATAAATAAATAATTAAATAAAAAAAAATTCACCTCAAAATACGGGATGTTACAACTTGTGATACGGCACATGATAGTATGTTGATACTTTCCATACGGTATCATGATGCGATGATATGTGATACGGCACATGATAGTATGTTGATACGCTCCATACGGTATCATGATGCGATGATATGTGATACGGCACATGATAGTATGTTGATACGTTCCATACGGTATCATGTTGCGATGATATATGATACGGCACATGATAGTATGTTGATACGTTCCATACGGTATCATGATGTGATGATATGTGATACGGCACATGATATGTAACGTCCCGTTATTTTGAAGTGAAAATTTTTTTTATTATTATTTTTATTTATTTTATTTTATTATTTTTGTAATGTTATTTATTTATTTATTTATTTCAATTTAAGTATTTAGATTTTTTTTTTTTGTAATTTCGATTTTAGTAGTTAATTTCACCCGAAATTCTTTTTAATCGTTTTAATACTTTAAATTTCATTTTGGTGACATTAATAATTATTAATAGGCCAATTAATAATTATTAATCACCTTTAGGTTTATTAAGAGCATCAGGTTTCGTTTTATAAGTCAAAAGTCATAAAAGGACGCAACCGTCATTTCCGATTTCTTAAAAATATCAAAACACTATTCATCCATCTTTAAAAACTCATCTTGACCAAGTTTGACTCATTTTTGCTCATCTTTTTCATCCCAAAACCGTGGGTATCAATGGGAGGGGAGAAATTTTTGGGTTTTGCTCGTTTCTCGGCGGATCGACTCGATTACAGTTGCATCGGAAAGCCCTCGAGTCTAGGATCCTTTTCCACCTAACCATCGTGCTTTTCTCTCGAGATCCACGGAGTTCTCGGTAAGTAAAGTTTCAAACCCTAAGCTCCAAATAGTGTTTTAATGGAGTTTTCTTTGTTTTCTTTCGATTTCTTGTCGTGAAACTCGGTGTTTGTAAATACGGGAGTAGTTTTAAGTGTTTTTGGAAACTTTCCCATAACCCTAAAACCGAGTTTCAGCAGAAACCCTTCCCGTTTGAAATTTACCTTTTTGGGATTGATTATGGGTTGTAAATTAATGAATTATTGTTTATTTAAATTCAATTCGGGAAAGAGCATAATGTTCAAAAACCCTAATTATTGATACCCATTGAAATCGGGAATATCGAAATTGCTTGAAACCAACTCGAAACACATCTAAATTGCCTAAAAGCCGGAAAACCAAAACCAAAACCCTTTTGTGAGGGGGGGCCGAGAGGCTCAAAGTTGGGATGTAAACAGGTTTTAGATAATCCGATTTTTAAACGAACCCATACCTTTTTTCTGTAAAAATCTTATTTTCCGCTGTGCATTTAAATTTAAAAGATTTAACGGCAATCGGGTCGTTACAGATGATGTGTTATGAGATGAAATGAGATTGCCATGCTTGCTATCAGTAAACATCATATAACAAAATCTCAATTCAATGGCATGAATAGGACAATTCCTCCAAGCAGTATATGACTCAATCATTATATGCCTTAAGCTCAAAATCACATAACTCTTAGTGCACATTTCAAGCATTTTCCCCTAGTAGCTTATTCACAAACTATCCATCGAGCATAACCCGAAAATATGTTAAGTATGCATAAATGTAGCCCAAATCAGTATATTACTCGATCTTTAACTCGACACATGTGAATATGTAATTATAATATGTAAAAAAAGCTCAAGTCACAAAAGGATGGAAGATATTATCATATTTCCGTAATTTCGACAATTGGTCATTTCTAGCTCTTTATTTCCGTCTCCTTTGCAATATTCATTTCCCCTTCGTATTCAAGCGTCAATGGAACCTACTACAAGCCATGAAAAATTCAAAATCATCCCACACCATGTACAAGCATGAAGGGATGATTTACTAAATTAGCGGAATTTTATTTAGTAAACTAATTAATCTTTAATTACGAATCTATTAACATCATGCAATTTGTGATAAAAAAACATGTAGATTCATGCTTTAAATTTTCGAAAATTAAAACTCTAAAATTTACATTGAGTAATATATGGAGAATCGGTCGGAGGTTTCTTTACAACATCAAATCCTCAGCAACACCGGATCTTCTATGCTATATCCCGATTGATCAAACGAAACCCAATTGTGGGATCGAACTTAAGAAGAAATTGGGAAGAAGAAAAAAAATATTTTTCTTCCCAATGGACTAGGGAAATCGGCCAAGGGGGGAGGAAGAAGGAAGAGAGACTTCTCAATTTCTAAGGAATTTAATTGTATAATTTATCAATGGCCCAAGCCTCCTATTTTTAGGCTTATGGAAAAATTAATCTCATTAAAATATTCAATAGAGATAAATACAAAAAGGAAAAAGATATTATCTTTCCATTATCTTGGTATTTTCGAAAATACATAGATAAATAAGATATTATTTTCTTTTCTTTTTAATTTATCTTGGATAAATAAATCTTTGTAATTATTTTAGGATATAATTCAAACAATTATCTCTTCTAAAATACATATATGGCCGAAAATTGCATATATAATTAATAAATAATTCCAAGTTATTTAATTAATTATTTTGCGCCCATTTCCATTGGGTTCATTAATCCAATTGGGCTTGAAACTCTCTCTTAAATTAATAAGTCCAACTTAATTTATTTATTTATTAATTACCATTTAAATAAAATAATTTATTTAAAAAATTAATAATATTAATATTTTCTCCCGACTAAATATTATCAAATTATATTTAATTATTAATTTCCATTTAAATAATTAATAATAAATATTTTAATTATTAATTTCCATTAAATAAACTCATTATTTAATTTATAATTTTATTGATAATATTATATTATTAATTAATTAATTTTAATTATTAATTTCCGTTCAAATAAAATTAATTATTTAAACAATTAATAATTGTCAATTAATTTCAAATTATTAATTATCATTTAAATATACTCAATATTTAAATAATTAATAATATTTCATTATTAATTTCCTGTTTAAATAAACTCATTATTTAAACAATTAATAATGTTTATATTAATTATTGTTTAAATATACTCAATATTTAAACAATTAATATTGTCTATTTAAGTAATTCACTTTACTTTAAATTTCCATTTCTTCTATTTGATTTCGCGACTACAATATTTGGGCTAGCACAGGGACCCGATGGACCTATATATCATAGGCTTAATAATTAGTCAATTAAGTGATTAACTCATAATCAGTTAATTACTTATTATCTAATTATGAATAATTCCACTATAGATTCATTGCTGAACTCCCCACACTATAGATCAGTTATTGTCAAATTAGTTTATCTTTATTTATATCTGTAACATATCCTTCACGTGGAGCCCTCATAATTACAGGCGGATTAAATTTACCGTTTTACCCCTATAATTACCGTTTTATCCTTGTGTTTCTACTGATTCTCCAATGAACTTTATCTATAGTCGAACTAGAGATAATGTACTTCTGTGATCAATAGAAGTCATGACGCCACTTGTTCATGTCTCGAATCAGTACATCAAAGGGAGTTTCCTAAAGTTCCTAAAATGTTTAGGCATCGCACTGATACCGTTAATTTATAGGAAAGTTATGAATTCCATCTCGTGAAAATGCGTTTCCAGCTATTTATCTAGTTATGTTCCCAAAGCAGGAGTATATTGAGCGTTCTTACAGATCGCTCTCAACCATGTGAATCAAAAGAACATAATTCCACAAATAGGAATCCACATTTCACCCAGGATTGAGATCTATCACGGTTGATAAACTTAGTTTGATATTCGATCATTTCTCGTAAACTGTACTAATGAGAAAATTGATCAAACATCGTGGTCCTGTCTTATACAATCAACATTGCATATGATACTTCCATTTCATGTCACCCACATGAATGATCAGGATTAGATCTGTAACGTCCCGTTATTTTTTTGATAAAAAAAAATTACTTATTTTATTTTAACTTAAGCATTTAAATTCTATTTTAGAATCGGTAATTTAGAATTTAGTAGTTTATTTCGGTTTAAGTCCTTTTAATCACCTTTTTAGTTTAATTTCGTTTGAATTGTATTAATAATTATTAACGGACCAATTAATAATTATTAATCACCATTGGGATAGTTTAAGAACTTCGGGTTTCGAGTTATAAGTCAAAAGTCATAAAAGGACGCAACCGTCATTTCCAAAATTCCTAAATATCTAAACACTATTCCATTATCATCTTTAAATATATCCTTTGACCAAAAATTTACCAAAACTTCTCCATTTTCTTCCTCCTTTGCCGTGAGTCCAAGAGAGAACGGGGAATTTTTCGGGTTTCGCTTATTTCTTGACGGATCAACTCGATTTTGGTTGCATCGAAAAGCCATCGAGTCTAGGATTCTTTTCCACCTAACTATCGTGCTTGCCACCCGTGATATACGGAGTTCTAAGTAAGTTTATCTTGAAACCCTAAGCTCCAAATAGTGTTTTAATGGAGTTTTCTCTTTGATTCTTCGATTTCTAGTCGGAAACTCGGTGTTTGTAAATACGGGGGTTGTTTTTAGTGATTTTGGAAAGTTTCCCTTAACCCTAAAACCGAGTTTCAGTCGATACCCTTCCCGTTTGAAATTTACCTTTTGGGGTTTAATTATGGGTTAATTATTATTGAAATAATGTTTATTGTAATTCAATTCGGGATTTGGCATATTGTTCAAAAACCCTAATTATCGATACCCATTGAAATCGGGAATATCGAAATTGCTTGAAACCAACTCGAAACACATCTAAATTGCCTAAAAGCCGGAAAACCAAACCCGAGGCCCACGAGCCTCATGTTGGGGTTTGTTGAGTTTTTCGTCGTTTTGTACGCTTAGATGTTGTTTGATCGTCATTTGGTAAATTATTGATTGTTAGATGTAATTCTAATTGTAGGTGGTTTGAACTTTGCTTGATCACTCTATCAGAGGTTGGGAGCGAAGTCTTCTATTACGAAGGTGAGAATAGTTAGGATTTAAAGTAATTTTAGAAACCGAATAAGTATAATGATTTGTAGAATTGGAAACTAAGACTAGGATTCGAATCTAAGAATAGAGGAAAGTGAGTTAGTGCCCTTAGGATTAGGAGTTAATCCTTTGAGTGAGAACTTTAGAGTTTCTTGAGGCAAACTTTGAATATTAGAAGTTCTAAGTTAGATTCGTTTCGAAGCTTAGGATGGATCATTGGAAGTTAAAAGATCCAAACTTTTAGATAGAACGGTTAATAGAACCTCGGATTTTATTGGAAGTTTAGAATCCTTGAAGGATTAGATTAATCTTTTAAGATAGGATTTACATTTATTATGGTGGCGGAGTTCGATTTACATATCGTCCTTCCGGAATTTCCTATTTATTTGCTTTATGTCTTTTACTTTATGCCCTTTACTTTATGTTTGTTTTGGTTACTTTAATATTCATACTTTACTTTTATTTACTTTTACAAGCATATACAAGCATAACCATAACATCTTGCACCATAACATCTCGCATCATTGAAAGGAAGTGAAAAAGAAAAGAAAGTAAGAAAGAAAACGAAAGGTTAATGGTGGATGCTACGGGAAATGTCCACGTTACCTTCATGCATAAGGTTGAATGGTGGATTGTGACGACCCGTCACTTTTAAATAATTTAAATAAGAAATACACAGCAAAAGTCTTTATATTTTAAGAAAAATGGCGTGGTTATGTTTGAAAAGTGGCTAGCCAAAACCTGTTACATTTTAAATTCGCAATTTAAATACACAAGGAACATTAAGTTCCTATCCAGAAGTTCAAAATGGATTATAATCATAAAAGTATAGACGAAAAGCTCTTAAGAGCCATTTACAAATATACAAATCCATAATTGTATAAAATTCACAAAACCATGTACATGGATTTTTACAACCACCTAGTCCATCTCAAAGTCTTCATCCCTCGATCATGCAGCACCATCTCCTCTCCCTCGACCTCTAGCCAGGGCATTACCTGAAATTTTTGTAATATCATGAGCTAACAACTTAAGCCCAGTGAGAATAATAAGAATAAAAAGTAAGGATAGACCTCAAACTCGTATTCCGATTTGTGTCCAATTTACCTGACACAATCAATCGTAAAGTTCTCCAAACTTTAGGTAATTTCATTCTAAACTTTCCAAAGGATGATATTACTAACACTCGTAGTCAATCGTCATCCATTAACTTGTTATGACATAAAATAAGAAAAGTAAATAACTTTGCATATAATATAACATCTCAATTCTCTTTCTCATCGATCATAAGCATGAATGCATGAGAGCATCCCGTAGGATTCACATACGCCCTTATGCATGAAGAAGGTAACGTGGTCTATCCCGTAGGATCCATCGTTCTCCCTCCTTTTCTTTCTCACTTTCTCTTTTCTTTCTGTGAAGGTAATGTGGTCTATCCCGTAGGATCCATCATTCTCCCATTCACGTCTTTCTCATTCTCTCTTCTTTTTCTATGAAGGTAATGTGGTCTATCCCGTAGGACCCATCATTCTCCCATTCATATCTTTCTCATTCTCACTTTTTTTTCCATGATGCGAGATGTTATGATGCAATATGATATGTTTTGGTGTAAATAAATACAGTGCGGAATTAAAGTAGCCAATACAAACATAAAGTAAAAGGCATAAAGTAAAGGACATAAAAGTAAATAAATCGGAAACTCTGGACGAATGATATGTCAATCGAACTCCGCTAACAATAATAAAAGTAAAATCATAACTTAAACGATTAACCTATACCTTCCAGGATTCTAAACTTCCAATATAATCCGAGGTTCCATTAATCGTTCGATATAAAAGTTTGGATCTTTTAACTTCCAATGATCCAACCTAAGCTTCGAAAACGAATCTAACTTAGAATCTTCTAAGATTCAATACTTTTCTTGAGAACTTCTAAGTTCTCACTTAAAGGATTAACTCCTAATCCTAAGCGCACTAACTCACATCCCTCTAATCTTAGATTCGGTTTCTAGTCTTAGTTTCAAATTCTACAAACCATCATACTCTTTCGTTTTCTATAGTTACTTTAAATCCTAACTATTCTCACCTTTGTAAGAGAAGATCTCGCTCTCAACCTCCGATAGAGCGATCAAGCAAAGTTCAAACCACCTACAAATAGAATTACATCTAACAATTAATAAATAAACCAACTAACGATCAAACAACATCTAAGCGTGCAAAACAATGAAAAACCCAATAACCCCTACAAAGAGGCTCTCGGCCCCCCCCCTTCAAAAAGGGTTTTGGTTTTGGTTTTCCGGTTTTTAGGCAATTTAAATGTGTTTCGAGTTGGTTTTAAGCAAATTCGATATTCCCGATTTCAATGGGTATTGATGATTCGGATTTTTGAACATTATGCCCTTTCCCGAATTGAATTTAAATAATCAATAATTCATTAATAAATAACCCATAATCAAATCCCAAAAGGTAAATTTCAAACGGGAAGGGTTTCGACTGAAACTCGATTTTAGGGTTATGGGAAAGTTTCCAAAAACTCTTAAAACTACTCCCGTATTTACAAACACCGAGTTTCACGGCAAGAAATCGAAAGAAAACAAAGAAAACTCCATTAAAACACTATTTGGAGCTTAGGGTTTGAAACTTTACTTACCGAGAACTCCGTGGATCTCGAGAGAAAGGAACGATGGTTAGGTGGAAATGAATCCTAGACTCGAGGGCTTTCCGATGCAACCAAAATCGAGTCGATCCGCAGAGAAACGAGCAAAGCCCAAACTTTTCTCTTCCCTTCCTTGGACTCACGGAAATGAGAAGAAAAATGGGAGTGTTTTGGTCAATTGTGGGTCAATGGTATTTTAAAGAAGATGAAGTGAATAGTAAATAGATATTTAGGAATATTGGAAATGACGGTTACGTCCTTTTATGACTTTTGACTTACGAATCGAAACCCGATGCTCTTAAATAAATCTAAAGGTGATTGATAATTATTAATTGGCCTATTAATAATTATTAATGTCACCGAAACGAAATTTAAAGTATTAAAACGATTAAAAAGAATTTCGGGCGAAATTAACTACTAAAATCGAAATTACAAAAATAATAATTAATCTAAATACTTAAATTGAAATAAATAAATAAATAACATTAAATAAAATAAAATAAAATAAAAATTTTCACTTCAAAATAACGGGACGTTACATGGATGCTACGGGAAATGTCCACATTACCTTCATTTCATGCATAAAGGGCGAATGGGAATCCTACGGGATGTTCTCATTACCTTCATGCATATGATCAATGGAATAGAGAATCGAGATGTTATATTTATGCAAAGTTTATTTATTTTTCTTATTTATGGCGTAACAAGTTAATGGATGAGGAATTGACCATGAGTGTTAGTAATATCATCCTTTGGAGAGTATAGAATGAAATTTACCTAGAGTTTGGAGAACTTTAGGATTAATTGTGTCAGATTGATTGGACACGAATCAGAATACGAGTTTGAGGTCTATCTTTACTTTTTATTCTTATTATTCTCACTGGGCTTAAGTTGTTAGCTCATGATATTACAACCAATTTTAGGTAATGCCCTGGCAAGAGGTCGTGGGAGAGGAGATCGTGCTGCGTGATTGAGGGATGATGACCTTGAGATGGATTAGTGGTTGTAAAAGTCTATGGATTTAATTTTTGTGCACTTTAAGGATTTTGTGATTTGTACATTTGTATTTAGCTCATAAGAGCTTATTGTCTTTATTTTATGATTATAAGTCTTTGAACTCCTGATTTGGGACTTAAAGTCCCTTGTGATTTTATTAGATTTTGAAATTAGGATGTAAACAGGTTTTGGCTAGCCAATTTTCAAACATAACTACGCCAATTTTCTTAAAATATAAAGACTTCCGTTGTGTTTTCTAATTTAATTTATTTAAAAGTGTCGGGTCGTCACAAGATCATTTGTCTATAAACAAAATATGAAGCCATCAACAGTGTTACCAGGATAAGGTTCCCAAACGTTATCCATTTACTGTAGACACTTTTAAGTTACTCATCTCGACTTTAATCCTCTCGTATCACTCACATACTAAGTCGTGATTTCATAAGAGTAACTTAGGGATTGACTGTTTGATATTTATATATTTACATATATTCCTAATATCGTCAATTGAATCAATTTAGATAATATAAAGAACTTATGATTATTTATTTAATGTATTCGAAATAAATTATATTTATTAAATAATTACAAGTTCTAGGACACCATTCCTAACAAAGCATCCATACCCACATCACCAAAAATCACACCAAACCACCAACACCGATCCAATTCTTGTGTTCTCACCTTTACGAAAGGCTCTTGATAGCTCGTTCTTGCCCTTATCCTACATGAAACATTCCACACATATTTAGAGTTAAGGTAACACATTTAACTCAGCCCGAAATAAACAAAATACAACCCAAACCCGATTAGTGGTGAAAAGTCCAAAAACTAGTCAAATTGGGTATAATTTTCGGCCCAAAAGGGGTATTCATTATAATTTCAATAGCTTGATCTTCCAATGTGTTTTCCATGTAGAAATTATACATATAACCACCCAAATTTTCAGATTTGATATCCCTTTAAAATTAAGTAAGAAAACACCCAAAAATCAAGCAACCTAAAAGCTTCAAAAACCTTCATTAATGGAGTCTTTTGAAAGCTTACCTTTATCCATGGTCTCCACCCTTTACCATTTCATTACATATATATATATATATATATATATATATATATATCCTTAAGCATAAACTCATCAATACAACAAGAATTTTCCATAATTAAAATAGAAGAACAATTCCCCAAAACTTCTAGTCAACAATTCAAAAGAAAACCCAAAACCCATAAAAACCTAGATTCCCCTCACATGAAATCTCACCTTGTGGTTGATGATTCTAGTTGAATCTTGCTTCAAGCTTCCTAGGATGAAGATACTAGCATCAATCTACAAATTCCCACCTTAATGGAGCTTAGGATCACAAGATTCAGAGGATTGGATAAGCAAAAGTGTCAAGAGATATGAGAAGGGGGGGGGGGAATGGGCGACGGGTTGAGAGGGGAAGAAGAAGAAGTAATTTTATTTATTTTTTTATTTTCTTATGCCTTAAATACTTATCATTTTCCTAAATTAATAAAATAACTAAATTGTATTTACCCATTAATCCCTCCACCTCCTAATTTAACTACCAAACCCCTCACCCCTTTTTCTTTGCCAAAGAGTCCTTGAACTCTAATCATTTGCTAACTCACCCCCTTCCAAACTAACTATAGTTAATAATTATAAGTTTTAATTAATTCATTAATTTAATTTTTTTTTTGAAACCAATCATTGTAATTGCTAATTAACCACTAAACATTAAAAACTAATTTGTTTTAAAAAGTAATTTTTCTCTTCAAAGCCCATCTTAAAAGTTTTTTTTCTCTCTTCAAAAACCCATCTTTCCAAAAATTTCTTAAATGTTGAAAGTTGGGAGTATAAGGATGCTTTGATCCCAAATTTCATTAATTGAGAAGTTTATGGTTTGATATTTAGAATCAATTTAAATTACCTTTTTAAAAATAAAATATTCATTCAAAAATTTTCTTAAAATTCAAAGTTTGGGAGTACAAGGATGCTTTGATCCCAAATTTTATAAGTTAAGAAGTTTATGGTTTGATTTTAAGAATCAATTAAAATTATGTTTTTAAAAAAAGAAATATTTATTTTAAAAATTTCTTAGAATTTAAAATTTGGGAGTACAAGGATGCTTTGATCCCAAATTTCACGAGTTAAGAAGTTTATGATTTCATATTAAGAATGAACTAAATAGTTTATTTTTTTAAAAAAAACCCATTCTTCCAAAAATTCTAAAAAATTGAAATTTGGGAGTACAAGGATGATTTGATCCAAAATTTCATGATTTAAGATTATTTATAGTTTGAAAAAAAAAACCACTTTATTAAAAGGAATTGTTAGGATGCTAACTTTCCTAATTTCAAATATTTGAAAACTCCTTAAGGGAATTTGAAGGGGTAAGGTGTAAGGCCCCGAGTAGGGATGGCAACGGGGTGGGGCGAGGTCGGGGATTCCATTCCCATCCCCTAACCCACAGGGATTTTAAATCCTCATACCCTAACTCTATCCCTAATCAAAGAATCAGAGCGGGTTCGGGGATTCCCGGTTCGAGATCGGGTTCCCCGTGGGAAAAATTCTCTTTTTTTATATTTTAATTCTTATTTAAAAAGAAATATAAAAAAGGAATATATATTTAAAATATACATTTTTAAGATAAAAAGAAAACATAATATTAAACATTTTATAATTTAAAAGTTAATATAAGCATATTTTTTATATTTTTTCCTAATAAACAAAGATAAAAGTAAACAAAATACATAAGATGTTATTAAAATATCAGGTTTAGGGTCGGGGGCGGGTGGGGAATGTGTTCTCATCCCCTAACCCTAAAACAATTTCGGGAAAATTTCCCCCCTAACCCTAACCCTAACCCTATAAAGCGGGGATTCCCCGCCCCTATAGGGTTGGGGGCCCTTACCCGCGGGGAATTTTACCATCCCTAGCCCCGAGTGTTTAAAACGAGGTTAATTAAATTTTTATTTTTATATTGTTTGTTTGTGTTTTAAGCAAATGAGAAATTATTTTCTCATTTTTATTATTTGTTGGCTAACTGTAGTTGAAACTTAACCGTGGATAGAAAATGACATAGAAGGGAAGTTGTAACCATGGTTAAGTAAAGGGAGAGGGCTTGTTAGCAAGGGAAAATTAGAGCAAGGGTAGAATAGCAAAGGAAAGTTTAAAAAGGGCTTAATATTAATATTAGGAGGTGAAAGGATTTGGAGTTAAAATGAAGGGGTGGAGGGACTTACTTGCAATTTTATTATTTTGATTTTAGAAATTACAAGTATATAAGGAAATTAAAAAGGAAAAGAAAAGAAAAACAAAAATTCATTTTTACTCTTCTTTTTCCTCCCCAAAATCGTGACCCCCCTCTTCCCTTTCCCCTTCATTTTGTTCAAATTTCCTTCATCCAATCTTGGTGTTTGAGTGTTGATTCAAGAGGGTTTTTGTTGATTAATGATAGATTCATCATCCTAGGAAGGTTCAAGCAAACATTCTTAAGTTCCAACAAGATTCAAGTAAGATTTCAAATTTTGATTTAAGCTTTTTCTAGGTTTTCTTCCATGGATGTTATGGGATGTTTTAGTTGGTGTTTGGGTATTGTTTTCTTTCATTTTAAATTTCTGGAAACCTATATTAAATTGGTGATTACAAGCTTTAGGTTTCATTGTTCATGAGGTCTTTAGGGGAGGTAAGCCATGGATGCAATTAAGCTTTCAAAAACTCCATTAATGGTGGTTTCCTAAGCTTCTAGCTTTTACAAAACTTGAGCTTTCTTGACTTTTATTGAAAGGATTCCAATTCTGGAATTTTTGACATGAAAAACATCTTAGGGAGACAACCCAATGAAATTATGATAGTTCTCCATTTGGCCGAAATTTTCACTTTTAAATCGGCTAGTTTTGGGTGTTTTCTGATTTAATTTTAAAGGAATATAAAATCTGAAAATTGTGGGTGGTGATATGCATATTTTATACATGGGAAACACCTTGGAAGTTTAAGCTATTGGAATATTAATAAACACCCTTTTTGGGCCGAAAATTATACCCATTTTGATTAGTTTTTGGACTTTTCACCACTAACCGGGTTTGGGTTGTATTTTGATTGTTTTGGGCTGAGTTAAATATGTTACCTTAACTCTAAATATGTGTGGAATGTTTCATGTAGGATAAGGGGCAGGAACAAGCTATCGAGAGCCTTTCATAAAGGTGAGAACACAAGAATTGGGCGGTGCTGGTGGTTTGGTGTGACTATCGGTGATGTTCTTGTGGTTGATTGTGAATGGTGCGAAGTGGTTTTAGAATTGTTATGGCTTGTAGTTGGGACTTTGATGTTGGAATACAAAGAAGGAACGAGTATTGCGAAGGAGACGAGCTAGACTTGGCAAGTTGTCGAGTTTACTGAACAAAATGACTATTATCTTGCACCTATTTGTGACTCGTGTTTTTCTCTTACAATATTTTAATTGCATATTCACATGGTCAAGTTAAAGATCGAGTCATATACTGAATTGGGCCATAATTATGCATACTTGTCATGTTTACAGGCTATGCTCGATGGTTGTTATGGAAAAACTTAGAAAGGAAATTGCTTGAAATGTGCACTAAGGATTTTGTGATTTTGAGCTTAACGAGTATAGTGATTGAGATTTGATATATGTTATTTACCAAAAGCCAGCATGCCAATCTAATTTCATCTCATAACATATCACTCATGCATATCATGTTATCAGTTTGTGGCCATTGGGTCGTAACCCGTGTAACGATGTGTTGGTTGTCTGACATTACACGTGGTTACTGTGGCGAATGTAGTGTAGCTCCGAGGTGTTGTGTGGTGGATGGCCTGGATGCTAGAGTGGTTATTACGATAACCTGGAAGATTATGTGGAGCTACGGCTCGAGTGATGAATGTGATAGTATGTGTAAAGTGCTTAGTGAGACACGAGAATGGTAACTGAAAGAGTGTGTTGTTTGAAAGATTTTGTGGAAAACAAACGTGAAATGGTTATGCTTACTTGATACGGTTATGAGAATGAAACATTCACGAGTTGTTCAACATACATGTTTAAGTTTTCCATTGCACATCTTATACATTCATTGATAATTGATTTCTTGCACATAACATCTCGAGCATCACATCTCATCGTTTCAATTCTTTGTTTTCACTGAGTGTCATGCTCAAAGGTGCTCTATATCACCTTTCAGGTACTCGGAGAGGATGTGGTCGAGGAGCGACAGATGGTGCTCGTTGACGCTCGAGACGAAGACTTTTGGATAGGCCTCCAGTCACGCGAGCCATGCTTTCTGGGGGTGTTGTCGTTTCTTTTGGGTTGTGTGTTTTTTGTTTAGGGTTGAGACTTAAATTTTTATGTATATATATTATATTTGTATAACGGTTTTACTCTGGTGCACCATACTTTTATTTTTATTTTGCACTTATATAATAGTTTGATACGGCTGACGAGTCGAGTTTATTTGATAATCAGGTTTCATGATTTAATGTGTGTTTATTGAATTAACATATACATCATGCCGAAATTTCAAATGTTTTGCAAAGTCATTTGGTTTATGTTTTAAAATCTTCGCTTCCATTTGTGTACTCATGTACCGGACTTGAATCTCGAATCGGGGTCGTCACATAAGGACGCTTTCTTCTCAAACATCTTAAGGTGGGAAGTCTTGTACTAGTAGGATGCTATAATGAGACTTCATTTTTTAATGGCTTCATGCCACTCATGTTTAAATTATTCATATCATTATAATGATTAATGGTGTGATTAAATAAATATGAGACATTTCAAAATAAACACAAAAAAAAACATTTTTCCTAATGGCTTCATGCCACTCACAATTATTTAACAATATCATTAAAGTAATTAGTGATATTGATTAAACATACGTGGGACATTTCAAAATATTAAAAAAACATTTTATTTAAGTAAAAAGCTTTTAATGACATAAAAGAGAATAACCAAAGCAGTAATCGTTTTTAAAACGAATGTTTTAGGGTGCTAATACCTTCCCTAAACATGAATAAACTCCCGAACCCATTTTTTCAAAATTCACAGACCATTTTATTTTTGTCTTTCTCGGGTGACCAATCACACCCATGTCAAAATCAATGATTGGTGGCGACTCCTGTTTCTTTTCTTGTTCTTTTCTTTTACCATGTTGTCAAGTTAGAAAATGACTTCTGTGTTTTTTAAGAGGGTCGGGAGCTCCACGTCGTTTGAGGGGGTAGCGACACCAACATTTTCTTACGTTTACATCTCTCACGTTTTACTACGCGTATATCACAATCCATCACATAAATCACTCGAGTCGTAGCTCATTTGTTCTTCTAGGCTATCGTAATAACCACTCTAGCATCCAGGACGTTCACCATACAGCACCTCAGAGCTATAAACCTTCCGCCACGGTAACTATTTGTAACGTCCAACAACCCCTCACCATTACATAGATTACAACCTCATGGCCATTCAACAAACACATGATATGCATGAATGAAATGAAATGTAAATGAAATGTAATTCAACAAACACCCATGTCAAACGAATGTTTTCGGAAACGAAGCTTAAGTACATCGGACATAAGCAAGAATAATTCCCATTCAACATATGACTCTATCTTTCCCCTTGACACTTCTCAAAGTACACATCAAGCATATAAGGTCACACTTCAAGCATTTAAAATCTCGACTATACATTACTTGTCAAACAATATTCTGAAACATATCGAGCATAAATGAAAATAAATTCCCAATTCATTATGCTTTTATATGGTGGAGAAGAAGAAAATGGGGAGGAATTTTTTTATTATTATTATTAATTATCCTTTTATACTTCCAATTTTCTGAAAATAAAATTAACTAATTGCAAATACATCCCTCCACCTCTTCACCTATCTTCCAAAGTCCCTCCACTTACCTGCTTTTGCTAACCAACCCTTGCCCAAAATCTATTGACTAATTAACCCTTCTCCAATATTAAACCATAGTTAAAAATCCTCTTCTATGAAATTTTCTACCCTTGGTTAGTTTTTAACTATAGTTAGCCAACAAATAATCAAATGAAGGTTACAAATTAACTTCCTAATTTCCTAACACCTAACACACAAGCATACTAAATATAAATAATAATTCAATTAACCTCTTTTAAACCCAGAGCCTTACACAAAACATATCCCTGATTTAATTTTCCTTAATTTGTGCAAGATTTAAGGAAAGTTATAAATTCCCTTAAATTTTGTAAAATTATAAGAAATATTAAATCTAAAAAATATAAAAATACAAGAAAAAAATCTTCAAGTTCCTGACTTTCTTCTAAGAAATATCGACTTTCTTTCTTCTTTGATCATCCTCTAATCGTCATTAATACTTCTTCAAGCTCTGAAATTTTTTAAACAATATCATTGTTAGTTGTTGTAACGACCCGATTTTCGTTAAATCTTTTAAATTTAAATGCACAGCGGAAAATAAGATTTTTACAGAAAAACGGCATGGGTTCGTTTAAAAATCGGATTATCCAAAACCTGTTTACATCCCAATTTTCAGAAAAAGCAATAAACCTGGAATGCGCATTCCGTATCATGATGAAACTTCTAAAGGAAGTTTTAAAGTCCAAAAATATATATACAAATTGTACAATTGCTCCATCGAGCTCAAAATGAAACAAATAAAAGTAGTGAAATGTTCATGAGCGTTTAAGAATGCTTCACCCAAAACCAGTTATGTTCTTGTCCGTTCATTGTCTCGATAGGTCACGCGGCGCCACCTCCTCTACCTCGTCCTCTACCACGTGTCTTACCTTAAAAATTGTAATTGTAGCAACATTAGCATAAAAATGCTAGTGAGAGTAAAATGAAAGCAAGTAATCCTATGAACAACATTCCATGTCAGAAATTGTGTCCAAAGGCCTAGATTTCACTTTTACTACCCATTCCACATTACAAATTCCGCATATAATCAACATACATAATATACTTCCTGAAAAGTAACGATATCAAGACTTAAAGTAAAAGTACCCGTTATTACTAAGTCTTACTATACAAGTCTAAAGATTATGTAATTGCATTACTAACTATCTTTATTACCCAATCAGTTTCATCGTATCATAATACCGTATGGACCGAAGTCGACATACCACGTGCAGTATCACAAATCATCGCACCATGATACCGTATGGAGCGTATCAACATACTATCATGTGCCATATCATATATCATTGCACCATGATACCGTATGGAGCGTATCAAGCTCCCTAGTAAGTTAGATAACGTGAAATCATAGCAAACTAAACACCCTAATCTTGGTCAAGTGAGAAATTAACACGAGACGGCTTTTCAACTCAAACTTGATTTTAGGGTTTAGGGAAGTTTCTAAAATTACATAAAACGACTTCCTCGATTGAAATCTTCAAGTTTCAGTGTGTGAATTTGAAGATTTCAATCTCAACCTCCATTAAAACACTATTCAAAGCTTGAATTTAGAAACTTTGTCATACCTTGAGGCTTTTAGAAAACGGACGAAAACCTTGATTGCTAGGTTAGAAATGATCCTTGGACCGAGAGCTTTTCAACGGACATAAGATTACGGCGATCCACCGAGTAACGGAGAAAAGCCAAAGAGAGAGGGTGGGGAGATGAGGGTCACGGCCCAAGGAAAGAGGAAGAGAAATGAGATGAAATTTCCTTTTGACCCAAAGTTGACTATTTAATGAGAAAGGAGGTGAATAGTGATTTTTTAAGAAATTGTAAAATGACGTATACGTCCCTTTTAAATGATTTGATTAAAAATACGAAACCCGGAGGTCTTAAAATAATCTAAAGGTGATTAATAATTATTAATTGGTTCGTTAATAATTATTAATGTCACTGAAACTAATTTTAAGTCATAAAAGGATTGAAAAGACTTTCGAATGAAAATAACTACTAAAATCGAAATTACTAAGTTTAAACTAAACTTAAATACTTTATATAAAATTTTAAAAAAAATTACCTCCAAAAGTAACGGGGCGTTACAATCTACCCTCCTAAAAGGGCTTTTCGTCCCCGAAAAGTAGGCTCCCTACGTGAAAAGGTGAGGATACTTTGCCCGCATCTCGTCCTCACGTTCCCACGTAGCTTCCTCTGAAACTTGATTATCCCAAAGAACTTTAACCAAGTTTATAGTTTTATTCCTCAACACCTTTTGTTCTGTAGCAAGATTCTCAACTGGTACCTCCTCATAAGATAGACTAGCATCCAATGTAACTGGCTCATAATCAATAATGTATGAAGGGTCGGCCACATATTTCCTGAGCATGGACACATGGAACACATTATGCACTGCCGACAAGGCCGGTGGCAAGGCCAATCGATAAGCAACAGACCCAATCCGATCCAGGATCTCGAAGGGGCCTATAAATCGGGGGCTCAACTTGCCTTTCTTCCCAAATCTCATCACACCTTTCATAGGTGCCACTTTCAGGAATACTTGGTCACCAACTTCAAACTCAAGTGCACTACGCCTCTCATCAGCGTAACTTTTCTGTCTACTCTGAGCCACGCTCATCCTCTATCTGATAAGAGCAATGGACTCACTAGTCATCTGCACTAACTCTGGTCCCAAAAGTTTCCTCTCACCAACTTCATCCCAATGAGCCGGTGATCTGCACTTTCTACTGTAAAGTGCCTCAAAACATACCATGTAGATGGTAGCCTAATAACTGTTGTTATAAGCAAACTCAACAAGATACAACTGAGTATCCCAACTACCATCGAACTCTAGAGCACAAGCTCTCAGTATATCCTCCAGAATCTTGTTGACCCTCTCAGTCTGACCATCTGTTTGAGGATGAAAAGCAGTACTGAAATCTAAGCCAGTGCCCATAGCAGTATGCAGACTCTGCCAGAATTTCGAGACAAAGCGGGTGTCTCGATCTGAAACAATCCTGACTGGCACTCCATGAAGTCTGACAATCTCCTTCATGTACAACTGTGCCCATGTCTCAACAGGATAGATTATCTTCCCTGGTATGAAATGTGCACTCTTAGTCAACCTGTCCACAATCACCTAAATGGTGTCATAACCTTTCGCGGTCCTCGACAAGCCACTAATAAAGTCCATCGATATTTCTTCCCATTTCCACTCAGGTACGCTTAAAAGGTTAAGGTAACCAGGTGGACTCTTCCTCAAAGCCTTCACTTGCTGACAAATCAAATACTTTCTAACAAAGTTAGCAACTTCACGTTTCATCCCAGGCCACCAATAATGCTGTCTCAGGTCCCTGTACATCTTAGTACTACCTGGATGCACAGAAAAGATAGAACTGTGAGCCTCCTCCAACAGCTCTTTTCTGTAGGTCGATTCTAGAGGCACACACAACCTCCTACGATACATCAATGTATTATCAGTGGAGAAAGTAAAGTGGCTAGGTAAATCAGACTCCGCCTCACGAAAACCCTCAACCAAATGCTTTTCACCCCTCTGTGCATCAATCATCCTCTGTCTCAAAGTAGGGCCAACAGTCAAGCTTGCCAAACTCACAGTAACCTCAGCTGTAAGAACGGCTATCTCAGCTCTTTCCATCTCCCATCTAAGTCTCAGCGGAATAGTATTCAAAGCCGATACGTGTGATGACTTTCAACTAAGTGCATCAGCAACTACGTTGGCCTTTCCCGGATGATACTGTATGTCACAGTCATAATCTTTCACAAGTTTTAGCCACTTCCTCTGTCTCATATTTAACTCTTTCTGGGTGAAAAAGTATTTGAGAGTCTTATGATCGATGAAAATCAGAATCTTTTCACCATACAAGTAATGTCTCCAAATTTTCAATGCATGTACCACTGCTGCTAGCTCTAAATCGTGAGTCGGATACTTTTTCTCATGCTCCTTTAACCGCCGAGAAGCATATAAGCTATTACCTTCTCATGCTGCATCAATACACATCCCAGTCCTTTCTTGGATGCATCTGTATACACTGTCAAACCACCCGACTCATCTGGTGATACTAAAACCGAGGCTGATACAAATCGTCTTTTAAGCTCCTCAAAGTTATTTTCACACTCATCAGTCCACACAAAATCAACCCTTCACACTCATCAGTCCACACAAAATCAACCGCCTTTTTCGTCAAATGAGTCAAAGAGGATGCAATCTTGAAAAAATCTTGCACAAATCGTCTATAATAATCTGCAAGTCCAAGAAAACTCTGTATCTCAGCCACATTAGTGGGTCGGGGCCAACCACTAACAGCTTCTACCTTAGAAGGATCAACAGAAATCCCTCTACTAGATACTACATGCCCAAAGAAAGCCACTTCCTTCAACCAGAATTCACATTTCGAGAATTTTGTATATAACTTATGAGCTCTCAAAGTCGATAACACCTTCTCTAAATGCACAACATGTAACTTCTCAGTCCTCAAGTATACAAGAATATCATCAATAAGCACTATCACAAAGGAGTCAATGAACCTCTTAAACACTGTATGCATTAGGTCCATAAAGACTGCAGGAGCATTAGTCAAGCCAAAAGACATGACAACAAACTCATAATGACCATATCGTGTCCTGAAGGCAGTCTTGGGAATATCCTCATCTCTAATTCTCAACTGATGATATCCCGATCAAAGATGTATCTTCGAAAAGACAGTAGGTCCCCTCAACTGATCAAACAAATCCTCTATCCTGGGCAAAGGATACTTGTTTTTCATTGTGACCCGGTTTAGCTCTCTATAATCAATACACAATCTCATAGAGCCATCTTTCTTCTTTACAAACAATACCGAAGCTCCCCAAGGTGATACACTTGGGCGTATAAACCCCAAGTCTAAAAGTTCTTGCAACTGCCTTTTCAATTCTTTCAGTTCAGCTGGTGCCATACGATAAGGTGTCTTGGACAATGGAACGGTCCCAGGAATCACCTCAATTTGGAAGTCTAACTCCCTCACTGGTGGCAAACCAGGCAACTCATCAGGGAAAACATCAATGAAATCCCTCACAACAGGTACAAAAGCTAAGGTAGTCACACTAACAGACGTGTCCACTACACTAGCTAAATAACCCTAAGCACCGTCACTCAAAAGTGCTCTAGCCTGGATCCCCGAGATAACTGCAGGTGTCACCCTACCTCGGGTCCCATGAAATCAAAAATTAGTCCCATATGGACCAACAAAGTCTACCACTTTCTCACTACAACCGATGTTGGTGTGGTTGGCTGACAGCCAATCCATACCCAAAATAATATCAAAGTCAGACATCGGCATCATAATCAACATAGCATGCAGAAAGCAACCCATAATACACAAATCATCAGTATAAACAACTCTATCCACAATCACAGATTTTCTGAGCGGAGTAGTAACATGTAACTCATGTCATAACGTCTCAGAATCAAAGGCAGGAGACTCAACAAACTCAGCAGAAATAAATGAGTGACTAGCCCCAAAATCAAATAATGCAAGATCATAGTGCCCTAGTACTGACAAAGTACCTGTAACAACAGTACCAGATGCCTCAGCATCCTCTCGAGTAGTGGCAAAGACACGTGCCTGCTGTCGTGTTTGGGGCTGTGCCTGAACTGCCGATGGTGCTCTCTGCTGCTATGTAAGCCTAATCTGGCCTCTACCACCTACCTGTCCACGGCCCTAACCCTGTCCTCAGCCCTATCCCTATCCAGAACTCTGATCCTGTCCTGAGCTCTAACCCTGACTCCCACACTGCTGTGGTGTCTGTAAACTAGGACAAAATCGTCTAACATGTCCGACCTGTCCACAATGGTAGCACTTCTGTACATAGCACTGACCCAAGTGGTACCCAGAATAATCAGGACAAAAGGGCAAAGAAGGGGTCCGATCACTAGACTGACCTGAATGGAACTGAAGTCCTGTCTGTCCCTTGCCCCTACCTAGAGCCTGTCTATGTGGCTTTGTCCCTCGACCAGGAAGATCGTCCACAGACTTCCTCTTCCCAGAAGAGGTCTGAGCAACAATCTCCTTGGCCTTTTTCTCAGAATCACCAATATCTAAGGCCAAAGCGGCAGTCAAAGCATCAGCATACGTAGCAGGCTGTAAAGCTCATACCTGCCCTCATAGCTCTGCTCTCAAGCCTACAATAAACCTTTTTCTCTTGTCCTCATGTAACGTCCCGTTATTTTGTGATAAAAAAAATTTATTTATTTTATTTTAATTTAAGTAATTAAAGTTTATTTATTTATCGGTAAATTTGAATTTAGTAGTTTATTTCGGTTTAAGTTCTTTTAATTATCTTTTTAGTTTAATTTCGTTTTAATGGTATTAATAATTATTAACGGGCCAATTAATAATTATTAATCACCATTGGGATAGTTTAAGAAGTTCGGGTTTCGTTTTATAAGTCAAAAGTCATAAAAGGACGTAACCGTCATTTCTAAATTTCCTAAATATCTAAACACTATTTGGTCATTTTCTTTAAAACTCCTTTGACTTCAAAAATTGACCAAATCACTCTCATTTTCTCTCCTCCCACCCGTGAGCATCAAAGAAGAAAAGGGAGAATTTGATTTCCGTTTGTTTCTTGCCCGATCGACTTGATTCCGGGTCCATTGGAAAGGTATCGGTCCTACGATTCATCTCCAACCAACCATAGTACTTGCCACTCGTGTTATACGGAGTTCTCGATAAGTTTCTCTTGAAACCCTAAGCTCCAAATAGTGTTTTAATGGAGTTTTCTTTGATTTCCTTCGATTTCGTGTTGTAGAACTCGGTGTTTGTCAATACGGGAGTTGTTTTAAGTGTTTTTGGAAACAATCCCTTAACCCTAAAACCGAGTTTCAGTCGAAACCCTTCCCGTTTGAAATTTACCCTTTTGGGTTTGATTTTGGGTTAAAATTTAATGAAATAATGTTTATTTAAATTCAATTCGGGAAAGGGCTTAATGTTCAAAACCCTTAATTATCGATACCCATTGAAATCGGGAATATCGAATTTGCATAAAACCAACTCGAAACACTTTTAGATTGCCTAAAAGCCGGAAAACCAAACCCGAGACCCAATTTTCTTGATAGGGCCGTGGGCCTCTTGGGGGGGTTTTGTTGAGTTTTTCGTTATTTTGAATGTTTAGTTGATGTTTGATCGATAGTTGGTAAATTATTGATTGTGTGATAAAATTCAATTGTAGGTGTTTTTGAACCACTCGCTTGATCGCTCCTTCGGACTTAGGAGCAAAGTCATCTTTTATTTAAGGTGAGAATAGTTAGGATTTAAAGTAACTATAGAAAGCAAATAAGTGTGATGGTTTGTAGAATTTGAAACTAAGACTAGAATCCGAATCTAAGATTAAAGGGATGTGAGTTAGTGCCCTTAGGATTAAGAGTAAATCCTTTAAGTGAGAACTTAGGAGTTCTCGAGGAAAGTATCGAATCTTAGAAGATTCTAAGTCAGATTCGTTTCAAAGCTTAGGTTGGATCATTGGAAGTTAAAAGATCGAAACTTGTATTTTAGAACAGTTAATAGAACCTCGGATTATGTCGGAAGTTAGAATCCTTGAAGGTGTAGGTTAATCGCTTAAGTTATGATTTCACTTTTATTATTGTTAGCGGAGTTCGATTGATATATCGTTCGTCCGGAGTTTCATATTCATTTACTTTATGTCTTTACTTTATGCCCCTTTACTTTATACTTGTTTTGACTACTTTATCATTTACATTTACTTTATTTACTTATGCAAGCATATGCATAACATATTGCACCATAACATCTCGCATCATGGAAAAGAAAGTGAGAAAGAAAAGAAGGGGGAGGAATGTTGGAGCCTACGGGTAGTGTCCGCATCATCTTCAGAAAAAGAAAAGAAAGTGAGAAAGAAAATGAAGGGGGAAGAATGTTGGAGCCTACGGGTAGTGTCCGCATCACCTTCATAGAAAAAGAAAAGAAAGTGAGAAAGAAAAGGAGGGAGAACGATGGATCCTACGGGATAGACCACGTTACCTTCTTCATGCATAAGGGCGTATGCGAGTCCTACGGGATGCTCTCATGCATTCATGTTTATGATTAATGAGAAAGAGAATTGAGATGTTATATTCTATGCAAAGTTATTTATTTTTCTTATTTATGAAATAACAAGTTAATGGATGAGGTTTTGGCCTTAAGAGTTAATATTATCGTACTTTGGAGAATATGGAATAGAATTACCTAGAGTTTGGAGAACTTTAGGAGTTAATTGTGTCAGATTATTTGGACACAAATCGAAATGAGAGTTTGAGGTCTATCTTTACTTTTTATGCTTATTATTCTCACTGGGCTTAAGTTGTTAGCTCATGATATTACAACCAATTTCAGGTAATGCCCTTGCTAGAGGCCGTGGAAGGGGAGATGATGCTGCATGATCGAGGGATGTTGACCTCGAGATGGACTCGTTGTTGTAAAGTCTATGTAACTATTTTGTGAATTTCAAAGACTTTGATGATGTATATGTTGTATTTAGCTCATAAGAGCTTTTGATGTGGTTTTTATGATATGAAATATTTGAACTCCTGGTTGGGACTTAAAGTCCAAATGATTTTATTAGATTTGAAAAATTAGGATGTAAACAGGTTTTTGGCTAGCCAATTTTCAAACAAAACCACGACAATTTTTCTTAAAATAAAAGACTTCCACTGTGTTTTATAAATTAAATTTATTTAAAAGTGTCGGGTCGTCACACCTCAGGATCAGTAACATGTTTAGTAGCAAATTTTGACAACCTGTCAAACAATCTCTCATACTCCACAACAGACCTATCATCCTGTCTGAGTGTGAGAAACTGTATCTCTAACTGATCACGGGTATCCTCTGGATAGTATTTCTCAAAAAACTTTTCCCTGAACATCTCCCAACTAACCTACAACTCAGGGCTGAGAGTACGGTATAAACCTTTCCACCAGTACAAGGCATCATCAACTAAAGAATAGGTCCCACAGTAGACCTTCAAATGATCCGGACATTTAATGAACTCAAGTACCCTTTCTATTCTGGTGATCCATTTTTCAGCAACTGCAGGATCAGTAGATGTCCCATCAAACTCAGGAGTATTGTACCTAATATACTCTTTCAAAGTTTTTGCAGCATCAGTAATACCAGACTGGTCTACCACGGGAGTGGGTACTCTAACAGGTGGTATAACTCGATCAGTCTGTCCTCCACCACCTCGTAACAGGTCTAAAAAGTACTCCTCTAAAATGGTGACACTACGACCCTGACTAGGTGCCTGATCAACTGGAGGCTCATCCTCCCGATAAACAGGTGGAAGGGGTGGTGGTGTAACTGCCCTTGCCCGACCTCTACCTCACACCCCAGCCTGTTCTCTGCTCCGACCTCTCCTAGGTATCACTGTCCTCGGAGACATACTGAAATCACAATCAGAAAAGCCTCACATGAGATAATAGGAAAGGAATGGCAATACTACAATTACACTTATCAAAAGAGAAGGTTCTAAGGATACCTGACACCGTTGAGCTCAAACAATGATTGGACAAGAATAAAATCAAACCATGAAAACATGTGATGCATGTGGTCTACAGAACCAAAGAGGCTCTGATACCAACTGTAATGACCCTTAAATTTTGTAAAATTATAAGAAATATTAAATCTAAAAAATATAAAAATACAAGAAAAAAATCTTCAAGTTCCTGACTTTCTTCTAAGAAATATCGACTTTCTTTCTTCTTTGATCATCCTCTAATCGTCATTAATACTTCTTCAAGCTCTAAATTTTTTTAAACAATATCATTGTTAGTTGTTGTAACGACCCGATTTCCGTTAAATCTTTTAAATTTAAATGCACAACGGAAAATAAGATTTTTACAGAAAAACGGCATGGGTTCGTTTAAAAATCGAATTATCCAAAACCTGTTTACATCCCAATTTTCAGAAAAAGCAATAAACCTGGAATGCGCATTCCGTATCATGATGAAACTTCTAAAGGAAGTTTTAAAGTCCAAAAATATATATACAAATTGTACAATTGCTCCATCGAGCTCAAAATGAAACAAATAAAAGTAGTGAAATGTTCATGAGCGTTTAAGAATGCTTCACCCAAAACAAGTTATGTTCTTGTCCGTTCATTGTCTCGATAGGTCACGCGGCGCCACCTCCTCTAACTCGTCCTCTACCACGAGTCTTACCTTAAAAATTGTAATTGTAGCAACATTAGTATAAAAATGCTAGTGAGAGTAAAATGAAAGCAAGTAATCCTATGAACAACATTCCATGTCAGAAATTGTGTCCAAAGTCCTAGATTTCACTTTTACTACCCATTCCACATTCCAAATTCCGCATATAATAAACATACATAATATACTTCTTGAAAAGTAACGATATCAAGACTTAAAGTAAAAGTACCCGTTATTACTAAGTCTTACTATACAAGTCTAAAGATTATGTAATTGCATTACTAACTATCTTTATTACCCAATCAGTTTCATCGTATCATAATACCGTATGGACCGAAGTTGACATACCACGTGCCATATCACAAATCATGGCACCATGATACCGTATGGAGCGTATCAACATACTATCATGTGCCGTATCACATATCATCGCACCATGATACCGTATGGAGCGTATCAACATACTATCATGTGCCGTATCACATATCATCGCACCATGATACCGTATGGAGCGTATCAACATACTATCATGTGTCGTATCACATATCATCGCACCATGATACCGTATGGAGCATATCCTATCAACATACTATCATTTGCCGTATCACATATCATCGCACTATGATACCGTATGGAGCGTATCAACATACTATCATGTGCCGTATCACATATCATCGCACCATGATACCGTATGGAGCGTGTCAACATACTATCATGTGCCGTATCACATATCATCGCACCATGATACCGTATGGAGCGTGTCAACATACTATCATGTGCCGTATCACATATCATCGCACCATGATACTGTATGGAGCATATCAAGCTCCCTAGTAAGTTAGATAAAGTTCACTAAACTACTAAAGAACATAAACCGCTTGAATTACATGAGTCAATACTCAAGTGTAATTTCTAAGCCACTTTGACTCCCAAATCACTTAAAGTTCCTTATTCATTCACTCTCATCTAAAGTCTCCAAATCATCTTACAAGACTTCCAAACCACTCATATTTCCCCTTATACTTCCAAAACCATAAGTACACCAAAACCACTCCATGATACCGTATGGAGCAAATCAACATACTATCATGTGCCGTATCACATATCATCGCATCATGATAACGTATGGAGCGAATCAAGTTCCCTAGTAAGTTAGTTAGAAAACCACTAAACTACTGAAGAACATAAACTGCTTGAATTACACGAGTGAGTACTCAAGTGTAAATTCTAAGCCACTTTGACTCCCAAATCTCTTAAAGTTCCTTATTCAATCACTTTCATCTAAAGTCTCCAAATCACCTTACAAGACTTCCGAACCACTCATGTTTCCTCTTTTACTTCTAAAACCATAAGTACACCAAACCACTCCACTCACATCCGAGTTTAAAGTTTATACCAAGTATAACTTCCGGAAGTTAGTTCCCTTCTTAACCTCGATAAACAATAACGTAATGAAACATAACTCATAAAATTACTAAGTTCCATTTTAAACTCACCTTAGAATTGAAATCGAACTTCGAAAGTGTCGAGATAGATCCCACGCGAGCAATTACCAACCTACAAATAAGTTAAATCAAATAAATATTAATTAACCAGAAATTGAACCATCGACGTCTAAACGCGTAAAACGACGAAAAACCCGGTTTTTAGCCTTATGGTGCTCTCGGCCATAGGAGAGAAAATGAGGTTCGTGTTTGGTTTTTCGACTTTTAGGCAATTTAGAGGTGTTCCAGGTTGGTTTCAGGTACTTTGGAGGTTCGAATTATCAGTGAGTAACCGTGATTTAAGATTTTACACAATACTTGATTCTCGAAAAATTAAGTAAAATACAAAACAATAACAAACTAAACACCCCAACCATCACCAAGTGAGAGAAAACAAATGGAACGGGTTTTCCAATCGACTCGGGTTTAGGTCCAAGACAACAACCTCATCCAAAGTGATTTTTCCTAACTAGAATTCACAAACAACACCTGGGAAAAATGAATCAAGGCTTACATACAAGATTGGAAATAAAGAAAACACAAAAACCCATTTCTTCCTCACCTTGTATGTCCTGAATCTTTAATGGATTGGACCGATTGACGGGATGGGTAGAAAGATCGTCTCGAGAGCTTTCCAACGAGCTAAGGCACGATGAAAACGGTCGAGAAACGAAGACGGGGCGACAATTTCTTTCTCTTCTCTTTTCCTCCTCTCTAGCTACGGGTTTGGCTTCTTTTTTTCACTTCTCCTTTCTTTTTTTTCTTGTCATTATCCTTGAAATATATGAAATAGATATATGTAAAGAAAGTTTGGTAAAAGACCATATTCCCCCTCCTCTTATTTTCTTAAGAAAACTTATTCTGTGTGCTCGTTATTTCACGTTTCTAATTCCAATACAATTCACTACTTCTAATCTACCTTAAAAGTATTTAACAATAAATAATGGGCCCGCTAATAATTTTTAATACGTCCAAATCTAATTTAAGCTAATAAAACGATTAAAAAGCTTTCGAACGAAATTAACTACTAAATTCTAAATTACTAATTCTAAAATTAAACTAAATACTTTGATTAAAGTAAATGAATAAATAAATGAAATATTAAATAAAAAAAATTTCACTCCAAAAATAACGGGATGTTACACGTAATGAAACATAATTCATAAAATTACTAACTTCCATTTTAAACTCACCTTAGATGTGAAATCCAAGCTTCCAAAGTACCGGAGTCAAAGTCACGCAATCGATCACAAACCTACAAATCAAATACACCTAACAATCATTAATTATCCGAAAATCGATCAAACGACATCTAAACGCATAAAACGATGAAAACACGGTGAAAGAGCCTAGGCATGTTCTTGGCCCTACAAGGAATAAAGTGCTCGTGTTCAGTTTTCTATCTTTTATACACTTTAGAGGCGTTTCGGGTTGATTTAGGGTACTTTGAAAACCGAGATATCAATGGGTCACCATATTTTAGGGTTTTACATAATCATCGATTTCCGAAAAATTAAGTAAAACGTAAAATCATAGCAAACTAAACACCCTAATCTTTGTCAAGTGAGAGAAATTAACACGGGACGGGTTTTCAACTCAAACTTGATTTTAGGGTTTAGGGAAGTTTCAAAAATTGCATAAAACGACTTTCTCGATTGAAATCTTCAAGCTTCGGTGTGTGAATTTGAAGATTTCAATCTCAACCTCTATTAAAACACTAATCAAAGCTTGAATTTAGAAACTTTGTCATACCTTGAGGCTTTTAGAAAACGGACGAAAACCTCAATTGCTAGGTTAGAAATGATCCTTGGACCGAGAGCTTTTCAACGGACATAAGATTACGGCAATCCACCGAGTAACGGAGAAAAGCCAAAGAGAGGGGGTGGGGAGATGAGGGTCACGGCCCAAGGAAGGAGGAAGAGAAATGAGATGAAATTTCCTTTTGACCCAAAGTTGACTATTTAATGAGAAAGGAGGTGAATAGTGATTATTTAAGAAATTGTAAAATGACGTATACGTCCCTTTTAAATGATTTGATTTAAAATACGAAACTCGAAGGTCTTAAAATAATCCAAAGGTAATTAATAATTATTAATTGGCCTGTTAATAATTATTAATGTCACTGAAACTAATTTTAAGTCATAAAAGGATTGAAAAGACTTTCGAACGAAAATAACTACTAAAATCGAAATTACTAAGTTTAAACTAAACTTAAATACTTTATTTGAAATTAAAAAAAAATTACCTCCAAAAGTAACGGGGCGTTACAGTTGTACAATGTTAAACTGTGTAAAATTGATTAAAAAAAGTAATAAGTATTTCTTTTCTTTAAAAGAGTTTAACAAAAGTAAACCAATACAATGTTAAATTGAAAAAAAGATCATAAATAATCATTTTTTAAAAACAAAATCATAAATTGTTTAACACGTTTATATTTAAAAAACAATGTATAATTGAAAAAAACAACTTGTAGAAACAGCCATGAAAACTGTATATATTTAATAAACGGTTTATTATTGATAAACAAACATGTAGCAGCAACCAAACATCTGTAATAGCAACCATATATAAAACATGTATCTATAAATACAACGTTTATCTAAAATACTATTCAAATTTTCATGAAGCAATTAAAATAACAACATTAATTCACAGAGTACTGAAACCCACAAGCATACGAATCCAAACGTAATGAATAATAACCTTGGCAGTGGTAAATTTATGGAAAAAAAACCTAAATTTATGGTCTATTAGTTCGTTTGGCTTATTAAATCATGAACTTGATGAAAATATCGACGAAAATTGGAAGCCAAAGTTGATTGAATCATTACCTTGGTAATGGTTATATTACGCGCTGCGAAAATATTGGCAATCGATCTGGGCAATCCCATCTGATTAATTATTTTGTTCGACATTCTATCGCTCTACCATACCAGTTTTTTTTTACTTTCCCGTAACGTTCGAAACCCTAGAACGCATTGTCGAGGCAATAGATTTATGATCAACACGTTACTGTTTCTAGCATTTGGTAGAGGGAGCCACTAATAATGCCGGCAAGACTGAATTAGAAGGGAGTTTTTTTGTAAAACATCACTGTTTATAAAAATATTGAACATTACATTTTCTGGGCAATGAAGAAAATGTAAAACAGAAAACAAAGGAGGAAGAAGAAGAATAATCTAATTTAAGTTAGAGTTTCTTATCTTTAAATAGTGATTCCCAAAATCAAGAAGATTGATCTTGATTTCAAAAATAAATTAAATGATATGTAATTAATAAGATAGGGTTATCAGAAGAGATAAAAGGGTAAGATGGTAAACTATAAAATCGGAACCACCGGATCACCACCATAAATGGTGCTTCTTGAGTATATTTTATATTAATAATAAACAACCGTTAAAACTGGATTATGATGATTTAAAGTGGTTATTAGTAGAATTATTTCTTAGTTAAATTGATTTAAATCAATAAAAATTAAATTCTAGTAAACAAATTCACATTCTTTAACTCTAATTCATATTAACTAATTAGTAGTCAGTCATAATAAATTTATTGTGACAACCCGACACTTTTAAATAAATTAAATTAGAGAAAATAGCGGAAGTCTTTTATTTTAAGAAAATTTTGCGTTGTTTTGTTTGAAAATTGGCTAGCCAAAAACCTGTTTACATCTTAACTTCAACATCTAAAAACACAAGGAACATTAAGTTCCTATCAGGAGTTCAAAATGATTTATAAAACATAAAAGTAAAGACAAAAGCTCTTAAGAGCCATTTACAATGATACAACTCCAAAATTATATAAAAATCACGAAACCATGTACATGGATTTTTACAACCATCTAGTCCATCTCAAAGTCTTCATCCCTCGATCATGCAGCACCATCTCCTCTCCCTCGACCTCTAGCCAGGGCATTACCTGAAATTTTGTAATATCATGAGCTAACAACTTAAGCCCAGTGAGAATAATAAGAATAAAAAGTAAAGATAGACCTCAAACTCGCATTTCGATTTGTGTCCAATTAATTCGACACAATTCACTCCTAAAGTCCTCCAAACTCTAGGTAATTTCATTCTAAACTTTCCAAAGGATGATATTACTACACTCTTGGTCAATCCTCATCCATTAAACTTGTTATGACATAGAATAAGTAAAATAAATAAACTTTGCATAAAATATAACATCTCAATTCTCTATATCATCAATCATATGCAATGTAGGGTTTGCATATACTGTAACGTCCCGTTACTTTTAGAGGTAAATTTTTTTTTTATTATTTTATTAATTTATTATTTTTATTTATTTAAAGCTTTTAAAATTAGTTAAAATTAGTAATTTCAGTTTTATTAGTTATTTCCGTCCGAAAATCCTTTTTATCGTTTTAATTCGTTTCGGTGACTCTAATAATTATTAACGGGCCAATTAATAATTATTAGACACCTTTAGATTTATTTAAGACCGTCGGTTTTCGTTTTATAAGCAAAAGGTCGAAAAGGGCAAAACCGTAATTACCCAAATCCTAAAATATCTAGATATTTTTTTTACTATCTTCTTTTAACTTAATCATTAAGCAAAAACCACACTTCATCTTCTTCATCCTTTTTCTCCAAGCCGTGGGCATCAATGGGGGATTGGGTGAGTTTTTCTTTTCTTCGTTTCTCATTCGTTTCTCGATGGATCGGCTTGATTTCGGTTGCGTTGGATTGGTAGGGACGAGGGCTACCTATCCAACCTACCTTTTCGAAGTTTCCCGTTCTCTAAGGGAAGTCCCAAAAAGTAAGTTTTCAAAACTTTTTATATGGTTTTGTTCGTTTTTGATTATAAATGAGTTTTGAAGTTGAAATCATGAATTTCTATCATGGAAATTGACGATTTTGAGCCCAGATTTTCGAAAAACACTATTCACCCGAAAACACTATTCATCCGAAATCACTATTCACCCGAAATTGCACACTTGTTCGCATATTAGTTATGAGTTGTAATATGTTGTGCAATTGGTGAATTGTAGGTGCGATTGCTCGGTTGTTGTTTCGTGGAAAGTGGAGATTTGGAGTTATTTGGCTAAGGTGAGTTTAAAAGGGAAGTTAGTAATTTTATGAATTACGTTTCGTTATGATATTGTTTATCGATGTTAAGAGGGATTTAGCTTCTTAGAATTATAGTTTGGTTGGAGACTTTAATTTGGAAGTGTGTGTGGAGAAAGTTGGACTTATGGTTAGTTCGATGATTAGAGATCATCGGGGAGGTTTGGAAGTATGGTAACGTGTTTTGGAGTTGTTAGATGAAAGTGGTTTTGAAAGTTACTTTGATGAATTTGGAAGTAAAGTAATTAGAAGATGCACTTGAATGTTAACTCGTGTATTCTAGTTAGTTAGGTTTCTATTTAACTTAGTAGACTTCTTCGGAGTTTAGCTAACTTATTGGAGACCTAGGGCACAATGATTCACACATGATAGTATGTTGATTCGATCCATACGTATCATGGTGTGATGAATTTGTGGGAACTTTGAGCACTTAGTAAATAGCACATGATAGTATGTTGATTTCGATCCATACGTAGTCATGGTGTGATGTTGGTACTTTGGTTTGTAACTAGCACATGATAGTATGTCGATTTCGATCCATACATATCATGTTGCGAAATGGTGAAATTCCTGATACCTATGGTGAAATTCCTGATATCTGAAATGGTGAAAGTCCTGATATCTGAAATGGTGAAATTCCTGATACCTATGTTGAAATTCCTGATACCTATGGTGAAATTCCTGATATCTGAAATGGTGAAAGTCCTGATATCTGAAATGGTGAAATTCCTGATACCTATGGTGAAATTCCTGATATCCGATGATTGAGATATGGTACATGGTAGTACGTGGATTCGGATCCGTACGTACCATGGTATTATGATCTATGATACAGCACATGATAGTATGTTGATTCGGATCCATACGTATCATGGTGAGATGGTTGTGACATGGTATGACCGTACGTGGTATGTTGATTTCGATCCATACAATAGCACGATACGATGAAACTTGATTGGTAATAAAGATAGTTAATGTTATTTTTACCTATTCCTTAGAAATGTGTAGTGAGACTTAGTTGTGAATGTTAATTTTACTTTAAGTCTTTATTTCCATCTCATGGTTTTGAATGACGAATACGGGTAGTATGATACTATCATATGTATACATGGAAATTGGAATGTGGTTATGGGTAATAATGAACATTTAAGCCTTTGGACACGATTCCTGGTATGAGATTTAGTTCATAGGATTACTTGCTTTCATTTTACTCTCACTAGCATTGTTTGCTAATGGTGCTACACCACAATATTTTTCAGGTGAACCCCGTCATAAGAAGCAAGGTAGAGGAAATGGTGTCGCTTGACTGGCCGAGGTGGTGTAAGGACAATATTAAACACTTTTGAAGCATTAGTAGTAATGCTTGTAAATCATATACTTTTCACATACTTGTGTCATTTTGAGCCCGTGAAGGGTGTATGTGTAAAGTATTTTGATGTTTTTATGATTAAACTTTACTTTGGAATGTGCATTCCCGATTTATAGCTTTCTCTGGACTTTGGGTTGTAAAACAGGTTTTGGTTATTCGACTTTTAAACAAACCCATGCCATTTTTCTTTAAAAATTAAGTCTTCCGCTGTGCATTTGAATTTAAAGAATTTAACGGAAAATCGGGTCGTTACATATACCCTTATGCATGAATGAAGTAATGCGTCAATCCCGTAGGATACCATTCACTCCTTTTTCATCTAGAGTAATGAGCAAATCCCGTAGGATCCCATTCGTCTCTTTTTCACTTAGAGTAATGAGTAAATCCTGTAGGATCTCATTCGTCTCTTTTTCACTTAGAGTAATGAGCAAATCCCGTAGGATCCCATTCGTCTCTTTTTCACTTTCGTTTCTTTTTCACTTGCTTTCTCTTTTTCATTTCTTTTTCATGAATGATGCGATAATGGTATGGTGTAAATGATAAGCATATGCTTGCATATCTTGTAAAAATAAATAAATAAAGTGCGGAATTAAAACAAGTAAAATAAATGAGCATCTCGGACGAACGATATGTAAATCGAACTCCGGTATCAATAATAAAAGTAGAATCATAACGTAAACGATTAACCTTTACCTTCCAGGATTCTAAACTTCCAACAATCCGAGGTTCTATTAATCGTTCTAAATACAAGTTTGGATCTTTTAACTTCCAATGATCCAACCTAAGCTTCGAAACGAATCTAACTTAGAATCTTCTAAGATTCAATACTTTCCTTGAGAACTTCTAAGTTCTCACTTAAAGGATTAACTCTTAATCCTAAGGGCACTAACTCACATCCCTCTAATCTTAGATTCGGATTCTAGTCTTAGTTTCAAATTCTACAAACCTTCATACTCATTTGCTTTCTATAGTTACTTTAAATTCTAATTATTCTCACCTTTGTAAAAGAAGACTTCAATCCAAACCTTCGAATTCCCACGAATCAACAACCGAGCAATCACACCTACAATTCACCAATTGCACAACATATTATAACTCATAACTAAGATGAGAACAAGTGTGCATTTTTGGGTGAATAGTGATTTCGGATGAATAGTGTTTTCGGGTGAATAGTGTTTTTCGAAAATTCGGGCTCAAAATCGTCAAATTCCATGATAGAAATTCATGATTTCAACTTCAAAACTCATTTATAATCAAAAACGAACAAAACCATCTAAAAAGTTTTGAAAACTTACTTTTTGAGACTTCCCTTAGAGAACGGGAAACTTCGAAAGGCTAGGCTGGATAGGTAGACCTCGTCCCTACCAATCCAACGCAACCGAAAACAAGCCGATCCATCAAGAAACGAATGAGAAACGAAGAAAAGAAAAACTTCATCAATGGTGGATGAAGGCTCACGGCAAGGAGAAAAGAAGAAGAAGAGAAAATGTAATTTTTGGTCAAGTTTGTGATTTTTAAAGATGAGTGAATAGTGATTTTAGATATTTTAAGAAATTGGAAATGACGGTTGCGTCCTTTTATGACTTTTGACTTATAAAACGAATCCCGAACTTCTTAAACTATCTCAATGGTGATTAATAATTATTAATTGGCCCGTTAATAATTATTAATACCATTATAACATATTTAAATAAATAAAGCCATTAAAATGACTTAAAACGAAATAAACTACTAAATTCTAATTTACCGATAAATAAATAAACTTTAATTACTTATATTAAAATAAAATAAATAAAAAAAATTTATCACAAATTGACGGGACGTTACATTTATACTCACTACAACAAAATAGTTGATACTTGACCATTAAAAAAGGTCAAGAATCGGGGTCAAATATACGTCCGTCAAGAAATGTTTTTTCATAATATATACAATTCATTTTAATAATAAAAATTGCCTCCAAACATAATAAAACCGAAGAGAAGAAGAGGAGAAAACAATATAGTAGATAGATTTTTAGCAAACAGAAGCTCCATAGAGTCAGTCTCAGGTCAACACTAATCAATTGGTCTTACCTCTCACATTGATTGAATAAATTGTATTTTCTCTTGTGCACTTAAATTCCAAAAGTTAACAAAACCCTTATAATCATGAAGTTATTATTAAACTAAAATTACCCAAATCATTAACCTTTGATAAGCAATTAATTGAATTTCATAAGAATTTAAAATTGGATGAACATAGTTAAGCATGAGAAATGAAGCAAATTAAAAGAAATAAACATGAAAACGATTCTAGAACATCACAATGCAATGAAATTTATCAACTATTGTTTAGAGAACAAGTAGTCATAGTTAATTTATGGAATATTTCTCTATTAAGTTTAGATTCTAAAGATGTTTTTTTTCAGAATGTAACCTAAAAAAAGGGTCGAAATATCTAGGGCCATTTTCCAAGGAAAGTTGTAGAACATGTTATTTTTTTAAGGATTTCACATGAAGGGATGATTTACTAAATTAGCGGAATTTTATTTAGTAAACTTATTAACATTTAATAACGGATCTATTAATATCATGCAATTTTGTGATAAAACATGTAGATTCATTCTTAATTTCGAAAATTAAAACTCTTTTACTTACATTGAGTAATTAATGGAGGATCGGTTAAAGGTTTCTTTACAGCATCAAATCCTCAGCAACACCGAATCTTCTATGCTATATCCCGATCGAAAGTAAAACCGACTTGTGGGAATTGAACCTGAAGAACAAAAGAAGAAGAAATTTCTTCTAAATTTTTCCCTAAGGAAAATCGGCAATTGGACAAAAACTTGAGAGAGAATTTTCACTTTTCTAATTAAAGTGAGAAGTATACAAAATATGAATCCCAATGGTCATATTTATAGGAAAATATGATATCTAATCTCTATAGATATGCTTATCTCCTAATTATTAAATAATAAGAAATATAATATATATAAATATATATATACATATTAATGGCCAAACTAGCACACGCATGTACGAATTCCATGTTGATTTCAACGCCACCATTAACAGATATATATATATATATATATATATATATGTATATATATATATGTATGTACATATATGTATGTACATCTATGTATGTATATGTATATATATATGTATGTATATGTATGTATATGTATGTATATGTTCATTTATATATATGTATATATATATATATATGTATATATATGTATATATATATATATATATATAATTTATTTACTTTTCTTTATTTAACAATTAATATTAGAAATAATTCAAATAAAAATTTCTAATTTAATATATTTAGCAAAAAATTAATATATTAATTATCATTGAATCTTATTGTGACGACCCGTCACTTTTAAATAAATTAAATCAGAGAAAACAGCGGAAGTCTTTTATTTTAAGAAAATTTGCGTGGTTTTGTTTGAAAATTGGCATGCCAAAAACCTGTTTACATCCTAATTTTTCAAATCTAATAAAATCACATGGACTTTAAATCCCAATCAGGAGTTCAAATATTTCATATCATAAAACCCACATCAAAAGCTCTTATGAGCTAAATACAACATCAAAGTCTTTGAAATTCACAAAAATAATTACATAAACTTTTCAACAAAAGAGTCCATCTCGAGGTCAGCATCCCTCGATCACGCAGCACCACCTCCTCTCCCTCGACCTCTTACAGGGCATTACTTGAAATTTTGTAATATCATGAGCTAACAAACTAAGCCCAGTGAGAATAATAAGCATAAAAAGTAAAGATAGACCTCAAACTCGTATTCCGATTTGTGTCCAATTAATCTGACACAATCAATCCTAAAGTTCTCTAAACTATAGGTAGTTTCGTTTTATACTTTCTAAGGATGATATTACTAATAATCATAGTCAATACTCATCCATCAACATTGTTATGACATAAGTAAGAAAAGTAAATATACTTTGCACATCATACAACTTCTCGATTCTCTCTTTCATCTATCATAAACATGAATGCATGAGAGCATCCCGTAGGACTTCTCAATTGCCCTTTTGTGCGTGAATGAAGGGTAATGAGAACATCCCGTAGGATCCCATTCAGCCTTATGCATGAGGAAGTAATGCGTCAATTCTGTAGGATACCATTCAACTCCCTATGTATGAAGAAGTAATGCGTCAATCCCGTAGGATACCATTCACTCCTTTTTCATCTAGAGTAATGAGAAAATCCCGTAGGATCCCATTCGTCTATTTTTCTTTCACATTCTTTCTTTTCTCTGAAGGTGATGTGAACTCCACGTAGGGTTCATCATTCTTCCTTCTTTTCTCTTTCACTTTCTTTTCTTTTTCACTTTTATTTCTTTTTCACTTTTGTTTCTTTTTCACTGAAGGTGATGTGAACTCCACGTAGGGTTCATCATTCTTCCTTCTTTTCTCTTTCACTTTCTTTTCTTTTTCACTTTCATTTCTTTTTCACTTTCATTTCTTTTTCACTTTCGTTTCTTTTTCTGAAGGTGATGCGGACACTACCCGTAGGCTCCAACATTCTCCCCTTCATTTCTTTCTCACTTTCATTTCTTTTTCATGAATGGTGCGAGAATGGTATGATGCAATATGATATGCATATGCTTGCATATCCTTGTAAAAGTAAATAAATAAAGTGCGGAATTAAAGTAGTTGATGCAAGCATAAAGTAAAAGATATAAAATAAAATAGATAAGCATCTCGGACGAACGATATGTAAATCGAACTCCGCTACAATAATAAAAGTAAAATCATAACGTAAACGATTAACCTAACCTTCAAGGATTCTAAACTTCCAATAATAATCCGAGGTTCTATTAACCATTCTATAAACAAGTTGGGATCTTCTAACATCCAACCTAAGCTTCGAAACGAATCTAACTTAGAACTTCTAAAGTTCAATACTTTCCTCGAGAACTCCTAAGTTCTCACTTAAAGGATTAACTTCTAATCCTAGGGTACTAACTCACATCCCTCTAATCTTAGATTTGGATTCTAATCTTAGTTTCAAATTCTACAAACCATCATACTCATTTGCTTTCTATAGTTACTTTAAATCCTAACTATTCTCACCTTAGCCAAAATAGTTTTGGTCCAAATCTCCGATTTCCCACAATTCAACAACCGAGCAAACGCACCTACAATTCATCAATTGCACAACATATTACAACTCATATCTAATATGAGAACAAGTTTGCATTTTCGGATGAATAGTGATTTCGGATGAATAGTGTTTTCGGGTGAATAGTGTTTTTTGAAAATCTAGGCTCAAAATCATCAAATTCCATGATAGAAATTCATGATTTCAACTTCAAAACTCATTTATAATCAAAAACGAACAAAACCATCTAAAAAGTTTTGAAAACTTACTTTTTTGGACTTCCCTTAGAGAACGGGAAACTCTGAAAAGCTAGGTTGGATAGGTAGCCCTCGTCCCTACCAATCCAACGCAACCGAAAACACGACGATCCGCCAAGAAACGAAGAAAAGCCAAGAAGAATTTCTTCTCATCCATGGATGAGAAGCTCACGGCAATGGCAAGGAAAAGAATGACAAGTTTTGGTCAATTTTGGTCAAAGTGGTGATTTTAAATATGAGTGAATAGTGTTTTGGATATTTTTAAGAAATTGGAAATGACGGTTGCGTCCTTTTATGACTTTTGACTTATAAAACGAAACCCGATGATCTTAAACTATCCCAATGGTGATTAATAATTATTAATTGGTCCGTTAATAATTATTAATACCATTAAAACAAAAATAAACTAAAAAGATAATTAAAAGGACTTAAACCGAAATAAACTACTAAATTCTAATTTACCGATAAATAAATAAACTTTAATTACTTAAATTAAAATAAAATAAATAAAAGTTTTTTTTATCACAAAAATAACGGGACGTTACACTTATTCAATTAATTAATTATTTTGGGCCAAAACCAATTTGTTTCTTAAACCAATTGTATTTAATTCTCTCTAATATTTATTATTAAATTAAATAAACTCATTATTTAATTAATAATACTAATTATTAGTTTCCATTTCAAAAAACTCATTATTTAAATAATTAATAATATTAATATTAATTCCCGTTTTGTAACGTCCCGTTACTTTTGGAGGTAAATTTTTTTTTTACTTTAAATAAAGTATTTAAGTTAGTTTAAACTTAGTAATTTCGATTTAGTAGTTATTTTCGTTCGAAAACCTTTTTAAACCTTTTACTACTTTAAACTAGTTTCGGTGATATTAATAATTATTAACGGGCCAATTAATAATTATTAATCACCTTTAGATTAATTTAAGATCTTCGGGTTTCGTATTTCAACTCAAATCACTTAAAAGGGACACAACCGTCATTTTCTAATTTCTTAAAAATATCACAAATTACTATTCATCTTCATTATCTTTAAAAAGTCAATTCTTGGTCAAACTTTTCATTTTCTTTCTTCCTCCTTCTTCATGCTTGGGCCGAAACCCCTCCCCCTCTCTCTCCCTCTCTTTAGTTTTTCTCAAACACTCGGTAGATCGCCGTAATTCCGGTTTCGTTGAAAAGCTCTCATCCCGAGGATTGATTCTAACCTAGCAATCGAGGTTTTCATCAATTTACTACAAGCCTCAAGGTATGACAAAGTTTCTAAATTCAAGCTTTGAATAGTGTTTTAATGGAGGTTGAGATTGAAACCTTCAAATTCACACACCGAAGCTTGAAGATTTCAATCGAGGATGTCGTTTTATGCAATTTTAGAAACTTTCCAAAACCCTAAAGCCGAGTTTGAGTCGAAAAGCCGTCCCGTGCTATTTTCTTTCACTTGACCTTGATTAGGGTGTTTAGTTTGCTATGATTTTGTATTTTACTTAATTTTTCGGAAATCGATTATGATGTAAAACCCTAAAATATGGTGACCCAATGATATCTCGGTTTCCAAAGTACCCGAAAACAACCCGAAACGCCTCTAAAGTGCATAAAAGCTGGAAAACCGAACCCGAGCCCCCCTTTCCCTTGTATGGCCGAGAGCTACATAGGGTCCATTTCCAGGTTTTTCGTCATTTTATGCATTTAGATGTCGTTTGCTCGATTTTCGGATAATTAATGATTCTTAGGTGTAATTGATTTGTAGGATTGTGATTTGATCGCGTGGTTTTGATCTCGGCACTTGGAAGCTTGGACTTTACGATCTAAGGTGAGTTTAAAATGGAAATTAGTGATTTTATGAATTATGTTTCATTACGATATTGTTTATCGAGGATAAGAGGGAAACTAACTCCTGAAAGTTATTATCTTGGTTGGTGACTTTAAACTCGGAAGTGAGTGGAATGACTTTGGAATTCTTATGAAATTGGAAGTTTAAGGAACTTTGAATGGTTTGGAAGTCTTGTCAGATGAATTGAAGAGTTTTAGATGAAATTGGAGATTTTAGAGAACGTGGAAGTTTAAGGATCTTTGAATAGTTTGAGAGTCAAAGTGGCTTAAAAGTTACATTTGAAGTGATAACTCGAGTAATTCAAGTAGTTTATGTTCTTTAGTACTTTAGTATAATCTCGTTTAAGAAATCTAAGTTATTAAGAATACGATGGTTGTGATATGGTAATATCGTACGGGCTTAGTATGTGATATTGATACATATGGTATACCTGATACGATGATTTGTGATATGGTAATACCGTACGGGCTTAGTATGTGATATTTATCCATATGGTATACCCGATATGATGATTTGTGATATGGTAATACCGTACGGGCTTAGTATGTGATATTGATCCATATTGTATACCCGATACGATGATTTGTGATATGGTAATACCGTACGGGCTTAGTATGTGATATTTATCCATATGGTATACCCGATACGATGATTTATGATATGGTAATACCGTACGGGCTTAGTATGTGATATTGATCCATATGGTATACCCGATACGATGGTTGTGATATGGTAACACCGTACGGGCTTAGTATGTGATATTGATCCATATGGTATACCCGATACGATGGTTGTGATATGGTAATACCGTACGGGCTTAGTATGTGATATTTATCCATATGGTATACCCGATACAATGATTTGTGCTATGGTAATACCGTACAGGCTTAGTATGTGATATTGATCCATATGGTATACCTGATACGATGGTTGTGATATGGTAATAAAAATGTTAATGTTTCAGTTACATATACTCATTAGAATGGATAGAAAAACTTAGTAATAACCGGTATTTTTACTTTAAGTCTTAATATCGTTACTTAACAAGAAGCACGTTATGCATTGTGGATAGTGTGGAATTTTAGAATATGGAATGGGTAGTAAGAGTGAAATATAGGCCTTTGGACACAATTTCCGGCATGGAATTTGGTTCATAGGATTATTTGCTTTCATTTTACTCTCACTAGCATTTTTATGCTAATGTTGCTACAATTACAATTTTTCAGGTAAGAATCGCGGTAGAGGGCAAGGTAAAGGAGGTAGCGCCGCATGACCTATCGAGAGGATGAATGGACAGGAACACAACTGGTTTTGGTGTAGCATTTTGAATGCTTACAAACATTTCATCATTTTTTCTTATGTTTTCATTTTGAGCTCGATGGAGCATTTGTATAATTTGTATATGTTTTTGAACTTTAAAACTTTCTCTAGAAGTTTCATCATAGTATGAAATACGCATTCCAGGATTATTGCTTTTTCTGAAAATTGGGTTGTAAACAAGTTTTGGATAATTCAATTGTTAAACGAACCCATGCAGTTTTTCTGTAAAAATCAAGTCTTCCTTTGTGCATTTGAAATCATAAGGATTTTACGAGTTTTGGGTCGTTATATTTGGTATCAGAGCCTCTTTGGTTCTGTAGACCACATGCATCACATGTTTTCATGTTTTTATTTTGTTCTTGTCCAATCATCATTCGAGGTCACGGCGCTAGGTATCCTTAGAACCTTCTCTTTTGACAAGTGTAATTGTAGTTTTGCAATTCCTTTCCTATTATCTCATGAGAGGTTTTTTCTGATTGTGATTTCAGTATGCCTCCGAGGACAGTGACACCTAGGAGAGGTCGGGGCAGAGTACAGGTTAGGGCACGAGGTAGAGGTCGGGCGAGGGCAGTTACACCGCCACCCCCTCCACCTGTTTATCGGGAGGATAAACCTCCAGTTGATCAGCCACCTAGTCATGGTCGTAGTATCACCATTTCCGAGGAGTACTTTTTAGACCTATTACGAGGTGGTGGAGGACAGGCAGATCGTGTTATACCGCCTGTTAGAGCACCTGCTCCCGTGATAGACCAGTCTGGTATTACTGATGCTGCAAAAACTTTGAAAAAATATCTCAGGTATAATACTCTTGAGTTTGATGGGACATCTACTGATCCTGCAGTTGCTGAAAGATGGATTACCAGAGTAGAGAGGGTACTTGAATTCATTAAGTGTCCGGATCATTTGAAGGTCCACTGTGGGACCTATTCTTTAGTAGATGATGCCTTGTACTGGTGGAAAGGTTTATTCCGTACTCTCAGCCCGGAGTTGCAGGTTAGTTGGGAGATGTTCAGGGAAATTTTTTTTGAGAAATACTATCCAGAAGATACACGAGATCAGTTAGAGATACAGTTTCTCACACTCAGATAGGGTGATAGATCTGTTGTGGAGTATGAGAGGGAGTTTGATAGGTTGTCAACATTTTCTACTAAACATGTTACTGATCCTGAGAGCAAGAGGAAAAGGTTTATTATAGGTTTGAGGGCAGAGCTACGAGGGCAGGTACGAGCTTTACAGCCTACTACGTATGTTGATGCTTTGACTGCTGCGTTGGCCTTAGATATTGGTGATTCTGAGAAAAAGGCTAATGAGATTGTTGCACAGACCTCTTCTGGGAAGAGGAAGGCTGTGGACGACCTTCCCTGTCGAGGGACACAGTCACATAGACAGGCTCCTGGTAGGGGCAAGGGACAGACAAGATCGCAGTTCTATTCAGGTCAGTCTAGTGATCGAGCCCCTTCTTTGCCCTATTGTCCTAACTATACTGGGTACCACTTGGGTCAATGTTATGAGAAGAAGTGCTTCCAGTGTGGACAGGTCGGGCATGTTAGACGATTTTGTCCTAGTTTACAGACACCACAGCAGCGTGGGAGTCAGGGTCCGAGTTCTGGATAGGGTCAGGGTCGAGGACAGAGTCAGGGCTGAGGTCAGGCAGGTGGTAGAGGCCAAATTAGGCCTACACAGCAGCAGAGAGCACCACCGGCAGTTCAGGCACAGCCCCAAACACAACAGCAGGCACGTGTCTTTGCCACTACTCGAAAGGATGCTGAGGCATCTGGTACTGTTGTTACAGGGACTTTGTCGGTATTACGGCACTCTGCTCTTGTATTATTTGATTCTGGGGCTAGTCACTCATTTATTTCTGCTGAGTTTGTTGAGTCTGCTGCCTTCAATTCAGAGCCGTTAGGACATGAGTTGCATGTTACTACTCCGCTCGGAAAATCTGTGATTGTGGATAAAGTGGTTTATACTAATGATTTGTGTATTATGGGTTGCTTTCTGCATGTTATGTTGATTGTGATGCCGAGGTCTGACTTTGATATTATTTTGGGTATGGATTGGCTGTCAGCCAACCACGCCCACATCGGTTGTAGTGAGAAAGTGGTAGACTTTGTTGGTCCATGTGGGACTAATTTTCAATTTCATGGGACCTGGGGTAGGGTGACACCTGCGGTTATCTTGGTGATCCAGGCTAGAGCACTTTTGAGTGACGGTGCTTGGGGTTACTTAGCTAGTGTAGTGGACACGTCTGTAAGTGTGACTACCTTAGCTTCTGTACCTGTTGTGAGGGATTTCATTGATGTTTTCCCTGATGAGTTACCTGGTTTGCCACCAATGAGGGAGTTAGACTTCCAGATTGAGGTTATTCCTGGGACCGTTCCATTGTCCAAGGCACCTTATCGTATGGCACCAGCTGAACTTAAAGAGTTGAAAAGGCAGTTGCAAGAACTTTTAGACTTGGGGTTTATACGCCAAAGTGTATCACCTTGGGGAGCTCCGGTATTGTTTTTAAGGAAGAAAGATGGCTCCATGAGGTTATGTATTGATTATAGGGAGCTGAATCGGGTCACAGTGAAAAACAAGTATCCTTTGCCCAGGATAGAGGACTTGTTTGATCAGCTGAGGGGAGCTACTGTCTTTTCGAAAATAGATCTTCGATCGGGATATCATCAGTTGAGAATTAGAGATGAGGATATTCTCAAGACTGCCTTCAGGACACGATATGGTCATTATGAGTTTGTTGTCATGTCTTTTGGCTTGACTAATTCTCCTGCGGCCTTTATGGACCTGATGCATACAGTGTTTAAGAGGTTTATTGACTCCTTTGTGATAGTGTTTATTGATGATATCCTTGTTTATTCGAGGACTGAGGAGTTACATGTTATACATTTAGGGAAGGTGTTATCGACTTTGAGAGCTCATAAGTTGTATGCGAAGTTCTCTAAATGTGAATTCTGGTTGAAGGAAGTGGCTTTCCTTGGACATGTAGTATCTAGTAGAGGGATTTCTGTTGATCCTTCTAAGGTGGAAGCTGTTAGTGGGTGGCCCCAACCTACTAATGTGGCTGAGATACGGAGTTTTCTTGGACTTGCAGGTTATTATACACGATTTGTGCAAGCTTTTTCCAAGATTGTATCCTCTTTGACACATTTGACGAAAAAGGGGGTTGATTTTGTGTGGACTGATGAATGTGAAAATAGCTTTGAGGAGCTTAAAAGACGACTTGTATCGGCCCCAGTTTTGGTATCACCAGATGAGTCTGGTGGTTTGACAGTGTAAACAGATGCATCCAAGAAGGGTCTGGGATGTGTATTGATGCAACATGGGAAGGTAATAGCTTATGCTTCTCGGCAGTTAAAGGAGCATGAGAAAAAGTACCCGACTCATGATTTGGAGCTAGCAGCGGTGGTACATGCCTTGAAAATATGGAGACATTACTTGTAGGGTGAGAAGATTCTGATTTTCACCAATCACAAGAGTCTCAAATACTTTTTCACTCAGAAAGAGCTAAATATGAGACAAAAGAGGTGGCTAGAACTTGTGAAAGATTATGACTGTGACATATAGTATCATCCAGGAAAGGCCAACGTAGTTGCTGATGCACTTAGTCGAAAGTTGTCACACTTGTCTACTTTGAGTACTTTTCCGCTAAGGCTTAGATGGGAGATGGAAAGAGCTGAGATAGCCTTTCTTACAGCTGAGGTTACTATGAGTTTGGCAAGTTTGACTGTTGGCCCTACTCTGAGATAGAGGATGATAGATGCACAGTTGGGTGAAAAGCACTTCGCTGAGAGTTTTCGTGAGGCAGAGTCCGATTTACCTAGCCATTTTACTTTCTCCACTAATAATGCTTTGATGTATCGTAGGAGACTGTGTGTACCTCTAGAATCGACTTACAAAAAAGAGCTGTTGGAGGAGGCTCACAGTTCTATATTTTCTGTGCATCCAGGTAGTACTAAGATGTACAGGGACCTGAGACAGTATTATTGGTGGCCTGGGATGAAACGTGAAGTTGCTGACTTTGTTAGTAAGTGTTTGATTTGTCAGCAAGTAAAGGCTTTGAGGAAGAGTCCACCTGGTTACTTTAACCCTTTGATCGTACCTAAGTAGAAATGGGAAAAAATATCGATGGACTTTATTAGTGGCTTGCCGAGGACCGCGAAGGGTTGTGACACCATTTGGGTGATTGTGGACAGGTTGACGAAGAGTGCACATTTCATACCAGGGAAGATAACCTATCCTGTTGAAACATGGGCACATTTGTACATGAAGGAGATTGTCGGACTTTATGGAGTGCCAGTCAGGATTGTTTCAGATCGAGACACCCGCTTTGTCTCGAAATTCTGGCAGAGTCTGCATACTGCTATGGGCACTGGCCTAGATTTCAGTACTGCTTTTCATCCTCAGACAGATGGTCAGACCGAGAGGGTCAACCAGATTCTGGAGGATATGCTAAGAGCTTGTGCCCTAGAGTTCGGTGGTAGTTGGGATACTCAGTTATATCTTGTGGAGTTTGCTTATAACAACAGTTATTAGGCTACCATTGACATGGCACCTTTTGAGGCACTTTACGGTAGGAAGTGCAGATCACCGGCTCATTGGGATGAAATTGGTGAGAGGAAACTTCTGGAACCGGAGTTAGTGCAGATGACTAGTGAGTCCATTGCTCTTATCAGAGAGAGGATGAGGGTGGCTCAGAGTAGACAGAAGAGTTACGCTGATGAGAGGCGTAGTGCACTTGAATTTGAAGTTGGTGACCACGTATTCCTGAAAGTGGCACCTATGAAAGGTGTGATGAGGTTTGGGAAGAAAGGCAAGTTGAGCCCTCGATTTATAGGCCCCTTCGAGATCCTAGATCGGATTGGGTCGGTAGCTTATCGATTGGCCTTACCACCGGCCTTATCAGCAGTTCATAATGTATTCCAAGTATCCATGCTCAGGAAATATGTGGCTGACCCTTCGCATATTATTGATTATGAGCCAGTGACTTTGGATGCTAGTCTATCTTACGAGGAGGTACCAATTGAAATTCTAGCTACGGAACAAAAGGTGCTGCGAAATAAAACGATAAACTTGGTTAAAGTGTTATGGAAGAACCAAGTATCAGAGGAGGCTACGTGGGAACGTGAGGATGAGATACGAGCAAAGTATACTCATCTTTTCACGTAGGGAACCTACTTTTCGAGGACGAAAAGCCCTTTTAGGAGGGTAGAATGTAACGTCCCGTTACTTTTGGGGGTAAATTTTTTTTTATTTTCAATAAAGTATTTAAGTTAGTTTAAACTTAGTAATTTCGATTTAGTAGTTATTTTCGTTCGAAAACCTTTCTAAACCTTTTAAACCTTTTACTACTTTAAACTAGTTTCGGTGATATTAATAATTATTAACGGGCCAATTAATAACTATTAATCACCTTTAGATTAATTTAAGATCTTCGGGTTTTGTATTTTAAATCAAATCACTTAAAAGGGACGCAACCGTCATTTTCTAATTTCTTAAAAATATCACAAATTACTATTCATCTTCATTATCTTTAAAAAGTCAATTCTTGGTCAAACTTTTCATTTTCTTTCTTCCTCCTTCTTCATGCTTGGGCCGAAGACCCCTCCCCCTCTCCCTCCCTCTCTTGGCTTTTCTCAAACACTCGGTAGATCTTGAATAGTGTTCTAATGGAGGTTGAGATTGAAATCTTCAAATTCACACACCGAAGCTTGAAGATTTCAATCGAGGAAGTCGTTTTATGCAATTTTAGAAACTTTCCAAAACCCTAAAGTCTAGTTTGAGTCGAAAAGCCGTCCTGTGCTATTTTCTCTCACTTGACCTTGATTAGGGTGTTTAGTTTGCTATGATTTTGTATTTTGCTTAATTTTTTGGAAATCGATTATGATGTAAAACCCTAAAATATGGTGACCCATTGATATCTCGGTTTCTAAAGTACCCGAAAACAACCCGAAACGCCTCTAAAGTGCATAAAAGGCGGAAAACCGAACCCGAGCCCCCCTTTCCCTTGTATGGCCGAGAGCTACATAGGGTCCATTTCTGGGTTTTTCGTCATTTTATGCATTTAGACGTCGTTTGCTCGATTTTCGGATAATTAATGATTGTTAGGTGTAATTGGTTTGTAGGATTGTGATTTGATCGCGTGGTTTTGATCTCGGCACTTGGAAGCTTGGACTTCACGATCTAAGGTGAGTTTAAAATGAAAATTAGTGATTTTATGAATTATGTGTAACGACCCGATTTTCCGTTAAATTCTTTAAATTCAAATGCACAGCAGAAGACTTAATTTTTAAAGAAAAACGGCATGGGTTCGTTTAAAAGTCGAATAACCAAAACCTGTTTTACAACCCAAAGTCCAGAGAAAGCTATAAATCGGGAATGCACATTCCAAAGTAAAGTTTAATCATAAAAACATCAAAATACTTTACACCTACACCCTTCACGGGCTCAAAATGACACAAAGTATGTAAAAAGTATATGATTACAAGCATTTTACTAATGCTTATCAAAAGTGTTTAATATTGTCCCTTACACCACCTCGAACAGTCAAGCGACACCATTTCGTCTACCTCGCTTCTTAGGACGGGTTTTACCTGAAAATATTGTGGTGTAGCACCATTAGCAAACAATGCTAGTGAGAGTAAAATGAAAGCAAGTAATCCTATGAACTAAATCTCATACCAGAAATCGTGTCCAAAGGCCTAAATGTTCATTATTACCCATAACCACATTCCAATTTCCATGTATACATATGATAGTATCATACTACCCGTAATTGTCATTCAAAACCAAGAGATAGAAATAAAGACTTAAAGTAAAATTAACATTCACAACTAAGTCTCACTACACGTTTCTAAAGAATAGGTAAAAATAACATTAACTATCTTTATTACCAAACAAGTTTCATCGTATCGTGCTATTGTATGGATCGAAATCAACATACCACGTGCGGTCATACCATGTCACAACCATCGCACCATGATACGTATGGATCCGAATCAACATACTATCATGTGCCGTATCATAGATCATAATACCATGGTAGCGTATGGATCCGAATCCACGTACTACCATGTACCATATCACAACCATCGCATCGGTATACCATATGGATAAATATCGCATACTAAGCCCGTGCGGTATTACCATATCACAACCATCGTCATCGGGTATACCATATGGATAAATATCGCATACTAAGCCTGTACGGTATTACCATATCACAACCATTGCATATCAGGAGTTTCACCATACCGGATATCAGGAATTTCACCATAGGTATCAGGAATTTCACCATAGGTATCAGGAATTTCACCATAGGTATCAGGAATTTCACCATATCGCAACATGATATGTATGGATCGAAATCGAGATACTATCATGTGCTAGTTACAAACCAAAGTACCAACATCACACCATGACTACGTATGGATCGAAATCAACATACTATCATGTGCTAGTTACTAAGTGCTCAAAGTTCCCACAAATTCATCACACCATGATACGTATGGATCAAATCAACATACTATCATGTGTGAATCATTGTGCCCTAGGTCTCCAATAAGTTAGCTAAACTCCGAAGAAGTCTACTAAGTTAAATAGAAACCTAACTAACTAGAATACACGAGTTAACACTCAAGTGCACCTTCTAATTACTTTACTTCCAAAGTCATCCAAGTGACTTCAAAACCATCAAAGTAACTTTCAAAACCACTCTGATGATCTCTAATCATCGAACTAACCATAAGTCCAACTTTCTCCACACACACTTCCGAATTAAAGTCTCTAACCAAACTATAATCCTAAGAAGTTAACCCCCTCTTAACATTGATAAACAATTACGTAACGAAATTAAATTCATAAAATTGCTAACTATCATATTAAACTCACCTTAGGTTTTAAGTTGAGTATCCAAGAATTGAAGTCGAATCCACACGACAATTACAAACCTACAATTCACCAATTGCACAACATAATACAACTCATATCTAATATGAGAACAAGTTTGCATTTTCGGATGAATAGTGATTTCGGATGAATAGTGTTTTCGGATGAATAGTGTTTTCACGTGAATAGTGTTTTTCGAAAATCCGGGTTCAAAATCGTCAAATTCCATGATAACCATTCATGATTTCAACATCAAAACTCATTTACAATCAAAAACGAACAAAACCATATAAAAAGTTTTGAAAACTCACTTTTTAGGACTTCCCTTAGAGAACGGGAAACTTCGAAAAGGTAGGTTGGATAGGTAGCCCTCGTCCCTACCAATCCAACGCAACCGAAATCAAGCCGATCCATCGAGAAACGAATGAGAAACGAAGAAAAGAAATCCTTCATCCATGGTGGATGAAGGCTACGGCCAAGGAAGGGAATGAAAGAAGAAAAATGTTGATTTTTTGGTCAAAGATAGTTTTAAGAAGATGAAGAGAAAATATCTAGATATTTTAGGGTTTGGGTAATTACGGTTTTGCCCTTTTCGACCTTTTGCTTATAAAACGAAAACCGACGGTCTTAAATAAATCTAAAGGTGTCTAATAATTATTAATTGGCCCGTTAATAATTATTAGAGTCACCGAAACAAATTAAAACGATAAAAAGGATTTTCGGACGGAATTAACTAATAAAACTAAAATTACTAATTTTAACTAATTTTAAAAGCTTTAATTAAATAAAAATAATAAATTAATAAAATAAAAAAAAAATTACCTCTAAAAGTAACGGGACGTTACATTATGTTTCATTACGATATTGTTTATCGAGGATAAGAGGGAAACTAACTCCTGAAAGTTATTATCTTGGTTGGTGACTTTAAACTCGGAAGTGAGTGGAGTGACTTTGGAATTCTTATGAAATTGGAAGTTTAAGGAACTTTGAGTGGTTTGGAAGTCTTGTAAGATGAATTGAAAAGTATTAGATGAAATTGGAGATTTTAAAGAAAGTGGAAGTTTAAGGAACTTTGAATAGTTTGAGAGTCAAAGTGGCTTAGAAGTTACATTTGAAGTGATAACTCGGGTAATTCAAGTAGTTTATGTTCTTTAGTACTTTAGTATAATCTCGTTTAAGAAATCTAACTTATTAATTATACGATGGTTGTGATATGGTAATACCGTACGGGCTTAGTATGTGATATTTATCCATATGGTATACCCGGTACGATGATTTGTGCTATGGTAATACCGTACGGGCATAGTATGTGATATTGATCCATATGGTATACCCGATACGATGGTTGTGATATGATAATAAAAATGTTAATGTTTCAGTTACATATACTCATTAGAATGGATAGAAAGACTTAGTAATAACCGGTATTTTTACTTTAAGTCTTAATATCGTTACTTTACAAGAAGCATGTTATGCATTGTGGATAGTGTGGAATTTTAGAATGTGGAATGGGTAGTAAAAGTAAAATATAGGCCTTTGGACACAATTTCTAGCATGGAATTTGGTTCATAGGATTACTTGCTTTCATTTTACTCTCACTAGCATTTTTATGCTAATGTTGCTACAATTACAATTTTTCAGGTAAGAATCGCGGTAGAGGACGAGGTAAAGGAGGTGGCGCTGCGTGACCTGTCGAGAGGATGAATGAACAAGAACACAACTGGTTTTGGTGTAGCATTCTTGAATGCTTACAAACATTTCATCATTTTTTCTTATGTTTTCATTTTTAGCTCGATGGAGCATTTGTATAATTTGTATATGTTTTTGAACTTTAAAACTTTCTCTAGAAGTTTCATCATAGTATGGAATGCGCATTTCAGGATTATTGCTTTTCCTGAAAATTGGTTTGTAAACAGGTTTTGGATAATTCGATTTTTAAACGAACCCATGCAGTTTTTCTGTAAAAATCAAGTCTTCCGTTGTGCATTTGAAATCAAAAGGATTTTACGAGTTTTGGGTCGTTACATGTTTAAATTATTTAATTATTTAAACAATTAATTTTACCGTAAAATATTATAATTGGTAATGTTATATTAATTTCCATTTAAATAAGCTCTTTATTTAAACAATTAATATTGTATCAATATTAATAATATTTATATTAATTGTCATTTAAATAATCTCATTATTTAAATAATTAATATTGCCTAATTATAAGTAAATTCAATTACTTAAATTATTTATTCTTCCTAAGTTAAATTAATAACTTAGTTTTGCTACAACGATATTTGGGCTAGCATAGGGACCCGATGGACCTATAGATCATGGGCTTAATAATTAGTCAATTAAGTGATTAACTCATAATCAGTTAATTACTTATTATTTAACTATGAATAATTCCACTATAGATTCATAGCTGAACTCCCCTCACTATAGATGAGTTATGTCCATTTAGTTTATCTTTATTTATATCTGTGATATATCCTACACATGGAACACTCATAATTACAGGCGGATAAATTTACCGTTTTGCCCCTGTAATTACCGCTTTAGCCTTGTGTTCCCGCTGATTCTCTAATGAACATTATCTTTAGTCGAACTAGAGATAAATACTTCTGTGATCAATAGAAGTCGTGGCGCCACTTGTTCATGTCTCGAATCAGTACATCAAGGGAGTTTCCTAAAGTTCCTAAAATATTTAGGTATCGCAGTGATACCGTTAATTTATAGAAAAGTTATGAATTCCATCTCGTGAAAATGAGTTCCCAGCTACTTATCTAGCCATGTTCCCAAAACAGGAGTGTATTGAGCGTTCTTACAGATCTCTCTCAACCATGTGAATCAAAGAACATAACTCCACAAATAGGAGTCCGCATTTAACTCAGGATTGAGATCTATCACGGTTGATAAACTTAGTTCGATATTCGATCATTTCTCGTAAACGGTACTAATGAGAAATTTGATCGAACATCGTGGTCCTGTCTTATACAATCAACATTGCATATGATACTTCCATTTCATGTCTCCCACATGAATGATCAGGATTAGATCATTTGTCTATAAACAAAATGCGAAGCTATCAACACTGTTACCAGGATAAGGTTCCCAAACATTATCCATTTACTGTAGACACTTTTAAGTTACTCATCTCGACTTTAATCCTCTCGTATGACTCACATACTAAGTCGTGATTTCATAAGAGTAATTTAGGGTTTACTATTTGAATGTTTGATATTAATATATTTCTATATATTCCTAATATCGTCAATTGAATCAATCTAGATAATATAAAGAACTTATGTTTATTTATTTAATTTATTCAAAATAAATTATTATAATTAAATAATTACAAGTTCTAGGACACCATTCCTAACATTACATTCTAAAGTAAATATGAAACTACTGTAATTTTATCTTGATACTAGGCATTAGCTATCAAGTCAACAACATTGTTTCAATTAAAAAAAAATGAACGAAGGAACAAATTCAAACCATAAACAATCCATTATCAAATTGAAAACAAAAAATTCAACATTAATAAGAAAATTACCAAAAACCTCCCTGATTACTCACTTCTTAAAAAAAAGGGCTAGAAAAAGAAATCGATACCAAAAACGATAAACGATCCATAATAGGGGCAAACCAAGGAAATAATACTTGTGGGGGCCGAATAAATATATATTATATATAATTAATATTCATTTGATAATGAGTCAAATCTAAACAAAAAGTTGAAAAATTACATTTATAGTTTTTAAAAATCAATGAACGTTTAAGAAAAAAATATGAAAATTAATTTGTAAAATAAAGAAATTATTAAGATACGATATTTAAAAAAAAATCTTTGAGCACAAAAAGTTTAAAAAATTTCCTTTATAGCATTTAAAAATTTGAGCATATATACATACAATATTTTATGAAAAACTTTCGGGGGGCATGCCCTTAATAGGTCCTCCCATGGCTTTGCATGTTTCAAAAGTTGGTAGCCTACGAAGTATTTATTGTAACCCTTTTGCGGGTCTATATTTTATTCTCTCATGTGATCTAACTGCAATAAAACTAAGTAATTAAAATATTATAAAATTAAAAACACTTAACATTTGAATTGTTTTAATCCTAAAAAACTTACCATATGTCTGGCCAAACGTTGTATATCCGCTTGTGAAAATGTATCCCGTGCGTTTCTTTTATTTTTCATTGTTTTCCATAAAATGCTTCTAGGTAGGCCATTATGTTTTAAATTTTTATCCCTAATGTATACAATTCATTTTAATAATAAAAATTTCCTCTAAACCAAATAAAACCGAAGAGGAGAATAGGAGAAAACAATAAAGTAGATAGATTTTAGCAAACGGAAGCTCTGCAGAGTCAGCCTCAGGTCAACACTAATCAATTGGTCTTACCTCTCACATTGATTGGATAAATTGTCTTGTGCACTTAAATTCCAAAAGTTAACAACTTATAATCATGAAGTTATTACTCAACTAAAATTTCATTAACCTTTGATAAGCAATTAATTGAATTTCATAAGAATTTAAAATTGGATGAACATAGTTAAGCATGAGAAATGAAGTAAATTAAAAGAAATAAACATGAAAACTATTCTAGAACATCACAATGCAATGAAATTTGTCAACTATTGTTTAGAGAACAAGTAGTCATAGTTAATTTATGAAATATTTGTCTATTAAGTTTAGATTCTAAAGATTTTTTTTTTGTAATGTAACCTAAAAAAAGGTCAAAATATCTGGGGTCATTTTCCAAGGAAAGTTGTGGAACATGTTATTGTTTGAAGGATTTTACATTCTAAAGTAAATATTGGAACTACTGTAATTTGATCTTGATACTATGAATTAGCTATAAAGTCAACAACATTATTTCAATTAAAAAAAAGTATGAACGAAGGAACAAAGATAAGATAAGGAGAAAAAAGAACAAGTAAACAAATTGATATTAAAGAAGATATATGAAAGACCCAACAAAAAAGTATCCTCAACCAAAATAGAAATAACCAAATTTCTCAAAAACCACATACCATTTACCAAAGAAGGAGAAACATTGTTTCTTTTTTTTTTTTTTTGAAGATAACACGTTAAAAGGCCATTTCATTGATAAAATGAAAGAAAAACACAAATAACATAATTAAAGAACATCGTAAAAGTAGCATTAGACTAACAAAAAAGCCATGAACTAAGGTATATCGTACCCACAACCCGCACCCGCCACCTAATTACAAGTGTGCGGGCCAGCAAAACACTTAATACTACAATGTGTAACTATATATAGATAGGCTTACTAAATTGATTTTAAACCATATATATGTAACGTTCCGTTACTTTTGAGGTGAAAATTTTTGTTTTTATTATTATTATTATTATTATTATTATTATTATTGCTTCACTTAGTATAATTATAGTGGTTGGTGATTGTTTATTTTACTTGAAAGTTTAATTTAGTATTTTAATTTTTGGCTCGAGTTTGATCGTTAAGTAATTTCCGTTGAAGCATTTAATTATAATCGAGTGTGTTAATGATTATTAACGGGCCCATTATTGATCATTAAATCAATTTAAGTTAGTTTAGAAGAGGTTAAGTTGAATTGGAATTAGAAACGTGAAATAACGAGTACCCGAAACAAGTTTACTTAAGAAAATAGAGAGAAGGGCATTATAGTCTTTTACCAATTATCATTATATATAAGTTAACATATTTTGGCAAGGAAAAATAATGGAAAAACAAGGCCAAAGTCGAACAGAAACCCTCCCCACACGTGAGTTCAAGGAAAAGAGAAAAATCGGGATCCCGTCGCCGTTTCTCGACCGTTTTGCGTGATTCTCATCCCGATAGAAAGATCTCGACGCAAGCTTTCATTTTATACCATCAATCGAACCAATCCGTTTAAGATCGGAGTGATAAGAGGTAAAGAAGAAATGGGTTTTATGTTTTTATTTTTCCCGATTTTGTGTTTAAGCTTCGATTCGTTTTTCTCGGGTGTCGTTGGTGATTTCTAGTTAGGGAAAATCATTTTGCTTGAGGTTGTTGTCTTGGATCTAAACCCGATTCGAATGGAAAATCCGAGCACTTTGAAATATTCCAAACCGAGAGTTTCATAAGTTGAGTTTCGTTATTCTTGAAAGTCTTTTCTTTAAATATTAATCGGAAACCGGAACTCGATCCTTTTCTCTTGCCTTGGCCGTGAGCTTCCTAGAGTTTCCAGGATTAGTTTGACGTTTAATATAGCTTTTGGCTTTTCGTTCGTGGTTTAGAAATTAATATGTTTAGTTGTATATTTTACTTTGTAGGTTTGAACCACGAGCAACTGTTCACGCATCCAACGAGCTGTGTTTCTTCCACGCATCTTAGAGGTGAGTTTAAAATGAGCTTTAGTGTTTTAATGGCTCAGATTCATTGACGATTTAGTTGATTCGAGGTTAAGGGTTGTGGATGTTTAGGAAGAAAATATTGTGGAAAGTATGGTTGGGCTAAGGAAAGTGCATTAAGACAAGATTCTCGTCACTGAATGGTATTAAGACTTGAGGGCTAAAGTGTGGTTTGGGTGTAATAGATTTGAAAGTAGAGATAGAAAGTGACGGTTTGGACTCAGTATTTTCGAGGAGGAAAAAATAGCCTAGTATGCTTTAGGTTTTCTCTTAATTATTATCCTACGTACTTAGGTAATAGGATAGAAATCGTGGTGACTTATGGTGACTTATATTCGTGGTGACTATGGTGACTTATGGTGACTTATATTCGTGGTGACTATGGTGACTTATATTCGTGGTGACTATGGTGACTTATATTCGTGGTGACTTATTGTAACTTATATTCGTGGTGACTATGGTGACTTATGGTGACTTATATTCGTGGTGACTATGGTGACTTATATTCGTGGTGACTATGGTGACTTATATTCATGGTGACTATGGTGACTTATGGTGACATGTAATAATGGTGACAATGGTGACTATGTAATAATGGTGACAATGGTGACTACAGTGACTATGTATGAATGGTGACAATATAATTACGGTGACTATAGCATTGTTATACGCGAGGTGACAAGGGAAGTTTGAAATGTGTTATGGCAGTTGAAACTGACTTTAACCGAGTCAATTATGTTTACTTCCCTGTGCATGTGATTCTGAATGTAAATGCATAATTAGCCTTATTTGTTGATATGCCCGGTGTTTAGTTATTGGACACTATTTCTGATAAGGACTTCGGTCCATATAAACACTTGATTTCATTTTACTCTCACTAGCTTTATGCTAATGGTGCTACACTACAATTTTATAGGTACATTTCGTAGGAGAGGTCGGGGTAGAGGTCGTGGTGTCGCTTGACTGACCGTGCGATGAGCCTGGGATATGGAAATGTGGCATTTGTGAAATGCTAGTCTTTTTGGTTGTTGTAAATGTGTAAATTTGGTGTCCTGAGCTCGAAAGAGCGTTGTTTTGTGTTTTAAACTTATTTCGTTGTTGTTTTATTTTCTTAAAATTAGGAAATGCGCATTTCCCGTTTTTCTCTGATGTGAATATTGTAAACAGGTTTTGGTATGTTCAAAATATAAACGAAACCACGCAAATTTTCTGTAAAATTGTCGTCTTCCGCTGCGTAATGTAATAAGTGTTTTAAAACGAGTCGGGTCATCACAATATACTTGCCTAAATTATGGGAAACTAGTGAAGCCACGAGTAGAGTTAATTCAAAAAATTACTAGAAATCGGACAAAGTTGTATTGCAAGTGAAAAAAAATTCCAACAATTACTGCTACCATAAACGGTGGAATAACAACCATAAACGGTCCATTATCAAATAGAAAACGAAAATCCAACATTGAAAAGAAAATTACCAAAAACCTCCCTGATTGCTCTCACTTCTCAAGAAACAAGGGCTAGAAAAAGAAATCAATACCAAAAACGATAAACGATCTATTCAAGGGCAGACCCAGGAAATAATACTTGCGGGGGCCGAAAATAAAATAAATATATATTACATATAATTAATATTCATTTGATAATGAGTCAAATCTAAACAAAAAGTTGAAAAATTACATTTATAATTTTTAAAAATCATTGAACGTTTAAGAAAAAATTATGAAAATTAATTTGTAAAATAAAGAAATTATTAAGATATGATATTTTTTTTAAAAAACTTTGAGCACAAAAAGTTTAAAAAATACCTTTATAGCATTTAAAAATTTGAGCATATATATACATACAATATTTTATGAAAAACTTTTGGGGGGAGGTCCTCCCATGGCTTTGCATATTTCAAAAGTTGGTAGCCTACGAAGTGTTAGTATATTTTATTCTCTTATGTGATTTGATTGCAATAAAACTAAGTAATTAAAATATTATAAAATTAAAACACTTAATATTTGAATTGTTTTAATCCTAAAAAACTTACCCTATGTTGGGCAAAACGCTATACATTCGCCTGTGAAAATTTATCCCATGCGACGTTTCTTTTATTTCTCATTGTTTTACATATTACCCAGTAACAAATTCTTCTGGGTAGGCCAGTATGTTTTAAATTTTTATCCCTACAAAATATTGTGCTCCAATATTGTTCTACAGAATAATTCTTTACCACATTTGTACCCTGCATAGTAAAAAAATAAAATAATTCAAAGATATTTCTCCGACCTTTATTGTAACGTCCCGTTATTTTGAAGTGAATATTTTTTTTTAAATAATTAATCAATTTATTTTAATTAAAGTATTTTAAGATTAGTTTAAATTTAGTAATTTCGAATTTTAGTAGTTATTTTTGTCCAAAATTCTTTTTAATCGTTTTAATACTTTAAAATCGTTTCGGTGACATTAATAATTATTAACGGGCCAATTAATAATTATTAATCACCTTTAAATTATTTTAATATCTTCGGGTTTCGTATTTTTTTAATCAAATCATTTAAAAGGGACGTATACGTCATTTTCCACTTTCTTAAAATATCTTAAATCACTATTCATCTTCACTTTAAAAAGTCAATTTAAGACAATTTGCTTCATTTTTCTCCTCTTCATCCTCCTTGGCTAAGAGCCTCTTCTCCTTCTCCCTATCTTCTCTTGGTTTTACTTCATTTCTCGGTGGATCTTCGTAATTTCAGTTGCGTTGGAATGGTCGGGACGAGGGCGTTCTATCCATCCTAACCTTTTGGCGTTTCTCGTTCTTTACGGGAAGCCATAAAAAGTGAGTTTTCAAAACTTTTTATATGAATCTCTTTATTTTTGTTTATAAATGAGTTTTGAAGTTGAAATCATGTGTTTTCATCAAGAAATTTGATGATTTTGAGCTCGAATTTTCGAAAAACACTATTTACCCGAAAACACTATTCACCCGATTTTACTATTCATCCGAAAATTACTGTTCATCCGAAAATCAATCCTCTTATTTAGTTATGGTTTATAATTTGTATTCGATCGGTGTTATTGTAGGTTTTGATAATCGCACGTGAGGTAATTCATTCGACACTCTGGAGGTTCGATTTCAAGTCTAAGGTGAGTTTAAAATGGAAGTTGGTAATTTTATGAATTATGTTTCATTACGTTATTGTTTATCAAGGTTAAGAGGGGAACTAACTTCCGGAAGTTATACTTGGTTGGAGACTTTAACTCGGATGTGAGTGGGGTGGTTTTGATGTACTTATGGTTTTGGAAGAAAAAGAGGAATTATGAGTGGTTTGGAAGTTATATAAGATGATTTGGAGATTTTTTTAGATGAAAGTGGATGAATAAGGAACTGTAAGTGATTTGGGAGTCAAAGTGGCTTAGAAATTACACTTGAGTATTGACTCGTGTAATTCGAGCGGTTTATGTTCTTTAGTAGTTTAATGGAACTTTATCTAACTTACTAGGGAGCTTGATGGATTCGATACGGTAATATGCGATATGGCACATGATAGTATGTGATACGCTCCATACGGTATCATGGTGCGAGGTTATGTGATATGGCACCTGATAGTATGTGATACGCTCCATACGGTATCATGGTGCGAGGTTATGTGATATGACACATGATAGTATGTGATACGCTCCATACGGTATCATGGTGCGAGGTTATGTGATATGGCACATGATAGTATGTGATATGCTCCATACGGTATCATGGTGCGATGATTTGTTATACGGTGAAATTCCTGATATCTATATGGTGAAATTCCTGATATCTATATGGTGAAATTCCTGAGACCTATATGGTGAAATTCCTGATATCCGATGTGATGAGAGTTACGATGGTTTGTGATATGGTACACGATGGTATGTTGACTTCGGTCCATACGGTATTATGATACGATGAAAAATAGTTAGTAATGCAATTACATAATCTTTAGACTTGTATAGTAAGACTTAGTAATAACGGGTACTTTTACTTTAAGTTTTGATATCGTTACTTTTTAGAAAGTATATTATGTACGTTGATTATGTGTGGAATTTGGAATGTGGAATGGGTAGTAAAAGTGAAATCTAGGCCTTTGGACACAATTTCTGACATGAAATATTGTTCATAGGATTACTTGCTTTCATTTTACTCTCACTAGCATTTTTATGCTAATTTTGCTACAATTACAATTTTTCAAGTAATACTCGTGGTAGAGGACGAGGTAGAGGAAGTGGCGCCGCGTGACCCATCAAGACAATGAATGGACAAGGACATATAGGGTTTTTGGTGAAGCATTCTTAAATGCTCTTGAACATTACACTACTTTATTTATGTTTCATTTTGAGCTCAATGGAGCATTTGTATATGTTTTTGAACTTCAAAACTTTCTTTAGACTTTTATTATATTATGGAATGCATATTCCAGGTTTACTGCTTTTTCTGAAAATTTGGGATGTAAATAGGTTTTGGTTTATCCGAATTTTAAACGAACCCAAGCAGTTTTTCTGTAAAATCAAGCTTTTCCGCTGCACATTTGTTTTAAAGGATTTTACGAAAAATCGGGTCGTTACATTTATATATATAGTTCCATGCATCTGAAACTTAATTCCTCACAGTTTTCTACTATCTCTGTGTCGAGCATAGGCTTTGCGGAGAGGCGGACCTTGAAATAATACTTGTGTGGGCCGAATAAAATAAAATAAATATATATTTTATAATTAATATTCATTTGAAAACGAGTCAAATCTAAACAAAAAGTTGAAAAATTACATTTATAATTTTAAAAATCAGTGAAGGGTTCAAGAAAAAATTATGAATATTAATTTGGAAAAAAAATATTAAGATACGATATTTTTTTAAAAAAACTTTGAGCACAAAAAGTTTAAAAAAAAGTATCTTTATAACATTTAAAATTTTGAGCACATATGTACATACAATATTTTATATAAAAAAAAACTTTGAGGAGGCCATGGCCCCACTTAATACCTTAATAGGTCCTCCATGGATCCATTATCCAATTGAAAACGAAAAATCAACATTGAAAAAGAAAATTACCTAAAACCTCCCGGAGTACGGACTGCTTAAGAAACAAGGGCGAGAATAAGAAATCGAAAAGCGGTGAGAGAGGAGAAGGGAAAAGGGAGAGAGAATCACGAAATGGTATTCAACAGTCAAATAAGCCAAATGTTAACAATATCTTACCATCCTGCTCTGAAAACTCCAAAATGATGATATGAAGAATGAATCTCCAAAATGATGACATGCATGTTGGAAAATTCTAGCCATTTAATATGTTATTTCCAACAATGCAATGGTGCTAGACGGCTGCAGAGAAACTACTCCCCTAACAGCTAGACGTTTAAAATGTATGTTTTTTATTAGATTCATACCACGTGCGTTGCACGTACGTAGATTCATACCACGTGCGTTGCACGTACGTAGAAAGTTTTAATTTTCACTTTCCCAACTTTATGAAATTATTTAGAATATATTTAATTTCTTGGAAAAATGAATCTTATTTTTAATTTTAATTTTAATTTAATTTTAATTTTAATTGTAATTTTAATTTTAATTGTAATTTTAATTTTAATTGTAACTTTAATTTTATTTTTTTTTAAATATAATTAATTAGATTTATTGTAAAAATTATTTTAATCTAACAACAAATATAAAGAATTATCGTCATTAACTTCATAGTTTCGATTTTGTTTTTGCTCCTTCTTTTACTTGCTTTTAGTTTTGTTCTTTGTTTGTTTTGTCGTAAAAAAAAACAAATTTAAACCGCAAACTGCTCATGTTTCTTAGTTAAAAATTAATAAAAAATATAAAATTGAAAATTATTTTACCTTAAAATAAAATATTTATTCAATTGAAAAACTAATATTGATATGTGGATTTTTTAAATGTTGAATGATTAACTGGAAAAAAAAATATTTATAAAATTTGGTAAATAATTATATTCAAATATAATTTTTAATATTTGTAAAGTTTGAACATAATTTTTAATTTCTTCATTTTTAATATACATAAAAATTCAAATTAATATCAATAATGTATATATATTGAATATAATACGTTATTTGAATGATAATAATATATTGAATTAAGGAATTATTGTTAAATTGATCTTTAATTTAAAAAAATATATATACATAATTAATATATAAGTGGTAATTAAATGGTACTGGCATATTTTGTAAATAAAGGTTTAATGAGGGGTTAATGTTATATAAATAATGGTATATTTTGTAATATTTAAAATCAAGTGGGGATAAAATGGTCCAAAAAAGTTTCTAAAAAATCTCACCTTTAATATATTAAAGATAAGGATAAGGATAATATCTCTTTTCTTGACTAATTTTATTGAAAGGGTAAAAAAATATATTAATATGAACAGTTAAGAATAATATAAATTATTGTAATGACTATTTAGACCTTGTTAGTTTTAAGAAATATGATTCAGTTAATTCTTAATGAGTGAGTTCCCTCATAAATTAATTTTAATGAATTATAATTGGTTGTCTATATTAATAAAAAGAAATTGGGGTACTTATAAATATGTTAAAAATGGGCTCTAATTTTACAAATTTCTTGACCTAAAAAAGTATTTAAAAAATATTAGAATCTTAGAGGTTCGATTATTGTTCATCTAGAAATATCATAAATATCATTATTTCATGCAAGTATATCAGTAAGTCACTGATTTACCATATCAGAAATAGTGTATCGATGATAGAATATCTTAGTATAATGGTCATTGTTATTAATGATTAACCATTATTATACTAATATACTTGTGATTGATAATCACGGATAACCATGGTATGATATATTGACAATGAATGACTGTCACTGATTTTTACCATGAATGGTATACTGCTTTACGAAGTCGGGAGAAGTCTCGTCAAATTTTTTTAATATTCATCAAAAAACCGAGGAAAAAAATTTGGAAGTTTTGGGTTTATCAAATTTGAGTTTATGGATGAGTTTTGACTGAAAAATCTATGGTTTTGTGATGGTTTTCGTGTTTGGTTTTTTTTTTTTTTTGGGTTAGAGGTATCGCCAAAAAACTTCGAATTCTCGTCAAATAACAAGGGGAAATCAAGTTAGAAGATTCTAATACCCAAGCTTGCAATACTTACATCAAAGTTGAAGGAGTAAATGGTCATTGTTGATAAAAATATTGAGGCATTAATTTAGGGAAATATCGATTGATTTATCGATGCCAATGGATATCATGAAAAAAATTATGGAAATCACATAAATTCATAAAAATTACTTAAAGTACTAAATTAAACTCTATCATTTATTTAAATAAACTATAATTTATCGATTTTAATAGTCTTATTAACACCATATAGTAATATATGTAGAATAAAAAATAATTACCGATGACACTAAATATAGATAAATGAATAAATTTTTAAAAATCCTTAGTAATTTGGTATTATTTAGTAAAAAAGGAGATGTAAAAATTAAATTAAAATGTATAGCAAAACAGAGATGAAAACTAAAATTCATTTACCAATTAAAGAGAGAAATTGTATACTTGAATGAGAGAAAATAATCTATAAAATAGAGATAAAACTTAAAAAAAATATACATATTTATAAAATAGATAGAAAAAGTTATGTGTGATATGAGGAGAGAGAAATTAAAATAGTATGTGAGAAGAGAGATATTGAGGAAAAGTAAAATAAATATATACTATTTATTTTCACTCACTTTACCCTCTATTTGGAGCTCAGAATTGGTAAAAAATGGTTTGAAATAAAATAATTTGAAATGTATTTCTCGTTGTTGTTGTTATTATTATTATTATTATTATTATTATTATTATTATTATTATTATTTTGCAAAGGCTATTTGAAATTTTTTGTTTTGATGATATCTGGAATTAAAATGAAAGTTGGTTATTTTACTATTATATATATTTCATTGTTGAGAATTCAAAATTTGATTATGTAACGTCCCGTTATTTTAATTCGAGGTAATTTTTTCTAATTAAAGCATTTAATCTTAATTTTAAGTTATTAATTAGAAATTAAAAGTTTTTATATAATTAGTAACCTTTTATTTCCCTTAGTAGTTTAATTTAGAATTAGGCGATATAATGACTATTAACAGGGTCAATTAATAATCATTAATCATCTTTTTAGCTTAAATTTAATTACTATTAGTTAATTTGTAGAAGTAGATGGTTTTCAATTGCATGAGGTTTATTTTAAAAGAAATAAAGAAAGGTAGGGACCCCTTTGTAAATATTACCATCATCTTCTTTTAACTATTCACTCATCTCCTTCATTTGAACCAAGAAATAGAAAAAAACTCAAAATCCCTTCTTTCCCTTTAGCCATGGTTGTCGCAGACTTTCTAGGGACGGGATTTCTTCATTCCTCGACGAATTTTATCGTTTCTTAGTGCGTTGGAACGCTTGCGCCGAGGGCTTTCTACCCATCTCACTCTTGGAGATCATCTCTCTGAGCTCTTTCCCTTGGGTTATGTGACTCGAGTAACAGGAGCTCTACGCTAGAGCACAAAAGAATGACATCTCTCTATCGGACTCCAAGGGAAACCCTAGAAAAGTAAGTTTTTAAGTTTTTCTTAGTTTTTTATTCTAATTGAAGATTCAAAACGAAATCTTCATTTCCTTTTGGGAAATTTGAAGATTTCATGGTTGGAACTTCAATAGGAAGTGTATTGATTGTTTTCCCTCAAACCATTTATCAAAGTCAGCTAAAAACCCATCCATATTTATCTATGCCTAGGCCGTGGGTGTCTTTTGCTAATGACCATGCTTAATTTCGTATTTCCTTTCAAAATGGGTGGAAGATTCAAGCCCTAACCCCATAATTGTTAGTACCCATTGTTTGATTCTACCTAAAAAGTGCTTAAAACCAACCTGGATTACTCCTAAAATGCCTAAAACCCAGAAATTCACTTTTCTCCAAAGACTTCCCCTTGACCGAGAGCTTCATTGTCCATTTACAGGGATGTTTTGACTTTTTAATTAATTTCGTGTCAATCATTGTTCGATTTAGGAAATTAATGTATGTTAGGTGTAATCAAATTGTAGGTTTCGGTAAACGCTCGCAAAATCGATCCTCCGACGAGTCAGGATCAACTACGTTTTCAAGGTGAGTTTAAAGTGGTTATGTGTAGTTTTATGATGGATTGCACGACGAGTTGCTTAATCGAGTTTAAGAGGGAATATGGAATTTGGGATCCTAAGTAGATATTGGTTGCTTAGATAATTTTGGGTGTGAGTGTTGTGTTTTACGCTTTGGAATTACTTTCGGGGTCTTAAATAGAAATCCGGAATGGAAAGTTAAGTTTACGGTTGTAATTGGTGGTTTATAGATGAATTGGAAATGTTCGTAGTAGTTCTTGGGAAAGGAAAGTTTTTCATAAGAGGTTTTTGAGAAAACTGAGGTATAAGGGTGGGATTGTGAGTTGGTTATGGGAACTAAGAGTTCGGCTATGCTGTTAGTGGTTCAAGTAGTTCCGGTTTCGATTATTACTTTATGATTATTTGAGAAATTTCCTACCTTTCGTAGAACTGTTAATGGTAGTGATTTATTATTCTTACGCACATACTTTACTTTTTGCAATGTTCATGGTTGGGAAACTGTAGTGGAAACACTTTTATTTGTGGACTTGTAGACCATGCTCGGATTCTTTAGATGGAGTATGCATGCTACCTAAATTTAAAATAATGAACTATACTCAAATTCTTTAGATGGAGTATGCATGTTACTTAAATGTAAATAATGAACTATACTCGGATTCATTAGATGGAGTATATATATCACTCAAATGGAACTTGTAAACTATGCTCAGATTCTTTAGATGAAGTATGTGTGTTACCTAAATGTAAAATAATGAACTATACTCAGATTCTTTAGATGGAGTATATGTATTGCTTAAATGGAACTTGTAAACCATGCTCGGATTCTTTAGATGGAGTATGTGCGTTACCAAAATGTAAAATAATGAACTATACTCGGATTCTTTAGATGGATTACATGTATTACTTGATTGGGAAATTATGAATGTACTCAGATTCTTTAGATGGAGTATAAGAGTGTTATGAGTAAGTGCTATTGCTAATGTTATTGCAATTTTAAATTATGAACATTGTTGATAGTTGTATTTTACTCTAATGGTATTGGGAATGAAATGTGTGTTGATTGTAATTGATGATCGATGGTAAGAATGGTTCTTTCGGTAACATAAGAAATGTGAATTTGGGAAATAGATTGAATTTGAGTATAAGTTGTTTGGGAGTATAGAATGGGTAGTAAAGAGCATGCTAGGACTTTGGACACAATTTTCGTTGTGAAATTCGTCCATAGGATTACATGCCTCAATTTTACTCTCACTAGCACTTTTATGCTAATATTGCTACGCATTAATTTTTCCAGATACACCCCGAGGTAGAGGCCGTGGTAGAGGTGGTGGTGCCACGTGAGCGCGGGATGATGGATTGGACATGGACATGGCCGTGTTGAGCATTCTGGGAATGCATGGACTTTAGCTAATTTGAAATACTTTATTGTTTGTCTTTAGATTTATTGTGTTATTTTAGACTCGAAAGAGCATTGGTGTGTTTTATGTTGTTTAAGTCTTTTGGGAACTTAAAATTGTCAGGAATTGCACATTTTCCTGTTATTACCGCTTTATCTTCTTGTGAACAGTGTATTTTATTTTTGGCTCGTTCAATATGCAAACGGCACCATGCCGATTTTTCATAAAATCAAGTCTTCCGCTATTTATTCTGATTTAATATTTTTGAGAAAATTCGGGTCTTTACAGATTAGGTTAAATTTGGAATTTCATTTGTTTTATAATGAAATCTTGCAAAATCCTATAAAATCTGACCATTTTATTTCTTTTAACTTAAAAATAGAATTTGAAATCATTTTGGTTTAGAAATTTTTTTATTTTTTAAGATAAAGAAATGATTTCAAATCTTTCAAAATCTTGTAGAAACAAACGAAGTATTAGTCTACATGATAATTCCAATAATTTATTTACATTTTTCAACATTTTATCAATGTTTACATGATATTCTGAAAAAAGATTATATATCTCATATCAATGTCTACCATTTAAATTTACAAAAAATGGATTTGTCGACAAATATTTTACTCCTCAAGTAAGGTAATACAAAGATTTACATATGATCCTCATATCCCCAACAGGGCCAGAATAGACTTTGCTCTTACTGCAAGCAAACTTAAACTAATCTAATATATATTATTTATATTTGACCACATATGGTCCTACTTTTTTTTTATTGTCAATAAGATAATTAATAGGTGGGATTTTGACATTTAATTTATTTTAATTTTATTCAACGTATCTTACATAATTTTTTGGGTAATACCATTTTACTCCCTGAGTTTTGGAGGTCGTGTTTATTTGGTCTCGACGTTTTCAATTTGTGTCAAGTGGTTCCTGAGTTTTTGTGGTTATATCTATTTGATCGTGTGACGACCCGACACTTTTAAATAATTTAAATTAGAAAACACAGCGGAAGTCTTTATATTTTAAGAAAATTGGTGTGGTTATGTTTGAAAATTGGCTAGCCAAAACCTGTTTACATCTTAATTTCAAAATCTAAAGAAAACACAAGGAACTTCAAGTTCCTAATCAGGAGTTCAAAAGACTTATAATCATAAAAGTAAAGACAATAAGCTCTTATGAGCCATTTTCAAATATACAAATCCAAAATATGTGTAAAATTCACAAAAACACAGTCCATGGACTTTACATAAACCTAGTCCATCTCGAGGTCATTATCCTTTGATCATGCAGCACCATATCCTCTCCCTCGACCTCTAGCCAAGGCATTACCTGAAATTTTTGTAATATCATGAGCTAACAACTTAAGCCCAGTGAGAATAATAGGAATAAAAAGTAAAGTTAGACCTCAAACCCGTATTCCGATATGTGTCCAATCAATCTGACACAATCAATCCTAAAGTTCTTCAAACTCTTGTAATTTCATTCTATAATCTCCAAAGGATGATATTACTAACACTCATAGTCAAATCCTCATCTATTAACTTGTTACAACATAAATAAGAAAGTAAATAAACTTGTGTAAATATAACATCTCGATTCTTTATCCATGATATATATTTCCATCGATCATATGCATGAAGGTAATGAAGATATCTCGTAAGATTCGCATTCACCCTTATGCATGAAGGTAATGAGGATATCCCGTCGGACCCACATTCACCTTTTGTGTATGAAGGTAATGGGGACATCCTGTAGTATCCACCATTCAACCTTATGAATGAAGAAGGTGATGCAGACAATCCCCGTAGGGTCCAACATTGTGACGACCCGTCACTTTTAAATAATTTAAATTAGAAAACACAGCGGAAGTCTTTTATTTTAAGAAAATTGACGTGATTATGTTTGAAAATAGGCTAGCCAAAAACCTGTTTACATCTTAAATTCAACATCTAAAAACACAAGGAACATTAATTTCCTATCAAGAGTTCAAAATGATTTATAAAACATAAAAGTAAAGACAAAAGCTCTTAAGAGCCATTTACAAATATACAACTCCAAAATTATATTAAAATCATGAAACCATGTACATGGATTTTTACAACCATCTAGTCCATCTCAAAGTCTTCATCCCTCGATCATGCAGCACCATCTCCTCTCCCTCGACCTCTAGCCAGAGCATTACCTGAAATTTTGTAATATCATGAGCTAACAACTTAAGCCCAGTGAGAATAATAAGAATAAAAAGTAAAAATAGACCTCAAACTCGCATTCCCGATTTGTGTCCAATTAATCTTACACAATCAATCCTAAAGTTCTCTAAACTTTAGGTAATTTCATTCTAAACTCTTCAAAGGATGATTAGGATGATATTACTAACACTCGTAGTCAAATCCCCATCCATTAACTTGTTACGACATAAATAAGAAAAATAAATAAACTTTGCATAAAATATAAAATCTCGATTCTCTATATCATCAATCATACACATGAATGCATGAGGACATCCCGTAGGATTTCGCATTTGCCCTTATGCACGAGGAAGTAATGCGTACATCCCGTAACTTACCATTCAACTCCCTATGCATGAGAAGTAATGTGTACGTTCCCTAACTTACCATTCAACTCCCTATGCATGAGAAGTAATGTGTACGTCCCGTAACTTACCATTCAACTTCTATGCATGAGAAGTAATGTGTACATCCCGTAACTTACCATTCAACTTCTTTCCTTGTTTTATTTTCTTTTCTTTTTCTGAAGGTGATGCGGACACTACCCGTAGGCTCCAACTGTAGCGTCCCGTTATTTTGTGATAAAAAAATTTTATTTATTTTATTTTAATTTAAGTAATTAAAGTTCATTTATTTATCAGTAAATTAGAATTTAGTAGTTTATTTCGTTTTAAGTCATTTTAATGGCTCTATTTATTTAAATACGTTATAATGGTATTAATAATTATTAACGGGCCAATTAATAATTATTAATCACCATTGGGATAGTTTAAGAAGTTCGGGTTTCGAATTATAAGTCAAAAGTCATAAAAGGACGTATCCGTCATTTCCAAATTTCCTAATATCTAAACACTATTTGGTCATCTTCTTTAAAGCACCTTTGACTTCAAAAATTGACCAAAAAGTTGTCCATTTTTCCCTTCCCACCCGTGAGCTTCAAAGAAGAAAAAGAGGAAATTGATTTTCGTTCGTTTTTCGACGGATCGGCTTGATTCCGGGTCCATTGGAAAGGTATCGGTCCTACGATTCATTTCCAACCAACCATCGTACTTTCCACTCGTGTTATACGGAGTTCTCGGTAAGTTTCTCTCGAAACCCTAAGCTTCAAATAGTGTTTTAATGGAGTTTTCTTTGATTTTCTTCGATTTCGTGTCGTGAAACTCAGTGTTTGTAAATACGGGAGTTGTTTTTAGTGATTTTGACAACTTTCCCTTAACCCTAAAACCGAGTTTCAATCAAAGCCCAATTTTACCTTTTTGGGTTTGATTATGGGTTAGAATTTAATGAAATAATGTTTATTTAAATTCAATTCGGGAAAGGGTTTAATGTTCAAAAACCCTAATTATCGATACCCATTGAAATCGGGAATATCGAATTTGCATAAAACCAACTCAAAACACTTTTAGATTGCCTAAAAGCCGGAAAACCAAACCTGAGACCCAATTTTCTTGATAGGGCCGTGGGCCTCTTGGGGGGGGGGGGTTTGTTGAGTTTTTCGTTATTTTGAACATTTAGTTGATGTGTGATCGATAGTTGGTAAATTATTGATTGTGTGATATAATTCAATTGTAGGTGTTTTCAAACCACTCGCTTGAACCCTCCTTCAGATTTAGGAGCAAAGTCATCTTTAATTAAGGTGAGTATAGTTAGGATTTAAAGTATTTATAGAAATCGAATAAGTGTGATGTTTGTAGAATTGAAACTAAGACTAGAATCCGAATCTAAGATTAGAGGGATGTGAGTTAGTGCCCTTAGGATTAGAAGTTGATCCTTTAAGTGAGAACTTAGGAGTTCTCGAGGAAAGTATTGAATCTTAGAAGATTCTAAGTTAGATTCGTTTCGAAGCTTAGGTTGGATCATTGGAAGTTAAAAGATCCAACTTGTATTTAGAACGGTTAATAGGACCTCGGATTGCTATTGGAAGTTTAAAATCCTGGAAGGTATAGGTTAATCGTTTAAGATAGGATTTACTTGTTTTAATGTACCGGAGTTCGATCGACATATCGTTCGTCCGAGATTACTATCTATTTTACTTATGCCTTTACTTTATGTCTTTACTTTTTGCTCCTTTACTTTATGCATGTTTCGGTTACTTTATCATTTACATTTACTTATTTACTTTTGCAAGCATATGCATAACATCTTGCATCATTGAAAAGAAAAGAAAGTGAGAAAGAAAAACGAAAGGTTAAAGGTGGAATATGAGAAAAGTTCACACTATTTGCATGCATAAGTTTTGGTGGATAATATGAGAAAAGTCCACACTACTTCCATGCATAAGTTTTGGTGGATACTACGGGAAAAGTCCATACTACTTCCATACATAAGTTTTGGTGGATACTACGGGAAAAGTCCACACTACTTCATACATAAGGATAAGGGTGGATAGTATGTGAAAATCCACATTACCTTCATTTCATGCATAAATGGCGAATGCGTATCCTACGGGATGTACTTATTACTTTTATGCATATGATAGATGAGAAAGAGAATCGATATGTTATATTTAAGCAAAGTTTTATTTATTATTCTTATTTATGTCATAACAAGTAGTTGGATGAGGATTGACTACGAGAGTTAGTAATAACATCCTTTTAAAGAATATAGAATGAATTTACCTAGAGTTGAAGGACTTTAGGAGTGATTTGTATCAGATTAATTGGACACAAATCGAAATGCGAGTTTGAGGACAATCTTTACTTTTTATGCTTATTATTCTCACTGGGCTTAAGTTGTTAGCTCATGATATTACAACCAATTTCAGGTAATGCCCTTCCTAGAGGCCGTGGAAGGGGAGATGGTGCTGCGTGATCGAGGGATGTTGACCTTAAGATGGACTCGTTGTTATAAAGTCTATGTAATTATTTTGTGAATTTCAAAGACTTTGATGATGTATATGTTGTATTTACCTCATAAGAGCTTTTGATGTGGTTTTTATGATATGAAATATTTGAACTCCTGATTGGGACTTCAAGTCCATGTGATTTTATTAGATTTGAAAAATTAGAATGTAAACAGGTTTTTGGCTAGCCAATTTTCAAACATAACCACGCCAATTTTTCTTAAAATAAAAGACTTCCGCTGTTTTCTCTGATTTAATTTATTTAAAAGTGACGGGTCATCACACCAACATTCTCCCCTTCTTTTCTTTTTCAATGCATGATGCGAAAATGTTATGGTGCAATATGATATGCACATGTCTGTATATCCTTGTAAAAGTAAATAAAGTAGAGTGCGAATAATAAAGTAACCGAAACAAACATAAAGTAAAGGGGCATAAAGTAAAGACATAAAGTAAAATAGATAGGAATCTCGGATGAACGATATGTCGATCGAACTCCGCTACCAATAATAAAAGTAAAAACATAACTTAAACGATTAACCTATACCTTCCAGGATTCTAAACTTCCAATATAATCAGAGGTTCTATTAACCGTTCTAAATACAAGTTTGGATCTTTTAACTTCCAATGATCCAACCTAAGCTTCGAAACGTATCTAACTTAGAATCTTCTAAGATTCAATGCTTTCCTCGAGAACTCCTAAGTTCTCACTTAAAGGATTCACTTCTAATCCTAAGGGCACTAACTCACTTCCCTCTATCTTAGATTTGAATTCTAATCTTAGTTTCCAATTCTACAAACCATCATACTTATTTTCTTTCTAAATTTACTTTAAATCCTAACTATTCTCACCTTAGCCAAATAAGATTTCGCTCCAAGTTTCCGAAAGCACGATTGAACAACGATCCGAAACACCTACAATTAATTACATCTAACAATTAATAAATAAACATACATTGATCAATTAACATCTAAAAGCTCAAAACAACGAACAACCCCATAAACCCCACTATGAGGCTCTCGGCCCCCCCCCCCATGAAAAGTGGGTCTCGGGTTTGGTTTTCCGGCTTTTAGGTACCTTAGAGGTGTTTCGAGTTGGTTTTAAGCAATTTCGAAGTTCCCGATTTCAATGGGTATCGATGATTCGGGTTTATGAACAATATGCCATTTCCCGAATTGAATTACAATAAACATTATTTCAATAATAATTAACCCATATTCAAACCCCAAAAGGTAAATTTCAAACGGGAAGGGCTTCGACTGAAACTCGGTTTTAGGGTTAAGGAAAAGTCAAGTAATAGTTACCCAATAAGTTTTCCATCAACATTCAACCACAAAATTGGAAGGGGATGAGGGTTTTGGCCAAGAACTCAAAAGCTTGAATCAATTTCCATGGAAATACTATGAGAATTCGAAATCTAGGGCTTACCTTAGGGAGTTGGAAACGTTCCAACAGTGGAGTGGGTAGAAAGGTCTCGGCGAGAGCTTTCCGACGCATCCGAAATCACGTAAAATGGCCAAGAAACGAAGTCGGGGCGACACTTTCTTCTTCTTCTCTTTTCCTCCTCTATTTGCTCGGGTTTGGGGAGAGTGGATGAGCAAAATGAGTCAATCTTGGTCAATGGAGATTTAAAGAAGAAAGGAGAATAGTGTTTTGATATTTTAAGAAGTTTAGAAATGACGGTTACATCCTTTTATGACCTTTGACTTATAAATCGAAACCCGAAGCTCTTAAATTAATCTAAAGGTGATTAATAATTATTAATTGACCTATTAATAATTATTAATGTCACTGAAGCGAATTTAAAGTATTAAAACGATTGAAAAGAATTTCGGACGAAATTAACTACTAAATTCTAAATTACAAAAATAATAATTAAACTAAATACTTAAATTGAAATAAATAAATAACATTAAATAAATAATAGAATAAAAAAAATTACTTCAAAATAACGGGACGTTACAAACATTCTCCCCTCTTTTTCTTTCTCACTTTCTTTTCTTTTTCTCTGAAGGTGATGCGGACATTCCCCGTAGGGTCCAACATTCTCCCCTTCTCTTCTTTCTCATTTTCTTTTCTTTTTCTATGAAGGTCATGTGGACTTTCCCCGTAGGATCCATCATTCTCCCCTTCATTTCTTTCTCATTTTCTTTTCTTTTTCTCTGAAGGTGATGCGGACATTCCCCATAGGGTCTAACATTCTCCCCTTCTTTTCACTGATGCGAGATGTTATGGTGCAATATGTTACGGTGCGAGATGTTATGATATACTCGCAAAAGTAAATAAACGTAAAGTGCGAATATTAAAGTAGCCGAAACAAGCATAAAGTAAAGTGGCATAAAGTAAAAGACATAAAGTAAATAGATAGGAAATTCCGGAAGAACGATATGTAAATCGAACTCCGCCACAATAATGAAAGTAAATCCTATCTTAAACAATTAATCTATTCCTTCAAGGATTCTAAACTTCCAATAAAATCCGAGGTTCTATTAACCGTTCTATCTAAAAGTTTGGATATTTTAACTTCCAATGATCCATCCTAAGCTTTGAAACGAATCTAACTTAGAATATTCTAAGATTCAATGTTTCCCTCAAGAACTCCTAAGTTCTCACTTAAAGAACTAGCTCATAATCCTAAGGGCACTAGCTCGTTTCCCTCTAATCTTAGATTCGAATCTTAGTCTTAGTTTCCAATTCTACAAATCATTATACTTATTCGCTTTCTAAAGTTACTTTAAACCCTAACTATTCTCACCTTAGCCAATTTAATTTCGCTCCAAGTCTCCAAAAGCACGATCAATAAATGATCCAAAACACCTACAATTAAAAGTATAACTAACAACATTAATAAACCAAACATCGGTCAATTAACATCTAAAAGCTCAAAACGACGAACAACCCCGGAAAAACCCCAAGGGTGCTCTCTGCCCCTCTATGGAAAATGGGTTTCGGGTTTGTTTTTCCGACTTTTAGGTACTTTAGAGGTGTTTCGAGTTGGTTTTAAGTAGTTTCGAAGTTCCCGATTTCAATGGATATCAATGATTCGGGTTTTTGAACAATAAAAGATTCCCCGAATTTAATTTCAATAAACATCATATCAATAAAAGTAAACCCCAAAACAACCCCCACGATGTAAAATTCAAACGGGAAGGGCTTTGACTGAAACTTTATTTTAGGGTTTAGGGAAAGTTGTCAAAAACACTTAAAACAACTCCCGTACTTAAAATCATCGAGTTCCTCGGCAAGAAATCGAAGAATCAAAGAGAAAACTCCATTAAAACACTATTTGGAGCTTTAGGGTTTGAATTTTAACTTACCGAGAAGTCCATAGAACGCGGATGGAAAGCACGATTGCTAGTTGGAAAAGAATCCTACGACCGAAGGCTTTCCGATGCAACCGAAATCGAGTCAATCCGTCGAGAAACGAGCAAAACCCAAACTTTCTCTCCCAAACATGAGGGCCACGGTTTTGAGGAGCAAAATGAGAATGTTTTGGTCAACTTTTGGTCAAATGGAAATTTAAAGAAGAATATGAATAGTGTTTTGGATATTTTTAAGAAATCGAAAATGACAGTTGCCTCCTTTAATGACTTTTGACTTCTAAATCGAAACCCGAAGCTGTTAAATTAATCTAAAGGTGATTAATAATTATTAATTGGCCTATTAATAATTATTAATGTCACCGAAATGAAATTAGGCTAATTAAAACGATTAAAAAGAATTTCGGGCGAAATTAACTACTAAAATCGAAATTACAAAAATAATAATTAAACTAATTTTGCTTTAAGGAAGTTACCCGATTTGAAATAACGACCTTTCAGAATCTTGACCATCAGGCTTTGAGGATTATGAAGAATTCGCCAGCTCTGTTTAGCAAGAAAAGCTTGGTTAAAAATTCTCAAGTCACGAAAGCCCAGACCACCCTCTTCTTTGTTCTTACACATCTTCTACCATCTATGCCAATGAATCTTCCTCTTATCTTTTGTGGATCCCTACCAGAATTTTGCAAATATAGAGTGCAAGTCATCACAAAGAGTAGAAGGAAATTGGAAGCAGCTCATTGTGTAAGTGGGGATAGCCTGCGCCACAGCTTTAATTAGAATTTCTTTTCCTCCCATTGAAAAAAATTACCCCTTCCAGCTTTGAAGTGTCTTCCAGACTCTGTCTTTTATGCTTCTAAAGATTTTGTAACGACCCGCTTTCTGTTAAATTCTTTAAATTCCAATGCACAGCGGAAGACTCGATTTTTAAAGAAAAACGGCATGGGTTCGTTTAAAAATCGAATATCCAAAACCTGTTTTACAACCCAAATTCAGAGAAAGCTATAAATCGGGAATGCGCATTCCAAAAGAGAATTAAGTCATAAAACATAGACATAATTTATACAAATACCCTTTTGGGCTAAAAAAGACATAAGTATGGAAAATGAAAATGATTTACAAGCATTTCTAAGAATGCTTAACCAAAATATGTTTCAACATTGTCCGTACACCAACTCGGCAAGTCACGCGGCTCCACCTCCTCTACCACGCTTCTTAGGACGGGGTTTACCTGAAAATTTGTAAGTGTAGCACCATTAGCATAAAATGCTAGTGAGAGTAAAACGAAAGCAAGTAATCCTATGAACTAAATTTCATACCAGAAATCGTGTCCAAAGGCCTAAAATGCTCATTACTACCCATATCCACACTTCCAATTTCCATACAATCATACGATAGTAATATACTACCCGTAACCGTCATTCAATACCATGAGTTAGAAATAAAGACTTAAAGTAAAAGTAATATTCATTACTAAGTCTTACTACACAATTCTAAAGAATATGTAAATGTAACATTATCTATCTTTATTACCAAACAAGTTTCATCGTATCGTGCTATTGTATGGATCGAAATCAACATACCACGTACGGTCGTACCATATCTCAAGTCATCGTACCATAATACCGTATGGACCGAAGTCAACATACTATCATGTACCGTGTTACCATCATCGTAATTCTCATCACATCGGATATCAAGAATTTCACCATATTACAAATCATCGCACCATGATACGTATGGATCCGAATCAAGATACTATCATGTGCCATATCATAATCATCGTAACGTGCTCGTATGGATCCGAATCAACATACCACGTACGGTCGTACCATATCTCAATCATCGCACCATGATACGTATGGATCTGAATCAACATACTATCACGTGTCGTGTTCCAAATCATAGTACCATGGTACGTATGGATCTGAATCAACATACTACCATGTACCATATCACAAACCATCGCACCATGATACGTATGGATCCGAATCAACATACTATCATGTGCCGTAGCACAAATGGTTAAGCTCCCTAATAAGTTAGTTAATCTCAAAGAATCCTAATAAGTTATTAAGAAACCTAACTAACTAGATTACACGAGTTATCACTCAAGTGTATCTTCTAACTATTTTTACTTCCAAACCAAAACAAAGTAACTTTTATTTCCACTTTCATCTAACATCTCCAATTCACTTTGCAATACTTCCAAACCACTCCGATGTTTCCTTTTCATCAAACTCATTATAACTCCAAATTCTCTCCACACACTTCCGAAATAAAGTCTCTAACCAAAACTTAATTCTAAGAAGTTATTTCCCTCTTTACCTCGATAAACAATAACATAACAAAACTCAATTCATAAAACCACTAACTTTCGCTTTAAACTCACCTTAGCTTGTAGACAAGCTCCGATTAATCCGAGGTTTTAAATCCACGATCAATTCACAATCCTTATGGCCTCGAGAAAATGATCGAAAATCTCGATAGGTAGGTTGGAAATGATCTACGGGCCAAGGACTTTCCAATGGGAGTAGAATCGATACGATCCACCGAGTATTAAAGAAAACCCAAAATTTTAAAAATCTCCCTTGTTACTCTCGGCCCCAAGGAGAAGAAGAGAAAGAAAAATGAGCATTTTTGCTTTTGATTGAATATTTAAAAGATGAATGAATAGTGATTTTTTAGATATTTAAGAATTTGGAAAATGACGCCTACGTCCCTCTTTTGTTTTTACTTTAAAAACGAAACACGAAGCTCTTAAATAAATCTAAAGGTGATTAATAATTATTAATTGGCCCGTTAATAATTATTAATGTCACCGAAGCTAATTTAAAGTATTAAAACGATTAAAAAGAATTTCGGACGGAAATAACTACTAAAATCAAAATTACAGAATTTAACTATTCTTAAAAGCTTTAATTAAATAATAATAAAAAAAAATTTACCTCTAAAAGTAACGGGACGTTACAGACTACCCTCCTAAAAGAGCTTTTCGTCCCCGAAAAGTAGGCTCCTAAGTGAAAAGATGAGGATGCTTCGCTCGCATCTCGTCATCACGTTCCCACGTAGTCTCTGATGATACTTGGTTCTTCCACAGAACTTTAACCAAGTCTATCGTTTTGTTCCTTAGCACCTTCTGTTCTCTGGCTAGGATCTCAACTGGTACTTCTTCATAGGATAGACTAGCATCCAAAGTAACAGGCTCATAATCAATAACATGTGAAGGCAGCCACATACTTCCTAAGCATGGACACGTGGAACACGTCATGAACTGCTGACAAGGCTGGTGGCAAAGCCAATCGATAGGCTACGAACCCAACCTGATCCAGGATCTCGAAGGGGCCTATAAATCTAGGGCTCAACTTGCCCTTCCTCCCAAACCTCATCACCCCTTTCATGGGTGCCACCTTCAGGAATACGTGGTCACCAACTTCGAACTCGAGTGGACTACACCTCTCATCAGCGTAACTCTTCTGTCTACTCTAAGCCACTCTCATCCTCTCTCTGATAAGAGTAATGGAATCACTAGTCATCTGCACTAATTTCGGTCCCAGAAGTTTCCTCTCACCAACTTCATCCCAATGAGCCGGCGATCTGCACTTTCTATCATAAAGTGCCTCCAAAGGTGCCATTTCGATAGTAGCCTCATAACTATTGTTATAAGCAAACTTAACAAGATATAACTGAGTATCCCAACTACCACCAAAATCCAGAGTACAAGCTCTCAACATATCCTCCAGAATCTGGTTAACCCTCTCGGTCTGACCATCTGTCTGAGGATGAAAAGCAGTGCTGAAATCCAAGCCAGTGCCCATAGCAGTATTCAGACTCTGCCAGAATTTCGAAATAAAAACGGGTGTCTCGATCTGAAACAATCCTGATTGGCACTCCATGAAGTCTGACAATCTCTCTCAAGTACAACTATGCCCAAGTCTCAACAGGGTAGGTTATCTTCCCTAGTATGAAATGTGCACTCTTTGTCAACCTGTCCACTATCACCCAAATGGTGTCATAACCCTTCGCTGTCCTCGGTAAGCCACTAATAAAGTCCATCGATATTTCTTCCCATTTCTACTCAGGCACGCTCAAAGGGTTAAGATAACCAGGTGAACTCTTCCTCAAAGCTTTTACTTGCTGACAAACCAAAGACTTACTTACAAAGTCAGCAACTTCACGTTTCATGCCAGGCCACCAATAATGCTGTCGCAGGTCCATGTACATCGTAATACTACCTGGATGTACAGAAAAGATAGAACTGTGAGCCTCCTCTAATAGCTTTTTTATGTAAGTCGATTCTAAAGGCACACATAGCCTCCTACGATACATCAACGCATTATCTGTGGAAAAAGTAAAATGGCTAGGTAAATCGGACTCTGCCTCACAAAAACCTTCAGCCAGTGTTTCTCACCCCTTTGTACCTCTATCATTCTCTGTCTCAAAGTAGGGCCAACTGTCAAACTTGCCAAGCTTACAGTAGTCTCAGCTGAAAGAATGGCTATCTCAGCTCTTTCCATCTCCCATCTAAGTCTCAATGGAATAGCACTCAAAGAAGACAAATATGATGACTTTCGACTAAGTGCATCAGCAACTACATTGGCCTTTCCCGGATGATACTGGATGTCACAATCATAATCCTTCACAAGTTCCAGCCATCTCCTTTGTCTCATATTGAGCTCCTTCTGTGTGAAAAGTATTTGAGACTCTTGTGATCGGTGAAAATCAGAATCTTCTCACCATACAAGTAATGTCTCCAAATCTTCAATGCATGTACCACCGCTGCTAACTCCAAGTCGTGAGTCGGGTACTTTTTCTCATGCTCCTTTAGTTTCCTAGAAGCATAAGCTATTGCCTTCCCATGTTGCATCAATACACATCCCAGACCCTTCTTGGATGCATCGGTATACACTGTTAAGCCACCAGATTCATCAGGCGATACTAAAACTGGGGCCTATACAAGCCGCCTCTTAAGCTCCTCAAAGCTATTTTCACACTCATCATTCCACACAAAATCAACCCCCTTTTTCGTCAAATGAGTCAAAGAGGATGCAATCTTGGAAAAATCTTGCACAAATCGTCTATAATACCCTGCAAGTCCAAGAAAACTCCGTATCTCAGTCACACCAGTCGGTCAGGGCCAACTACTAACAGCTTCCACCTTAGAAGGATCCACAGAAATCCCCCTACTAGATACTACATGCCCAAGAAAATTCACTTCCTTCAACCAGAATTCACATTTAGAGAACTTTGCATACAACCTTTGAGCCCTCAAAGTCGATAATACCTTCTCTAAATGGATAGCATGTAACTCCTCGGTCCTCGAATAAACAAGAATATCATCAATAAACACTATCACTAAAGTGTCAATAAACCTCTTGAACACTGTATGCATCAGGTCCATAAAGGCTGCAGGAGCGTTAGTCAAGCCGAAAGACATGACAACAAACTCATAAGGACGTTATAGATTTGCTTCTTATTCTTAGCATACTGAGAGGGAAGACCGAGGTATCTACTCAGAAAGCTTGTTTTTGTAAGAAGCAATTCTTTGCCAATAAAGTCATTCATCTCCTGACTTGTGTTCTTGCTTGTCATGAAGACAGATTTATTGTAAATGATCATTTGACCCGATGCCTTCTCATATGTGGAGAGGATGCTCTTAATTACACAAGATTCATTCTTGGAAGCTTTGAAGAAAATGAGGCTGTCATCTCCAAAAAAACAAGTGAGAAATGGGGGGGCAAGATTTAGTAATATGCAAACCAGTTATATGCTTGTTGTTCTCAGCATCTTGGAGCAAAGCAGAGAGCCCTTTAGCACAGATTAAGAATAAGTAAGGGAAAAGGGGATCCCCTTGACACAGGCCTCTTTTACTCTGAAAAGCTCCCTTTGGTTTTATGTTAACAAGGACTGGGAAAGAAGGAGATTCTATGCAACTCATAATTAGAGAAGTCCAGCGAGAATCAAACACCATTTTCTCCATCACTTTGTGAATGCAAACCTATTCCACTCTATCATATGCTTTGCTCATGTCCAGTTTCATAGCCACTGTCCTTGTTTTACCATTTTTCCTGCTATTTATTGTGTGGATGCATTCAAAGCCAATTATGGCATTGTCAGTTATCAAGCGATTAGGGACGAAAGCCCTTTGAGAGGGGGAAATGATTTGATCCAGGACTTTTTTGAATCTGTTTGCTATTGTCTTTGTTACATGTAGATGACATTGCAAAGAAGAGGAACCATTAAGCACTTCCAAGCATGTGGCCACCGTATCATCTCCCACAGTATCCCAGTAATGCTGAAAGAAAATGGCATGAGTGCCATCCGGTCTTGGAGCTTTAGAAGGGTGCATTCCTTTTAAAGATGCCTCAACATTAGCTTTAGTATACTGCTTAAGTAGATAAGAATTCATGTCCGGGGTGACTGTGTTGGGAATACATTGAATGACCTCCTCTATAGCTTCATCACTGGGTTAGGAAGAAGTGAACAAAGTTTGAAAGTAGTCGACAGTCACCCTTGCTATGTCTTCTTCTTCAGATTGCCAAACACAATTAGCATCAAAATACCATCAATCTAGTTTTGACATTTCTGGTGAGAAGCTCGTTGATGAAACCACTTAGTATTGCGATCACCCCAGGTTAGCCAATTTTCTCTAGCTCTCATTTTGCAATACATTTCTTCTTCTTCAAAAAGGCTCTCCAATTCTTTTTCTAATTTTCTGATTATTACAGCATGCTCTGTTTGTCTGCGTGTAAGAAACTCATCAATCTGCTTCTTCTTCTCTTCTATTGCTTCTAATTAGCTTCCCTTGAGTCTCTTTTTATTCCAACAAGCCAATTCCTTGACACATAATTTGATTTTTGAGTTTATGTCCCTTGATGAGCACTTCCATATATTTTCAATTATCTCCTTTTTTTCAGTAAATTTAGTCAACCCTTCTTCAAATTTGAGGATATCACGTCTCTCAAAATGTCTCTGAATTTGTCCACTATACCTCAGGTTAATGAGAATAGGTCTATGATCTGAAGCTAAAAAATCCAAATGTTCTACCTTGCTGTTTGCAAACCCGCGTTTGAAATTTTCTGTCCAGCAGAATCGATCCAAACGTTCCCAGATTAGGACGCCATCAAAAAATTTATTTGTCCAAGTGAAGAGGTCTCCTTGAAATCCTGCATCTGATAGAGAGTAATCATCAAGAAATTCCCTAAAATTTGAGATGAGATTTACACTTCTATCCAATCCTCCCAGCTTCTCCGAATCCTCCAAAATTTCATTGAAATCACCCCCCCCCACAATCCACGGTAGCCCCGAAAGACTATGAAGCCTTCTAAGCAACTCCCATGAATCCGTTCTCTTTTCTGATGCTGGGTTACCATAGAACCCTGTAAATCACTATATGAAGCCATCACTTTCTGCTAGGAATGGTGTCTTAGAACTTGTAATTATTTAATTATAATAATTTATTTCAAATAAATAAATAAACATAAGTTCTTTATATTATCTAGATTGATTCAATTGACGATATTAGGAATATATGGAAATATATTAATAACAAACATTCAAATAGTAAACCCTAAGTTACTTTTATGAAATCACGACTTAGTATGTGAGTCATACGAGAGGATTAAAGTCGAGATGAGTAACTTAAAAGTGTCTACAGTAAATGGATAACGTTTGGGAACCTTATCCTGGTAACACTGTTGATAGCTTCGCATTTTGTTTATAGAAAAATGATCTAATCCTGATCGTTCATGGTGGGGACATGAAATGAAAGTATCATATGCAATGTTGATTGTATAAGACAGGAGCACGATGTTCGATCAAATTTCTCATTAGTACCGTTTACGAGAAATGATCGAATATCAAACTAAGTTTATCAACCGTGATAGATCTCAATCCTGAGTGAAATGAGGACTCCTATTTGTGGAGTTATGTTATTTGATTCACATGGTTGAGAGCGATCTGTAAGAACGCTCAATGCACTTCTGTTTTGGGAATATGACTAGATAAGTAGCTGGGAACTCATTTTCATGAGATGGAATTCATTTTCCTATAAATTAACGGTATCAGTGCGATACCTAAACATTTTAGGAACTTTAGGAAACTCTCTTGATGTACTGATTCGAGACATGAACAAGTGACGCCACGACTTCTATTGATCACAGAAGTATATTATCTCTAGTTCGACTAAAGATAATGTTCATTGAGAATCAGCGGGAACACAAGGATAAAGCGAGAATTACAGGGGCAAAACAAGAAATTTATCCGCCTGTAATTATGAGGGTTCCACGTGAAGGATATATCACAGATATAAATAAAGATAAACTAAATGGACATAACTCATCTATAGTGAGGGGAGTTCAGCTATGAATCTATAGTGGAATTATTCATAGTTAAATAATAAGTAATTAACTGATTATGAGTTAATCACTTAATTGACTAATTATTAAACCCGTGATCTATAGGTCCATCGGGTCCCTATGCTAGCCCAAATATCGTTGTAGCAAAACTAAGTTATTAATTTAACTTAGGAAGAACAAATAATTTAAGTAATTGATTTACTTAAAATTAGGCAATATTAATTATTTGAATAATGAGATTATTTAAATGAAAATTAATATTAATATTATTAATATTGATACAATATTAATTGTTTAAATAAAGGGTTTATTTAAATGGAAATTAATATAACATTATCAATTATAATATTTTAAGGCAAAATTAATTGTTTAAATAAATAAATTATTTAAACGGGAATTTATGTTAATATTATTAATTATTTAAATAATGAGTTTATTTAATTTAATAATAAATATTAGAGAGAATTAAATACAATTGGTTTAAGAAACAAATTGGTTTTGGCCCAAAATAATTAATTAATTGAATAAGATTCAATGTTAATTAATATATTAATTTTCGGCTAAATGTGTTTAATTAGAAATTATTATTTGAATTTTTTCTAATTTTTATACATAAATATAATTATTAAATAAAGAAAATTAAATAAGTAAGTAAATAAAATAAAATAAAACATATATATATATATATATATATATATATATATATATATATATATATATATATATATATATATATCATTTGCTTCAGCGTGACTATGTACATAGTGGCGTCCATCAAAGTGAATTATATATATATATATATTTATTTATTTATTTATTTATTTATTTTATATATTTTATTATTTATCTTTTCTATATTTAATAATTAAGGGATAATCATGTCTATAGAGATTAGATATCATATTTTTCTATAAATATGACCATTGGGTTTCATATTTCATACACTTCTCACTTTAATTAGAAAAGTGAAAATTCCCTCTCAAGTTTTTGCCCAATTGCCGATTTTCCTTAGGGAAAATTTAGAAGAAATTTTTTCTTCTTTTGTTCTTCCGGTTCGATTCCCATAAGTCAGTTTTGCTTTCGATAGGGATATAGCATAGAAGATTCGGTGTTGCTGAGGATTTGATGTTGTAAAGAAATCAATTACTCAATGTAAGTAAAAGGGTTTTAATTTTCGAAATTAAGCATGAATCTACATGTTTTTATCACAAATTGCATGATGTTAATAGATCCGTTATTAAATGTTAACAGGTTTGCTAAATAAATTTCCGCTAATTTAGTAAATCATCTCTTCACTTTCCACATCTGCATCAATGTGGCTAAGGGAATAAGATTTTATATCCACCTTTATTCCAGATTTCCACATTAGCAATAGTCCACCACTTTTATCTCTGCTATTTACCATTAAACAATTCTTCATGTTCATTGTCTGTTTAATTCAGTTTCTTTCACATTTAGTTTCCATTAAGAAAACCAATTGAGGGGATTTTGTTTGCATTAGATGATGCAAGACTCTTAATGTTCGAGGATTCCCTGTTCCCCGAACATTCCAGCATAGGATTTTCATGACGACTGGCGAGGTTGTCCTGCAACCTCCGCCAATGAGTTCTCAAGTGAACTAATGAGTGTTTTACTTTTCTTCCATGGCTGATCACGAAAATAAAAATTGCAATGGTGTTTCCTTCCACTGAGCTGCTTAGGTTCAGCTGAATTCATTTTGTTCCTGCTTTCTTTAAGGATATCCTCACCTTGGGCTTTCTCCCTTGCTAATTTTTTCCAACGTTTCCCCTCAGTTTTATTACCCTTCCCATTTTGATGTTGATCTAAACTGTTTAGAGTATTGGATGAGATATTTGGGCCAATGGAAAAATTAGACCCAATTGGTATTTGATGAGATATTTGGGCCAATGGAAAAATTAGACCCAATTGGTATTTGAAGAGACTTATAACTGGGCCCATCCGATAGGGTAATAGGCTTGGCAATTGAATTTGAATTCTTTTCATTAACTCCATTTTCGTCATTAATGACTGCTACAAATCTGATCTCATTTATTCCTTCAATCACGTCTTTCTTTTCTGGCACTGGAATAATTTCCTTTCTTTGGGCTGTATTTCCGTGAATCTCGTTTGTTGCCGAAATGGAAGTTTTACCGATCTTCGTCGCCGGACTGTTGTCCTTCGATCGAAATTTTTCCGGCAAATATGCTTCCTCCGAAATCTCTTTGTCCTTTCCTTTATCAGTGACCTCCTTCTCAATAGAAAATGAGGCTTATTTTTTTCCCCAATTTGGCTGTTTGATTTGAAACCAGCAAAAGCATGTCTGATCCAAGGACCATACTAGGAAGTTTCTTCATTTTGAGAATTAATTTTAATATTACAATCCTTTTGAGTATGTCCCAAACAACCACACGAATAGCAGAAATCGGGAAGTTTTTCAAAAGTAATTGGGATCCATGCCTCTTCTGCCATTGCTCCTAGCTTAATCTTCCTCTCCGCAATGGTTTACGAATATCGATTTGAATCCTTATCCGTTGTGTTTTCCCTCAGCATTTTCCATATTCATCAGTCTCGACATCTTCCACTACACCAATTTTATTTCCTATACGCAACCACCGATTCTCATCATGATTCCAGAAACACCGTCTTACTAGATAATGCTAAAATCCAACGAGAGAAGAATAACAACATCCAAAAATTAGGGATGAAGAAAAAGAAGATCGGAAGAGAGGAAAGTTTGAGTTTTCTTATTTACTTTTTTTTTATGTATTTATTTTGATGGCCAATTTGGTATTTGATTCATTATTTAATTTGATACTTTATTTTGCAAACTTAAAACTAGGGGTGAAAGAAAAAACCCCCGCCCCGGCCCCGCAAAACCCGCTTTATAAATGGGGCTGGGGGAAAAAAATTTCCCCCGTTTAGTAAATGGGGCGGGGGCGGGGCCGTGCCCATGGCCCCGCCCCGTTTAAGAGGTTTTTTTTTAACATATATATACAAACTTACAAAGCCCAATACTATGCTTGCTAGTAGCCCGCCCATACACCCAACCTTACATGAACTGAAGGCCCACAACACAACACAGCCCACTATTTTATTTTTCTTTTCTTTTTCTTTTTTCTCTTTTCTTTTCTTTTCTTTTCTTTTACTTTTTCTTTCGTGAACCCCTAATCTAATTCGATTCCTCTCCCTCATCTTCTCAATCTCAGCCCGCTGCCCACCCACGCACAGCACTAACGCCTCTCATCTTCACCGCTACACCAGCAACTCGCCTCCATCACGCCATGTTAGCTAGCCATCTCCATCGCCACGCCGTCGATAGCCACCGCCACGCCGTCGATAGCAGCTCTCCTCTCATCTCATATTCACCGCCACACTTTCCCCGGCCCCGCCCCGCCCCCATAAACGGGGCGGGGATAGGGGCGGGGGAAAACCCTTAGTGGGGCGGGGGCGGGGTAGGATTTTTCCCCTTAAATGGGGCGGGGGATAAACGGGGGACCCCGGCCCCACCCCACCCCGCCTACCCCTACTTAAAACTCAAAAAACAAAAGTGAATTTGTATTATCCAATACAAATTTTGTAAAGCTAATTCGAAATAGTTAATTTTGAAAATGTCTTAATTTTAAAATCTAAAATATAATTCTAATATGGCCAATTATTATTTAAAAATAATTTTCAAACAGTGTGATAATTATCGGTGTAATATCTCTCTATTTGAATTACTTGTCAATAGTTTAAATTATCAATAAATTGAATGTATTCTATATCCTTAGAACTTCCACCCCTTAATTATAAAACATTCTATTTATATTCTATATATACTTGAGACGTTCAAAATTTCAATAATAACTCATTGTGTGGGTTTACTACCATATTAATAAGTTATTGGTTCGAGAAAAATATTTACTCATTATTAATTTTATTTTATATATAAATGAACTATACATGAAAAAACATGGATATTTTTATTAATTATATTAATTTAAGATTTATTTGCTATAAATCATTTTATAAAATAAAAACAAAGATGATTAGAAAATTATCCTAAATTAAGAATATATACTATTCTTTTAATATTAATTTACTCGATGATATTTAATAAGATTTACTAATATATATTTTATATTAAATAATTAAATTAAGAATAATACACGTGCATCGAACATGGTAAAAACTAGTATATATATAAAATAAAAAAGGGGCAGAAAGTAAATTCAAAAGTTTCTCTCCTTATGCCCCTTTTAGAGATAATATAGAAATCCTCATTTAATATATTGAAGTTGTAGGGGAAGGTAGAATGTACACACGGATTCCTACTTCATGAAAATTTTCAAACTAAAAATTTATTTTTATTCAAAAAAATCAATAATTCAAAAAAGGGGCAAAAATGGTATTCAAAAGTTTCTCCCCTTAAGCCCCTTTTAGAGGTAGAATAGATATGAATATTAAATTTATTTATCTATATTTCATCTATATTTTCTCAAATATATAATATTTAATTAATAATAAATAATTAAAAATTGAATCTTACGATTCACGATTTACTTTTTTAAGAAAACGATTCACGATTCGATTTACGTTTTGATAATCTTGCCAACATTGAAAAGAAAATTACCTAAAACCTCATTGGTTACTCAGTTCTTTCACAAGGGCTAGAAAAAGAATCCATTAATCTATAACGTCCCGTTATTTTGAGGTAGAATTAATTTTTTTATTTATCTTTCCTATATTTATTTAATAAGTTTAATTTTGGTAATTTAGAATTTAGAAGCTTTAACCTTTATTTAGTAATTTTAAATTTCAAAGTTATATTGTGAACTAGGTGCATTAAATATTATTAATAGGCCAATTAATAATAATTAATTACCTTCTAGCTTAGATTAATCGTGTGGGTTAATTTTTAGAGGAAAGTTGAGTTTTAAGAGCATGGAGTAATTCTTAAAAGAAAAGGAAAAGGAACATGGTCTTTTTACAATTTGAAAAATACATCTTCAAGTTTTAGGGTCATCCTCATCTTCCTCATCTTCTCCATTCTTCATTTTGAAACAAAAAAGAAAAACCTTCTGTAACGTCCCGTTAATTTGTGATAAAAAAATTTTTAATTTATTTATTTTATTTTAATTTAAGTAATTAAATTTTATTTATTTATCGGTAAATTAGAATTTAGTAGTTATTTCGGTTTAATTCTTTTTAAATTACCTTTTTAGCTTAATTTCGTTTTAATGGTATTAATAATTATTAACGGGCCAATTAATAATTATTAATCACCATTGGGATAGTTTAAGATCATCGGGTTTCGATTTATAAGTCAAAAGTCATAAAAGGACGCAACCGTCATTTCCAATTTCTTAAAAAACTATCCAAACACTATTCACCTCATATTAAATATGCCATTTGACTACCATTGACCAAAAAAATTCATCTTCATCTTCCTCCTTTCCTCCTCATTGCCGTGAGCCTCCCTCCCCTTTTTCCCAATTTTTGGTTTTTGTTCGTTTGTCATCGGATCGGATCGATTCTCGTTCCGTTGGAAAGATATCGGTCCTATGATTCATTTCCACCTAACCATCGTGCTTTTCTCTCGAGATCCAAGGAGTTCTCGATAAGTAAAGCTTCAACCTAATGTGATGACCCGTCACTTTTAAATAATTTAAATTAGAAATACACAGCGGAAGTCTTTATATTTTAAGAAAAATGGCGTGGTTATGTTTGAAAAGTGGCTAGCCAAAACCTGTTACATTTTAAATTTGCAATTTAAATACACACGAAACATTAAGTTCCTATCCAGGAGTTCAAAATGAATTATAATCATAAAAGTATAGACGAAAAGCTCTTAAGAGCCATTTACAAATATAAAAATCCAAAATTGTATAAAATTCACAAAACCATGTACATGAATTTTTACAACCACCTAGTCCATCTCAAAGTCTTCATCCCTCGATCATGCAGCACCATCTCCTCTCCCTCGACCTCTAGCCAGGGCATTACCTGAAATTTTTGTAATATTATGAGCTAACAACTTAAGCCCAGTGAGAATAATAAGAATAAAAAGTAAGGATATACCTCAAACTCGTATTCCGATTTGTGTCCAATTTACCTGACACGATCAATCCTAAAGTTCTCCAAACTTTAGGTAATTTCATTCTAAACTTTCCAAATGATGATATTACTAACACTCGTAGTCAATCCTCATCCATTAACTTGTTATGACATAAAATAAGAAAAGTAAATAAGTTTGCATATAATATAACATCTCGATTCTCTTTCTCATCGATCATAAGCATGAATGCATGAGAGCATCCCGTAGGATTCGCATACACCCTTATGCATGAAGAAGGTAACGTGGTCTATCCAATAGGATCCATCGTTCTCCCTCCTTTTCTTTCTCACTTTCTCTTTTCTTTCTGTGAAGGTAATGTGGTCTATCCCGTAGGATCCATCATTCTCCCATTCACGTCTTTCTCATTCTCTCTTCTTTTTCTATGAAGGTAATGTGGTCTATCCCGTAGGACCCATCATTCTCCCATTCATATCTTTCTCATTCTCACTTTTTTTCCATGATGCGAGATGTTATGATGCAATATGATATGTTTTGGTGTAAATAAATAAAGTGCGTAATTAAAGTAGCCAATACAAACATAAAGTAAAAGGCATAAAGTAAAGGACATAAAAGTAAATAAATCGGAAACTCCGGACGAACGATATGTCAATCGAACACCGCTAACAATAATAAAAGTAAAATCATAACTTAAATGATTAACCTATACCTTCCAGGATTCTAAACTTCCAATATAATCCGAGGTTCCATTAATCGTTCAATATAAAAGTTTGGATCTTTTAACTTCCAATGATCCAACCTAAGCTTCGAAAACGAATCTAACTTAGAATCTTCTAAGATTCAATACTTTTCTTGAGAACTTCTAAGTTCTCACTTAAAGGATTAACTCCTAATCCTAAGGGCACTAACTCACATCCCTCTAATCTTAGATTCGGTTTCTAGTCTTAGTTTCAAATTCTACAAACCATCATACTCATTCGCTTTCTATAGTTACTTTAAATCCTAACTATTCTCACCTTTGTAAGAGAAGATCTCGCTCTCAACCTTCGATAGAGCGATCAACCAAAGTTCAAACCACCTACAAATAGAATTACATCTAACAATTAATAAATAAACAAACTAACGATCAAACAACATCTAAGCGTGCAAAACAACGAAAAACCCAATAACCCCTACAAAGAGGCTCTCAGCCCCCCCCCCTTCAAAAAGGGTTTTGGTTTTGGTTTTCCGGTTTTTAGGCAATTTAAATGTGTTTCGAGTTGGTTTTAAGCAAATTCGATATTCCCGATTTCAATGGGTATCGATGATTTGGATTTTTGAACATTATGCCCTTTCCTGAATTGAATTTAAATAAACAATAATTCATTAATAAATAACCCACAATCAAATCCCAAAAGGTAAATTTCAAACGGGAAGGGTTTCGACTGAAACTCGGTTTTAGGGTTATGGGAAAGTTTCCAAAAACTCTTAAGACTACTCCCGTATTTACAAACACCGAGTTTCACGGCAAGAAATCGAAAGAAAACAAAGAAAACTCCATTAAAACACTATTTGGAGCTTAGGGTTTGAAACTTTACTTACCTAGAACTCCGTGGATCTCGAGAGAAAGGAACGATGGTTAGGTGGAAATGAATCCTAGACTCGAGGGCTTTCTGATGCAACCAAAATTGAGTCGATCCGCCGAGAAACGAGCAAAGCCCAAACTTTTCTCTTCCCTTCCTTGGACTCACGGCAATGAGAAGAAAAATGGGAGTGTTTTGGTTAATTGTGGGTCAATTGTATTTTAAAGAAGATGAAGTGAATAGTAAATAGATATTTAGGAATTTTGGAAATGACGGTTACGTCCTTTTATGACTTTTGACTTACAAATCGAAACCCGATGCTCTTAAATAAATCTAAAGGTGATTAATAATTATTAATTGGCCTATTAATAATTATTAATGTCACCGAAACAAAATTTAAAGTATTAAAACGATTAAAAAGAATTTCGGGCGAAATTAACTACTAAAATCGAAATTACAAAAATAATAATTAATCTAAATACTTAAATTGAAATAAATAAATAAATAAATAACATTAAATAAAATAAAATAAAATAAAATAAAAATTTCACTTCAAAATAACGGGACGTTACACCTAAGCTCCAAATAGTGTTTTAATGGAGTTTTCTTTGTTTTCTTTCGATTTCTTGTCGTGAAACTCGGTGTTTGTAAATACGGGAGTAATTTTAAGAGTTTTTGGAAACTTTCCCATAACCCTAAAACCGAGTTTCAGTCGAAACCCTTCCTGTTTGAAATTTACCTTTTTAGGTTTAATTATGGGTTATAAATTAGTGATATATTGTTTATTGAAATTCATTTCGGGAAGGGCATAATGTTCAAAAACCCTAATTATCAATACCCATTGAAATCGGGAATATCGAATTTGCTTAAAACCAACTCGAAACACTTTTAAATTGCCTAAAAGCCGGAAAACCAAACCCGAGGCCCATTTTCCATGTGAAGGCCGAGAGCCTCTTTGTGGGGGGTTTGATGGATTTTCGTCATTTTGTACGTTTAGTTGTTGTTTGATCGATAGTTGGTAATTTATTGTTTGTGTGATATAATTCCAACTGTAGGTGTTTTTGAACCGTTCGCTTGATCGCTCTTCCGGATTTAGGAGCGAAGTCATCACTTTTTAAGGTGAGAATAGTTAGAATTTAAAGTAACTATAGAAAGCAAATAAGTATAATGGTTTGTAGAATTGAAACTAAGTTTAGAATCCGAATCTAAGATTAGAGGGATGTGAGTTAGTGCCCTTAGGATTAGGAGTTAATCCTTTAAGTGAGAACTTAGGAGTTCTCGAGGAACTAATGAATCTTAGAAGATTCTAAGTTAGATTCGTTTCGAAGCTTAGGTTGGATCATTGGAGGTTAAAAGATCCAAACTTGTATATAGAACGATTAATAGAACCTTGTATTATTATTGGAAGTTTAAAATCCTGGAAGGTATAGGTTAATCGTTTAAGATAGGATTTACTTGTTTTAATGTAGCAGAGTTCGATTTACATATCGTTCGTCCGGAGTTTCCTATCTATTTTACTTTATGTCTTTTATTTTATACCCCTCTACTTTCTGATTGCATCGACTACTTTAATTCCGTACTTTACTTATTTACTTTTACAAGGATATGCAGACATATGCATATCATATTGCACCATAACATTTTTGCATCATGCATTGAAAAAGAAAAGAAGGGGAAAATGTTGGAGCCTACGGGTAGAGTCCGCATCACCTTCAGAAAAAGAAAAGAAAGTAAAACAAGGAAAGAAGTTGAATGGTAAGTTACGGGACGTACACATTACTTCTCATGCATAGGGAGTTGAATGGTAAGTTACGGGACGTACGCATTACTTCCTCATGCATAAGGGCAAATGCGAAATCCTACGGGATGTCCTCATGCATTCATGCTTATGATTGATGATATAGAGAATCGAGATGTTATATTTTATACAAAGTTTATTTACTTTACTTATTCTATGTCATAACAAGTTAATGGATGAGGATTGACTACGAGTGTAGTAATATCATACTTTGGAGAAAATAGAATAGAATTACCTAGATTTTGGAGAATTCTAGGAAAGAATGTGTCAGTTTAATTGAACACAAATCGGAAATGCGAGTTTGAGGTCTATCTTTACTTTTTATTCTTATTATTCTCACTGGGCTTAAGTTGTTAGCTCATGATATTACAACCAATTTCAGGTAATGCCCCGGCTATAGGTCGAGGAAGAGGAGGTGGTGCTGCGTGATCGAGGGATGATGACCTCGAGATGGACTCAGTTGTTGTAAAGTTTATGTATTACTTATGTGAACTTTAAAGGATTTTGTGAATTGTACATTGTATTTAGCTCATAAGAGCTTATAGATGTTGTTTTATGATATTACATCCTTGAACTCCTGAATTGGGACTTAATGTTTAGGGTTTAGGGTTTAGGGTTTATTAGATTTGAAAATTAGGATGTAAACAGGTTTTGGCTAGCCAACTTTCAAACATAACCACGCCAATTTTTCTTAAAAAAAAAGACTTCCGCTGTGTTTTCTAAATTAAATTTATTTAAAAGTGTCGGGTAGTCACACCTTCATTTCTTACCCCTCATTTTCGGCCAAACCAAGAAACCTAAAGAAAAATTGTGTTTTCTCTCTCATTTCTCAACCGTTTTGAGCGTTTTTTTTGTTGCATTGGTTCAGTATTAACGTGGGGAATCTTTCCTCTAAGGTTTGGAAGGAAAAATTTTGCTCTTAAAAGCTCCAAGAGGTAATTTACTTGATGTGTTTCTTGTTAGTTTTGTAATCTTTTTATTGTAATACCAATGTCTAATTAGTAGAACTTGAAATTTCCTTTCTATTTTACTTTGCCCATAAATCCTAGATTAATCCATAACCAAACTTTGCTAATTACCAAGCTAATTTGAAAAGCCCAAACCCTTGAATGTAGATTTGGCCAAAATCATCTTCTTTCTTTTCTTGGAGTGTAGTTAAATTTTAAAGTATTTTGGTTATAACTTATTTGTCTGAACTTCGTTTTGAACCCGTAAGATATCAAACTCTTCATTTTTTTTCGAGATCTATATTTTGAATTCAATTTCATAGCCATCAAAGTTATGTGGAAAAAGTTATCATCAAAATACCTCTCAGCCTGTTGGAGGAAAAACGAGTTTTCTTCGTTTCTTGTTCGTTTCTTCAGATTTCCTTGAGAAAAACTTGTTTGGATATTGGAAAAACAATTAGTATGAATTTAGGAAAGGAATCATTTTCATTTAAGGCCAAAAGGGTGAGATTTTAAAACATTTTTTTTATGGGTTTTATGTTTGTTTTAGTGTTCTTGAAATGAAATCCCAAGATCTAAGTTAGTGGAATTTGAGATTCTATTTCTTATCATTTTGCTCTTCAATTTGGATGTCATTTCTCTTACTCTTGAGCTTAGTTTTACTTCTCATTTCCTCAAAACAAACTTAAACCCTCTTTCATTATAAATTGACAAAACCATGGGTATCAATGAGGGAAATCATGGGCTCGTGTCGTGTCATTGAGTCTATTGTTTGATGCGGGTTTTAACGGTAATTTTTTTAGGTGGTGTTGATTTTCCCGCTTGACGCTTCGCTGGATCGATTGTCTTCTTTGCTAAGGTGAGTTTAAAGTGGTTGTGTGTAGTTTTATGTATGAATTGCATGACGAATTGTTTGATTGAGTTTAAGAGGGATTATGGAATCTGGGATCCTAAGAGGATATTGATTGCTTTGATGATTTTAGGAGTGAGTGTTGTGTTTGGCACTTTGATTTTGCTTTCGGAGTTTAGTTAGAAATTCGGAAATGGAAAGTTAAGTTTATGATTGTAACTGGTGGTTTAGAGATGAATTGGAGTATTCGGGTTAGTTTTTGAGAAAAGTAAGCTTAAGGGTGAAACTTGGAATTTGGTTATGGGAAAACTAAGTGTTGAGTTGTACCGATGGTGGATCGAGTGTTTTCCGGCTTCATTTATTGTATATGTTCTTTAGTATTTTCCTTTTCTTTCATAGAATTGTTAACGGCATGATTTATCGCTTCTTACTTGTGCACTTTATTTTTACTAATGCTTCTTGGTCGAGAACATTAGAGGTGATAAATTCATTTTGGTAATATTCTTGGTCGAGAATATTAGAGACAATATCTTATTTTGGCTAATGCTTCTTGGTCGAGAACATTTGTAATGACCCATGATTTAGGTAAGTAATTTAAATTTAAGTAATTGATATTGTTTAGCTTAAGTAGTATCGGTTATGGTGAAACTTCCTTAAATTCAACTATGGAATTAGTTGGTAAGAGTTGTATTAGGATTTACTATGTGTTGGGGATCAAAAAGGCAAGAAAATACATGTTTTTAGCCTATCGCCGCGGCGATGGCTCTCATCGCTGCGTCCTGCGAGTTTTTACACTTTTAGAGCCAAAACCCCGAGAGTGGTAGCTGCAGCGATGGCTCCCTGTCGCCGCGACGACCAGAGCGTGATTTTTTCATGTTCTGTCTCGTCATCGCGGCGATAGATTCTCATCGCCGCGGCGACAAGGCACGATTTTATGAAAGTGGTCAATTTTATACGTAAAACATTAGGTTTTCTTTCCTTGACTTCCTCTTCTTGAAACCGGCGCCTCCCATCTTCCTTGGTGGAAATTCTTGGTAGATTTGCCTCATCAATTCCTTGTTTGAACTGTGGATTTGAGAAGGTGAAGTCTTGGTGTCATTGGATCGGGATCTCCTTCCAATCTTACAAATTCAAGAAGGTAAACAATTTGTTCCATGATGAAAATTTCCAGAAATTTATTCTTTAACTTTGTTCGAGATCGAGATTCATCATTGAAGGATTTTGAAACTTTTCAACTAAACCTTAATCAACTCTTTTCAAAACCCTAAAATCCTTTCTTTTTGAAATCAACTTTTTCCCTTCTCCTTCTTGTTTACTCGTGAACCTCATTAAGGGTCTTGGTATAATATTTGCAGGTTGTGGGCTCCTGCGAAGAAAATAATCTTTTTCAAACCGAACGTCAAGGTGAGTGAGCAATTTCGGTAAAAACGACGTGTTTTAGTGCCCCTAGGTTTCATTAAATTGTTTGGATGATAAGTTTATGTTTAGGATGTTTCTAAGGATGTTTTATATGATTTTATTGATAACAAACGCTGTTAGAATTTTGAGATATTATTATTGTTGAAGATTACGAAAATTTGCACGTTTGTGTAATTCTTGGAAAATTAATGATGGTTGATTTGGGTAGTTCTTGGATGAACCTTAGGATGGTTTGGGTGAGGGAATAAGGATGTTCAGGAGCTTTTTTGATGAATTGTGAATTTTTGGAAGTCATATAGATATGTATCGACATGATCGGGTAGTAAAGGGCGTAAATACCGTTTTTCATGTAATTTAGCCTTTTCTTGTAAATACAACATTAGTGGTGGTAAATTCATTTTGGTAATATTCTTGGTTGAGAATATTAGAGACAACATCTTATTTTGGCTAATGCTTCTTGGTCGAGAATATTGGAGACAATACCTTATTTGGCTAATGCTTCTTGGTCGAGAACATTAGTGGTGGTAATTTCATTTTGGTAATATTCTTGATGGAGAATATTAATGGTAACATTTCTTATTTTGCTAATGCTTCTTGGTCGAGAACATTAGTGGTGATACATGATTTATGAAGGATGATTGATGGTATAAATGTTTCCTTCGGTAACATGTGGAATGTAAACTCGGGATTGAATTGTATGTGGGTATAAGATGTTTGGGAGTATAGAATGGGTAGTAAAGAGCATGCTAGGATTTTGGACACAATTTCCGATGTGGAATTCGTCCATAGAATTATATGCCTCCATTTTACTCTCACTAGCATTTTTATGCTAATGTTTTCCAGGTACGCCCCGAGGTAGAGGTCGTGGTAGAGGTGGTGGTGTTGCGTGATCACAGGACGATATATATTGGACTTGGACAAGATTTATAAGCATTCTTGAATGCATCGCTGTTCTTTTCTTCGTCTCCTTCTTCTCTTTTTCCAAAATGACCTCAAAACTTGCTTAGATGATGGAGGGCATGATGCTCATAAAATACCTATATCAGATGCAGCTGTAGATGGTGTTGGTGATACGATGTTGGCCACCGAAGAGATAGAAACACCAAAAATTGTAGAGGTTTGTATATTGATGACTCTGCATTTGTTTTTCTATATAGTGTTATATAGTTTGTATAGTATGTGAAACTATACATTATTCGGATTTGCGTGTGTATATTATGCGAAGCTTGTATACTGTATACAGTGAGTATGGTTTGTATTCCACATATAGAGTGTAGTATAGGTAAACATGTGTATATTGATGATTGTTTACTAGTTTCTGCTAACATTGTGCCTAATGTGCAAACGACATTACTTGAGATAGTAGAGGTGGGTGCGTTGTGAGATTTCAATAATGACATTAAAAGAAAAACCGCATACACTCATCATATAAAAAACTAATCGCAATTATGAACATGTTATAGACTAAAGCTGATATCATGGATGAGCATGAAGATGGGGGCACCTTAGAAAGAGGGGCAATTCCAATGGCAATGGTATGAATGACGTCGAATAAATATTGCAAACTAAGCATTCCATAAAAAGCAGATTCGTGAGTTGTGATGTTACATCTACATACATGTCGTGTGTATAGTAGTTGTTGTATAGTATGTATATTGACACTATGGACACTGAATTGTTGTGTATTGATGTTCTGCAGGCCCAAAGGTCAGTGCGAGCTAGAAATCTAAGGCCTAACTATAAAGAATTGTCTTTGGTTCAGCTGACCCAAAATTGAAACAAGTCCCTAGGAGGAAGAGGACACAATAAGCTAGTAGGGCAATAGGGTAAAGAAAGAAGAAGAAGACAAAGGTTGGGGAAACTTCAAGTTTAATGAAAGCAAGGGAAAATGAGCAAACAATCCAAGCCGACGACCCGAATTTTGACATGAAGTTAACAGTAACTTTTGCTGAAATTCAAAATGATCAGGGATCCGAGTAGATAATATGATGTTTAGGACTGTTTGCACATGTGGTTGAGATTAACTTTATGTTGATGTTTGAGTGTATTTTAATTGGAAAAACTACTATTATTTTGGTTGGTATATTTACGATGATACGCTTGACATCAACTGTTATGGATGCAGGTATTATGTACATATTATATGAATTTAGAGGTTTGTGTATGTAATATTGTGTGAATTTTGTATAGTGTATATTGCGTATGATTTGTACTACACATATAGTGTGTATAGTATATGTTGGTATATTGAGTATGATTTGTATTGTACATATAGTATGTGTAGTATGTGATTTCTACGACACATATATAGTGGGTGCGTTAAAAAAATCATTAATGACACTAAAATAAAAAAAACCACATACACTCAATAACCGTGACCGTCGAAACATAAATGTAAACTGTGAACCATATACCATAAACCCGAAAAAACATAAAAACCCTATACCTGAGACCATAATACAAACCTGGAACCCTGAACCCTAAAAACATAACCATTTAATTGATTGGATCCACAAACAATAAAAGTTTGCAAAGTGTGTATGTTGAGTATTATTTGTATTGCACATATACTGTGTATAGTACGCGCAGGTATATTGAGTAAGGTTGGGCACGGTCCGGTTTTGGCTGAAATCAAGATCAAACCAATGTGCTCGGTTCTGTAAGTTCATGAACCGTTCGGTTATGATTTTTTAAAGAAACCAATCGGTTTGGTTTTTTTTGGTTTTGGGAATCTTATTTGAAGCCTAAATCATGTTTTCTCCTATTTCGTTATAAAATTTCTGGTTTCATATATTTTTTTTAAACAAAAACTTACTTTGATTGGTTTTTTAAACATCCAGAATCATGTGAGAAATCAATAATAAATTAGTAATAAAAGAAAGATTTAAGTTCAATAATTTAATATCCCACATCTTAAATTTATATTGATCCATTTTCCATTGAAACACATCTTTCCCACCACCCAAACTCAACTCTTCACCACCCAGAAACATAAATATTAATACATTTTTAATAATTAAAAAATTTACAATCACAGTTCTCCTTCAACCAGAATCCAGTCATAGATAAACTTAAGGAATCATGCAACCCAAATCTCTCAAATTTGAACAAAAATCAGACTGGAAACCCCAAATAAAAAAAGATGAAAGCAATTCTTCGCTTCATTCATCAACATCTTTCCCTCTTTCCTTCATAGCTCCTTATAACTCATCTAGAGCCAATAATTTTGAATGAAGGGTTACCCCTAAATTAGAAATCACACACTGATTTCAATAGTGAGGTTCCCCTAAATTCAAAATCAGTCAGTGATTTCTATTTTAGGGTTCCCTAGATTCAAAATTAGTGTTTGATTTCAGGGATCCCCTGAAATCATACTTAAAAACAAAATTAAACTAAGAAAAATGGGAAGAAATGAACTTAAACTTGTAGGAAGATGAGGAATCAAGGTGAATAATTGAAGAATTGAAGCGAAGAAGATGAAGAATCGAAGGAATTTTTTCGAACAAAAATCGCCGGACTAAGAGAAGGGGCGCGACAAAAGGAAGAGAAGAGTGAGACTAGGTCTGAGATTAAAACAATGCTATATATACCTGTATTTCGGTTCGGTTCAGTTTACTCGGTTTTGACAAACCACTGAACCGGACTAAACCGATTTTGTTCGGTTCCTCATAATTCTGAACCGAGAAAACTAAAATAATGAAGAAAACCGGACCGAACCTGTCAGTTCAGTCTGGTTCGATTCGGTTTCTCGGTTTTCCGGTTATTTTGCACATCCCTAATATTGAGTATCATTTGTATTGTACATATAGTGTGTGTACTATGTAATTTGTACTGCACATATAGGGGTGGGTGCATTACGAAATTTCATTAATGACATTAAACGAAAAAACCGCATACACTCAAGAACCATGACCGTAGAAATGTAAACGTAAACTATAAAGACTCGACTCTGTAAAATAAAATTAAATAGGTAAACGCAAGCGGAAGACTTGAAATAACAATTTAAAACCTGTAAATCGATAGAAACATTTTTTGATTTCAAAATAAAATCCAAAATCCTTAACATTCAAAGATGGAAGTGCTTCCCTTTTTATAAGTTTCGAACCCACAATAGAAATAAGTGCATAAATCCAGAAAATCCACGAAGATCAAAATAAACATAAGTAGAAATGCTCAAAAGAGCTCAACAATCCATAAGAAACAAAGCAAATAAAAGAAAGTGTCATGACACGAGTAGTCTATAGATTACACAAACAAGTCCATCCATCACCATCGTCCAGAATCATGCCACACCAGCTCCATAGCCACGACCGCGACCACGTCCTATACTTGAAAGTGTAATATCATGAGCGGGAGACCTAGTGAAGATAAATTGAATATAAAGTTGTAAGGAATTGTTTCATAGAACTTGTAATTATTTAATAAAGATAATTTATTTAGAATAAATTAAATAAATAAACATAAGTTCTTTCTATTATCTAGATTGATTTAATGAATGATATTAGGAATATATGGAAATATATAAATATCAAACATTCAAATAGTAAAACCCTAAGTCACTCTTATGAAATCACGACTTAGTATGTGAGTCATACGAGAGGATTAAAGTCAAGATGAGTAACTTAAAAGTGTCTACAATAAATGGATAACGTTTGGGAACCTTATCCTGGTAACACTGTTGATAGCTTCACATTTTGTTTATAGACAAATGATCTAATCCTGATCATTCATGTGGGTGATATGAAATTGAAGTATCATATGCAATATTGATTGTATAAGACAGGACCACGATGTTTGATCAAATTTCTCATTAGTACCGTTTACGAGAAATGATCGAATATCAAACTAAGTTTATCAACCGTGATAGATGTAACAACCCGGTTTTTCGCATAATGGTATTTTAGCCTTTTCACCATTTTTGATCCAAATAATGTTATCTTTAGTTTTCCCGAATCGTCGTGTCGTTACGAGTTCAACGCAATTGACTACGCTCAATTCCGAGCTCCAAGTAAAAAGATATGACCTGAATACCGTTTATGTCCTTTTTAGTTATTTTTCTATAAGGGTATTTTAGTTATTTTGCTAGCCAATCAATTCATATAAAAAAAACAGAGAAACCTAGGTCAAACTTATCTAAAACTTCATTCTCTCTTCCTCTCAGCCGCCGCCTCCACCTCGCCGAAAAATGCTAAAAAAAAAACATCACCGTCAGTTGAGGTGATTAAAGTCTCTTCTTATTCACCATCCCTCTTTCGATTTTGAGCCTTTAAACCACCATTTTTCATGTTCATCATCATCTGTTTTGAAGTCAGTCTTAAGGAGGTTTTCGTGCCGCCGGAAAACAGCCCGTTCTTTGCTAGAAATCAAGGGTTTAACGTGTTTTATTCGAGTTTTTTTTAAGTTCATCAGAGTTAGGGTTTTCTTCGCCATAATTCAAGCTCCTTCACTGGTTTATGAGTGGTTTTTACGTTGGGTTTTGATCCACATCAATTATACTATGTTTTCTTGAGCTTCCCAGTCAATTTCCAGCCGCCAAGAACCCAATCTCACGCTCGTTCATCATCACTGGAATTCTGCGTTTTCTCGTCGGTTTCTGGAATTTTCCGTCGCGGTTTTGCTTCGTTTTTGGACGGGATTCTTATTGGCTTTTTCATCCTTAGCGTTTTCGTTCATTGCCCAAACGTTTCCTCGTCGTTTCGTGCTCGGATCAATTTGCCGGAATTGAGGTCTTGGGCATCGTTAAGATTATGATTCGATTTATTTCGAGGCCGGCCGTTTGCTTATTCAATTTGCAATTAAGGTAGGTTAATTCCTACTTAGAAGTTAAATTAAATTCTTTGTGCTTGCTTGTTTATTGTGTGATTATTAGGATATTTTTGGGAGATGAATTATTGATTTTAAATGTCATTATGTGCTCACTTTGATTTGCGATTATTGTTCATATTTGGTTCATGATCGTTAATTGAATTTAATTATAATTAGAGCCTATAGAGTATTTAACTTCAATAAACCCATATTAAATTTGATATTTTTCTATGATTGGTTTAATGATTAATTTATTGTATTATTAGTATTATCTGGTTAATTTGATGTTATTAATAAAATTAAACTCATAAACATTAAATATTATAAATTGATGCTTGAATGTTTATTAATAACATTTGATGTTTTAATTAATTAATACTAATAATTAATAACCGTCTAATAATTGGTTTTAAATGATTTACTACTGCTAAGGATAATTCTTAAAGCCGATTATGACATGATAGCATAGTTAATTATAAAATTTAATAATAACTCAATGGTTTCCTTGTTGTGACTCAATTTCATTATTTCTTTTCTTTAAACTAATTGTGATGCGATTGTGTGTTGTTTTAATTATTTATTCTTTGTTGTTATTATGTTATTCGTGAGTTATGATCGAGGAGTTATTGATTGATTGTTACTTGATATTTATTTGAATGATTCTACTAAGATATATGATAAATCACATTGGATAGTGTGGCACATATCATAATGGCCATCATGGTACTATTCTATAGAGCCGGACACTGTGATTATGATATATCCAAGTAGTTGAGTGAGTTTGATAAGTGATTGCCACGATGGATAGTCTGGCACGTATCATAGTGGCCACTATTATACTATTCTATAGAGCTGAACACTGTGGTTATGATCTTTGTAGGCTAAGTACCTACTAGTTATTGATGAATGGTGGAAATGGACGAGTATCCATAAGTTATTAAAATTATGAGATAAATTGTATTTAATTTACTTATTTGAGTTTGGATTTAATCTACTGAGCTAAAAATCCACGGTATTCGAATGCCCTACAAACTTTTATTTTGCAAATAACATTGATAATAATGGAAACCATGCGATTGACGAGGATTGTCCTACACTGAGGGCCCTTAGGACTTGTCATTTATTTTATTTTATTTAATATTTCATAAACATTTATTTTATTTGTTTTAATTATTTAAAATGGCGCCGAAATAAATGTTTTGTTTTTGAATGGTTCAGTTATTAAGTAAAGCTTCCGCAATTCATTGTCTAACTCTGATTTAATTATATTTTAAACGAGTCATTTATTATTTATTTATTTATTTTTTATTATTTTTGGGTCGGGTCGTTACAATAGATCTCAATTCTGAATGATGTGGACTTCTATTTGTGGAGTTATGTTCTTTGATTCACATGGTTGAAAGCGATCTGAAAGAACGCTCAATACACTCCTGCTTTAGGAACATAACTAGATAAGTACCTGGGAACGCATTTTCACGAGATGAAATTCATAACTTTCCTATAAATTAACGGTATCAGTGTGATACGTAAGCATTTAAGGAACTTTAGGAAACTCCCTTGATGTACTGATTCGAGACATGAACAAGTGGTTGATCACAAAAGTATATTATCTCTAGCTCGACTAAAGCTAATGTTCATTGGAGAATCAACGGGAACACAAGGATAAAACAGTTATTACAGGGGCAAAACGGTAAATTTAATTCGCCTGTAATTATGAGGGTTCCATGTGAAGGATATATAACATATATAAATAAAGATAAACTAAATGCACATAACTCATCTATAGTGAGGGGAGTTAAGCTATGAATCTATAGTGAAATTATTCATAGTTAGATAATAAATAATTAACTGATTATGAGTTAATCACTTAATTACTAATTATTAAGCCCATGATCTATAGATCCATCGGGTCTCTATTCTAGCCCAAATATCGTTGTAGCAAAACTAAGTTATTAATTTAACTTAGGAAGAACAAATAATTAAAGTAATTAATTTTACTTAAAATTAGGCAATATTAATTATTAATATTGATACAATATTAATTGTTTAAATAAAGAGTTTATTTAAATACAAATTAATATAACATTATCAATTATAATATTTTAAGGCAAAATTAATTGTTTAAATTAACAAATTATTTAAACGGAAATTAATGTTAATATTTGAGTGGGATATTTCTCGTCGGAGCCTTCTTCCACACGGTTGAGCACGTCACGTCACGTGTCGTTCCTTAGCGGCGGAGCTACCTGAAACACTCAAGGGAGAGACAGTCAGAAGGACACCGATGTGGTACCGACCGAGAACCCTCCGACGATCAAGTTAGGTGGTGGTAGGTGAGATATGCCTTACGCCGCAAGGATTAGGTCAAAATGTATATGACTGATGGTTCTTGTTTTCACACATACCTGATTTGATAGGTCAGGCTCCTTTTATAGTTCCTTGATCATGGGCATTTCGGCTGGGCTAGCATGAGACTAGGCTTAGTGGGCTTTCACTCGGCCTAAGAAGGGTCGGCTCCTTCAGGATACGACTCGAATGGGTCTGTCCCCATGTGAATCAGCCTGGTGTGAGCACAACCCATAAGAGGGCTATTTTTACCCTCTACAATTTTCCCCTATTTCCTAGGTCGAAAAGTCCGATGTAGGGGATAGTAGATTGATTGGATCAGGGGCGTGATGCTTGCCCTAATCTTCATGCTACTTTGGAGTGGTTGGGGACCACGACCCTTCGAAAAATAGACCGCCTCAGCCTTGTCATGACTCGGGCTCTACGGACCTTCTCTTTGGAGTCGTCACGCTTTCTCGTGGATGTGTCCGTTCCAAGAGACGCGGCTCCTTGCAAAATTGATCTGTTGGATCTTCGGATGGTCATGAATTCCAACGAGTTTTGGGTGATCCGGATCGTCGTGACCCTCCCCACGTGTCGCGATGATTGGACGCATGTTCCCTTCTTTAAATAGGGTTTTTCCTCAGACTTTAAGGCTCGTTTTCCTTTCGAATTCTCGAAGTCGTCTGTAAACCGTCCGCTTTCAAAAGATTCTTCGTCATCTTCATTCTGTTCCCTCGAAGCTTTCCCTGTTCTTCTTCGAAGGTTAGTCTTCTCCTCTCTATCTTTTGTTTCCCGTTCTTTCAGTAATGGATAACTTTGAGGGAAACTCTGTGGTTAGAGGTCATAGGACCCCTAGGTTCGCTGTGGGGGACGACGACTATGATGGTTTGGTTTTTGAGAGGATTGAGTCTGGGGCTTCCCCTTCCTCTGCTTTTGCCGGTGGGGTTAACACTGTTCCGTCATCTCGGGGCGAGCCTGAGGGGAATGAGCCTGCAATTGATCTTCGTTCGTCGATTGGTGAGGAACCCCTCCCTTCTGTGAGTGAGCTTGGGTCTGTTTCTGAGATTCAGGCAGGTTTAGATATAGATCCTGTCCCTTCTCTAACTTCTCACCCTTTGGGGGGAATGGATTCTATTTTGATGGGCCCAACTACTGTTCTCGATCATTCCCATCCTCTTCTTCCTATTTCTGCCACGGAGGCGGCCGAAAAGAAAAAGAAGAAAAGGAAAAGTCGCTCCAAGGGTAGTAAGGCCGCATCTCAGGTTGGTCCATCCGTCCCTACGCCGTTGGGGGAAGAGGGTTCCTCCTTGGCTAATGAGGCTATCGTCTCAGACCCTCTTGGATCTCCTACTACTGATTCGAATGAGGTGGAGACAGTGAGCAAGAAGAAGAAAGAGAGCCTCAGCCAAAGGGCATCAAGGAAGATAGGGGCCCCTTCCATTTTCCTTCAAAAATAACGCAGGCCAAACTTGATAGGTTGAGGGCCGATTATGGGATCTCTTCGGATTTCGAAATGAGGCTCCCAAAGGCGTCAGAGCGAGTTTATCTTTCCCCGGGGGAGGGTTGGACCGCTTTTTATCAGCGGTTTTTCCAATGGGGGGTTCGGCTTCCCCTTCCCCCCTTGATGGCCTAGTTGCTTCAGAGTGCCGGCCTCGCGTTAGGTCAACTGATGTCGAAAGCCCTGAGATCTTTGATCACCTTTTCGGTGGTGTGTTACGGGCTGGGCTTTTGGTCTACCCTTGGGCATGGTCTCCCATTTCTGGTCCCTTCGCTTGAACGTCTAAGACTAGATCCGTTTCATCTTTCAGACTCATAAAAAACTGGCTCTGGTAGATGAGACCTCCTGTGACAAGAGTTGGAAAGATGAGTGGTTTTTCATCCGTGGCCCCTTTCTTCCTGGGAGCGGGTCCCTTCCTGCCTTGTGGGAAGACGAGGGTGAGAACATGAGTTCCGTATTACTTTGTGTCACGTTTATCCATAGCCGTGCTAACCATTTTCAGTTTTTGCGTTTCAGTGAAGAATCCGCTTCCGAAGGGTGCCTCTCAGGAAGCTCTTGGTCACTGCAAGATTCTCGCCCAGAAAGGCCCTTTCAACTGGGAGGAGTTTAACCAGCATCCTTTGCTAGTCTTTGCCAAACTTTGGACTCCACCTCCAGGTTTCGTTCCCGTTACTCCTCGTAAGTGCTTTGTTTTGTTCTTCTTTCTTTTTTACCCTTTTATGTGCTTATCTTGTCGTGCGGCTAATTTGGGTTGGTTGTGACAAAGGTTTCAGTGGAAGAATGTCTGGTGTCATGCTATGACCCGATACTTTTAAATAATTTAAATTAGAAAACACAGCGGAAGTCTTTATATTTTAAGAAAATTGGCGTGGTTATGTTTGAAAATTGGCTAGCCAAAACTTGTTTACATCTTAATTTCAAAATCTAAAGAAAAACACAAGGAACTTCAAGTTCCTATTTCAGGAGTTCAAAAGAGTACATCATAAAAGTAAAACCAAAAGCTCTAAAGAGCTATATAAAAATTTACATAACATAAGATACAAATTAACAAAATGAGACCATGGTCTTTTAAAAGAATGTCTAGTCCACCTCTGCGTCATCATCCTCTCGATCAAGCGCGCACCAGCCCCTCTTCCACGACCCCAAACATTACCTGAAATGTTTGTAATATCATGAGCTAACAACTTAAGCCCAGTGAGAATAAACAGAATAAAAAGTAAAGTTAGACCCCAAACCCGCATCCGGATTTGTGTCCAAGTGAAACTCACATTCTCTTACCTTTCAACCACCAAAAGGATTTTATATCAATGTTTCACTTTTACTTACCAATTTTCCCAAATATTTGAGGAACAATCTTCCAATCATTAGGGGGATATGTTTCATAACATATATGTATAACATTTGAATCTCGTTCTCTTTAATACCTTATACTATACATAAGGTTTACGTCAAATCTTATTCTCCAATTACGAGTTCTTCCAATTTATTGAAAAACTAGCTCTCTTACATGTTTATCACATGATAGTTATACAAGATTCAATACACCCTTGTATTCTCTCATTATCCAATTCAATCTCATTCCTTTTTCCTATAGCACTTTGCTATACATCAATTTCATTTCTTTTCTTTCTAGAAAAGTACGTCTTAAATAATCATTTCTATAGTTCTCTAATCTCTAGAAAACTAACTTTCATAATCATAATCTCAATAGGATAATAATACTAGCATACGTAGTCTAAATCTCATCGATTAACTCGTTATAACACAAATAAGAAAAGTAAATAAACTTTGCATAATTATAACATCTCGATTCTCTATCCATGATATATATTTCCATCGATCATATGCATGAATGTATGAGGACATCCCGTAGGATTCGCATACGCCCTTATGCATGAAGAAGGTAACGTGGTCTATCCCGTAGGATCCATCGTTCTCCTTCATTTTCTTTCTCACTTTCTCTTCTTTTTCTATGAAGGTAATGTGGTCTATCCCGTAGGATCCATAATTCTCCCATTCATGTCTTTCTCATTCTCTCTTCTTTTTCTATGAAGGTAATGTGGTCTATCCCGTAGGATCCATCATTCTCCCATTCATGTCTTTTTCATTCTCACTTTTTTTCCATGATGCGAGATGTTATGATGCATTATGATATGTTTTGGTGTAAATAAATAAAGTGCGGAATTAAAGTAGCCGATACAAACATAAAGTAAAATGCATAAAGTAAAGAACATAAAGTAAAAGACATAAAGTAAAGTAGATAGGAAATTCCGGAAGAATGATAAGTAAACCGTACAACCGATACATACTAAAGTATGATCTTTATCTTCCAATGATTCTAAACTCCCAAATAAAATCCAAGGTTCTATTTTCAAGTTCCTGTTATCTTTATCTTCCAATGATTCTAAACTCCCAAATAAAATCCAAGGTTACTTTAATTCCACACTTTATTTATTTACACCAAAACATATCATAATGCATCATAAAGGAAAAAAGGTGGCCGCTCCTAACTCCAATGACTCCGAGGCTTTCCTTGCCCTTTTTCAAGACATGGGAAGAAAAAGAACTGAGGCGGCGTCTTCATCCACCGATCCGAAAGGAAAAAAGGTGGCTGCTCCTAAGCGTTCCCGTCCCTCCGGAAGTGGGAAATCCGTGAAGATCGGCAGCACGGAACCCTCTACAGGGGGTACATTGGTTCTTCCCCTGGATCCTCCTACGGACCCTCCCTTGGGTTCCTCTGCGGATCTTTCTACGGAATTTCCCGCTCTAAAACGAAGGAGGGGGGGAATCATCGGGGCACTCGACCGCTCGGTAAGGGGTGCTGATGCATATATTTTAAAGCATCCTGAGATGGCTTATCGATCATTTCTTTCTGAGGCGGATTCACCCTCTCCTGCTGATCATGCCCATATTCTGATACGGACTTTGAACAGAAGGAAGACCAGATGACTAGGGGGTCCCTCGATGGTGAAACTCTGTTTCTGCCCGATCAGACTGCTCCAGTTATTCTCCCTCCAACGGATGCGGGTCCGTCGATGCCGAGTGGATCGGGCGCTGCGGGCGATGGATCTTCCTTACTTCGCTTGTTCATTCCCCTTGATGCAGATTTTGACAAGGGGTCCCTTTCCAGCTCTTATTACATCCGACGAGCTATGAATTCGGTCAGATTCTCCCGCGACTTGGGGGATGTGCAGTTGAAACCTCTCATCGATTACGTCAGTGAAGATGAGATTTTCAGCCGCATGTGTCACCGTAGCTGGCTGGTTAGTCGTTTACTCCTCTGTTTAATTTTTCTTGTCATTTTCAGTCGATTTCTCACATCTTTAAAATGTATCCGCTCTTTTAAGGGACCCAAGCTTCGATCCAGATAGCTCTCAATTTAGAGAGTTTGCTTATCAAGCATCGGGAGCTCAAACAGGAGTTGGCGGAGGCGAGGGCTAGTGGTCGGTAGTCTCACATCCTCGATTCGGCGCTGACCGAGGGCCTTCAATTGAAATCTGATCTGGAGAAGGCTGAAAAGAGAATTTCCTCACTGGAAGCCGATGGGCTAAAGCGGTCTGCCGATCTTGAGCGTGTCTGGAAAGAGTACGAGGACCTCCGATCTCTCAACGAAGACAACAAGAAACTGCTCGATGAAGCTGTTGTTGCTCGGAACAAAGCATTGGAGGACCTAGGCACTGCTCGCGAGGAGGGGTCTAAGGCCGTGGATGCCTTCAACCGGTAAGCTGAGTCCCTCAAGAAGGCCAAGGAGGAAATGGATCTTGTTGCGTTGGAGAATGACCCGCTGCAGAGTCAGGTTTCCGGACTTCCGATCATTCGGGACAGTGTTAGCGACCTTCGGCGAAAGTTGGTTGTGGCGACTGCAGCGTCAGTGGATTCCATTCTCATCGGACTAGCTGTCGGGCGAGATTCGATCAAGCTGCAGATGGAGCAATCTAAGGAGGAAGATGATCCGATCAGTCCGGTTGGCTATAATGATGTAGTGGATCGCCGAAGTGAGTCGTTTGAGCGGGCTACGAGTCTGAAGGCTTCGAGAGGCGAGGCTGCTGCAGAGGGCGCAGTGATCGAGGAGGCTGGCGTCCGTGCTGATGGCGGTGATGGCACGATTGTTGAAGATGCCTCTACCAAAGTTCCCCCCACTGTGACTGTTTATGTTTCAGACTAACCCCTTTTCTTTTCTCTAGGGTAAACTCCGGATTGTGGAGCCCCTACATTATTTGTTGCCTTGAATTTCTTTTGTTTTCTTCTCTGGTGTTCGAACATACACATTTTTTTATGAAGTTTTGAATATACATGCTCCTTCTTTATGCTTGCTTGTCGTGTTTCGCTGCTCGCTTTGCAGGAATGTTTTGACTTGTGAACATTCTTGGAAATGTTTTCGATTACTCGAACGGACCTAGGTTTTTTTGCTTCCGGAGAAGGCTTTTGAATAATCGGACGGATTGAGGTTTTTTGCTTCCTGAGAAGGCTTTCGAATACTCGGACGACCAAGGTTTTTTGCTTCCGGAGAAGGCTTTCGAATACTCGGACGGACCGAAGTTTTTGCTTCCGGAGAAGGCTTTTGAATACTCAGACGGACCTAGGTTTTCCTACATTTTAATACTCCGACGTCTTCTATTCTTCTAAATAGGAAGTGCTCAGACTGACTGAGGCTTTCGATTCCGAAGAAAGTTTCAGATGCTTGGACGAGCCAAGGCTTCTGCTTTCGGAGAAGGCTTTTAGATGCTTGGACGGGCCAAGGCTTTTGCTTCCGGAGAAGGCTTTTAGATGCTTGGACGGGCCAAGGCTTTTGTTGTTCGGACAGAGGGTTTTAGATGCTTGGACGGGCCAAGGCTTTTGTTGTTAGGACAGAGGGTGTAGGCAGACCACGTGAAGCAAAATGATATAATTTCCCTTTTTCTTTGCTTGTACATTGTTTAATCAAAAACATAAAAAGGAAGGGAAAGACAAAGTTATTCACAAGTCTTCGACCTCTCAGGCAATCCTTCTAGTCTTCATTGCTGTCGATGATGACCGTCGAAGTCAGTCTCCCTCGTTACTTCAAGGAGGCCAGTTCCTCCTTAACGGATTAGTTTTCTCGCTTGTAATAGTCATTGAGGTTTTTCGCCGACTGAAGGCGATCTTCGAGCACGTAGCGCTCATCCAGTTCGCTATCCTCGTCCATCTCTGCGGTTTCCAGGCTCTCTCGGAGAGAATGGTTTTCTTGTTCGAGTTGTTCCGCTCGGTTGTTCACCACTTTGAGAGCTCCTCGAATGCTCTAGACCTCTTGTCGTAGGGCCTCCGAGTCTCTTTCTCTTTCCTCTTTCTCTAGAAGAGCCGCTTTGAGCCTGGCGTTTTCCGCGCGTAGCTCCTGGTTCTCCCACTTTAGGACTTGCTTAGTCACCTTTGAAGTTGCAGTGGAGTCGTCCATTTCTTCTGACTTATGCCAGGTGATTGATTGAATAAGACTGTAGGATATTTCTTTGATCCCTATCCTTTAATAGCGAGAAGGAGGCATTTAGTATGGGAGTCGAAGAGACTTGTCATTAATTCGGATATCACTCGATACAAAGAGCTGTTCCATATCTCGAGGCGGTGACGTCAGGTAGTGAATAGTCGTGTCAAACGTCTTTTATTCCCGTCAAATCACCTTGAATGCCGTTAATTAGGGGGGTTAACCGCATTAACTATGGGTTAATGCACACGTCGTTCTGCATTCCTGACGATTCGTGTAGCGGTGCTTGATGCTTGATAGTTGTCACGATCTCAACGGTCCCAAGGTCCTTTAAATAGGCTTTTGGGATTTTCCTCCTATTTACTTCTTCAGACCCATTTTTTTCTGAAACGGTTTCTCTTTCTCTATCAGATCTTCAAAATTTTCATTCCATGGGGTTTTCCCATTTCTTCCTGTTTCTCTTTCACGTCCTGGCCCTCCTTGACCATGGCTTATGTTGAGAAAGTTTGGTCGTGATCTTCTACGCCTGTTTGATTAGCCTTAGCAGACTTGAACTTGGTGGTCGTAATCCTCCACGCCTGTGAGGATAGACCTTAGGGTTCAAGTTGTTCGAACTAATCAGTCGCTCGACCGCCTTCCACCGTGGTTCTGGAGTTTGTTCCGGCTGTTCATGGGGACTGGGGACAGCATAGGAGGGGGTGGCATTTCTTTTGGTGTTTAAGAAGGAGAGACGTGCGTCGAGTGACGTTAGATGAAAAATGTGGTCCTTCGTCTTCCCACACCTAAACCTGCTCTGTCTTAATTGGAGAAGCAGTCCCCTGCAGAGTCGGAGAGCGGTGGGAATGATGTATCTCTGGGCCCGAATGGTGTCCTCAGAGTACCACCATCCTCGCCCTTTCCGTCCCCAGCGAAAACATAGATACTTACCAAAATCCATCAGGGGCTCGGGTGTAGTGAGTCGAAGACCTCCCTATCTTTCATCTGTCGAGTTCTGTCGAGCCTCGGACTTGATGAGTTGGTGGAGTAACCGGCGGGTTGATTGGCCCTGGCCACTCGCTTTCCGAGCGATACCCTCATCCTCTCCTAGGAGAACATCCTTACTGTTTACGATGCTGATACCTCGAATTGCGCAATTTTACTTTGTAGAACTCGTGTAATTTCTTTCGGCTAAGTTCCCGACATGTGGGTCCGAGCCTTACTTGTTTGTTGTGAAATAAAAGTTGGCACTTTATTCACTCATTGTTTACTTGCTTCACTTTTTATGTGAATTACTTTTCCTTAGTTCCGATTGCGTTAGATTCTTTAGTTCGCGGAAGACTCAGAAAATGGTTCTCTCATCCTCACACAAGGTAAATTCTTAAATGTGTGGCGTTCCATGCCCTCAGAATCAATTCGCCCTTTTGGTCTTCAAGACGATAAGTCCCCGGCTTGACTTCTTTGGTCACCTTATACGGACCTTCCCAGTTTCCCCGCTCTGGGCTCTTGTGTGTTCTGGAATACTTTTCTCAGAACAAAATCATTTACTTTGAAGTTGCGCTGTCTCACTTTCTTTTCAAAGTATTTGGCCAAATTCTGCTGGTAACATGCCATACGGACTAGCGCTTGTTCCCTTTTTTCTTCGGCCATGTCTAGCGCTTCAGCCATCATGTTGATGTTTTCTGATTCTGGAATCGAACTCCGAGTTGTGGGGATGATCATTTCCCTGGGAATTACGTCATCAGCCCCGAAAGCCATGGCGAATGGGGTTTCACTTGTTGGGATTCTAGGGGTGGTCTGATATGCCCAAAGGACTCCTGGAAGTTCATCCACCTATCTCCCCTTCGTTCGTTCCAATCTCTTTTTCAGAGAGTCCATGATGGTTTTATTTGATGCTTCGGCCTGTCCATTAGCCTGCGGGTAGCGGGGTGTCGAATATCTAAGTTCCACTTTCCTGTCTGCGCAATATTTCCTGATGGATCTTCTTGTGAACTGGGTTCCGTTGTCAGTGATGATGACCTTAGGGATTTCGAAGCGGGTGAAGATGTTTTTCTAGAGGAACATCTCAACTTTCCTCTCCGTAATCTTTGCTAGTGGTTCGGCTTCAATCCATTTGGAGAAGTAGTCCGTTGCTACGATCAGATAACATTTCTTGTCCTAGAGCTAACAGCAGTTTTCCCACTAAGTCTAGGCCCCATTGTATGAAGGGCCAAGGTGCCGAGATTGTAGTTAGCGCCGTTGGCGGTGCGTGAATGGTCTTTGCGAACCTTTGGCATTTATCACAACGGGAAACGAAGTCTTTGGAATCTTTCACCATGGTGGGCCAGTAATACCCTTGCGTTAACGCTCTATGACTCAAGGACCTCGGTCCTGCGTGATTTCCGCAGTGTCCAAGGTGCAACTCTTTCATAACGTAAGAACTTTCTGACTTTCCCAGGCATTTTAGATAGGGTCCGCTGAAGGATCTCCTGTATAATTCTCCTTGGATGATCGAGTATCTGGCTACTCTGGATCAGATTTTTCGCACTTCTAGTTTTTCTTCGGGCAAAAGTCCCGATTGTAAGTATTGGAGGATTTGGTTTCTCCAATCTGACTCGAGCTCTAGATTTTGTTCTACCGGCATTACTTGTCCAATTATTCCATCGTCTTCACTCCCCATATTTGAATCAAGGGTGATGCTTGGTTCGGACAAATGATCGACAGGAATGATTCTTCTTGTTTCCGTTTGGACTGCGGATCCGAGACTAGCCAGAGCATCGGCATGTCCATTTTCAGCCCTCGGTACTTGGCTGATGTTGTACTTCACGAACTGAGATAGGATGGACAGAACTTTCTCCAGATATTTCGCCATCCTTGGGTCTTTTACCTCAAATAGCCCCTTTACCTGGTTTACCACAAGTTGAGAATCATTTCTGATGTTTAAGTTTTCTACTCCCAGTTCCTTCGCTCTCTGTAGCCCAGCTATCAACGCTTCGTATTCAGCTTCATTATTTGAAGCTGCAAATCCGAATCGGATTGACTGTTCTAGGAGGTATCCCTCAGGGAAGGACTAGCCTGGCGGCGGATCCTCTTGAATTCGAGGATCCATCAACGCTTAGGGTCTAGGTTTCCATCTCAAGGTCGGCTGCGAGCGGCGTGTTTGCCTAGATTTCGCTCGGATTTGCTGGAGTCATTTCTGAAACAAAATCTGCGAGAACCTGTCCTTTGATGGTTGTTCTTGCTCGTAAGTGATATCTTATCAGCCCAGTTCTATTGCCCATTTTGTCAGGCGTCCCGAAACATCCAGCTTGTGAAGAACGACTTTCAGTGGGAAGGTGGTTCTCACCATTATCTGATGGCCTTGAAATAGTGCTTCGGCTTGCGTGAAGCGACTATCAAGGCCAGTGCTAGCTTTTCCATCTTTGAGTACCGTGTTTCGGCATCAATCATCGCTTTACTCACGTAGTAGATCGGGTGCTGAGTTTGACCGTCTTTGTGCACCAGCACCGAGCTGACCGCCACATCAGATCCTGCCAAATATAGGAATAGCTTTTCGTTATCTGAGGGCTTGGCCAACAGCGGGGGCGAAGACAAGTAGACTTTGAGCTCATCGAACGCTTTCTGGCACTTTACTCCCCAGCCAAACTCCTTGCTCCTTTTCAGCGCTTTGAAGAAGGGTATGCACTTATCCGATGATCGGGATATAAACCTGTTCAGTGCTTCCAAACATCCAGTTAACTTCTGCACACCTTTCAGATTCGTCGGTGCTTGCATGTTTATTATCGCTTGGATCTGGTCGAGATTCGCCTCGATCCCGCGGCTGGTCACCAGGTGACCCAGGAACTTATCAGGGTTTAGCTTCATCCCGTATCGTTTTAGCACTTCGAAAGCTTGCTCCATGTGAGCAAGATGGTCTTCAGCCTTTCGCGACTTGATCAACATGTCGTCGATATACACCTCCATTGTTTTCTCTAGAAGATCTTCTAACATTCTGTTCATCAGTCGCTGATAGGTGGCTCCTGTGTTTTTTAAACCGAAAGGCATCACAGTGTAGCAGTACATACCTATATTGGTTATGAACGAAGTTTTCTCTTGATCCTTCGGGTTCATCTTGATTTGGTTATATCCGGAAAAGACATCCATAAAACTAAGCAATTCATAACCGGCCGTGGAGTCTACCAGTTGATTTATTTTGGGCAGGGGAAGGAGTCTTTTGGACAAGACTTGTTGAGATCAGTGAAGTCAATACATGTTCTCCATTTTCCATTCTTCTTCTTCACGACCACTACGTTAGCCAGCCAGTCAGGGTACTTTACCTCTCAGATAAAACCTGCTTCCAGGAGCTTTCGCACCTCCTCGTTGATTATGTCATTTCGCTCAGATGCGAATTTGCGTCTCTTCTGTTTGACGGGAGGTTGATTTGGGTCAACCTCGAGGTTGTGTGTTATGATATCGGAACTTATACCAGGCATGTCTGTGTGATCCCATGCGAACGTCTTCCAACTTTTCCTTAAGAGGTCTGCCAGTCCATCTTTCAGATTTTCTTTCAGATCTTTCCCAATGCTCATCGTTTTCTCCTGGTCTTCTGGATGGATCTGTATTTTCACCGATCCTTCCTTAGGTGCTTCGATTCTTGGTTGAGCAAAGGGCGGGCCTCTTTCGGGTCCCTGACCCTATAGCTGCTATGCTTGACATTGGGACTTGAGCTTGACGATTTCAACCAAGCAAGACCTTGCAACCTGTTGGTCCCCTTTTATAACCCTAACCCCTTTTTCAGTGGGGTTCTTCACCTTTTGGTGAAGAGTTGAAGGCTGTGCCCCCATGTCGTGAATCCACAGCCTCCCGAGTCAGGCGTTGTACCCGGAACGGGAGTCTATGACATGGAAGAGTGCCATTGGGCTCATGCCCTCGACTCTGACTGGCAATTTGATTGTTCCGTTGGATCTCGTCACTATCCCGTTAAATCCCACTAGGTCCTGTGAGTTCATCATTAGATCCGACTCTTTGAGCTTCATGCTCCTGAATGCTGACATATAAATTATATTGATGGAAGACCCTGGGTCTACTAGAACCCTGCTGACTATATAGGATCTGATAGATATCGCTTTTACTAGCGCGTCGTTGTGGGGAAGGTGCACGTCCTCTAGATCCTTCCGAGAATATTTAATCAGATCCTCGAAAGTGTGCTCGACCCGATAGACGGGGAGTCCAGCTTCGCGATGAGACCTTTTGTGAGCATTGACAGATTCTCCGGTGCAGTGGATAACACTGATCTGACCGTCCCCCAGAATTTTTGCGGGTGCTGTGAGCCTCTCATCTTTGTCTCTCGGATCTTGCCTATCGACTCTTTGGATCAGACACTGCTCGCACACGCGGTCTATTTCACGGGCGAGGATCTTGCAGTTTTCCGTGGCATGCCCTTTAGACTTATGGAACCTACAGTAGGGTTCCTTTCTTTCCAGACTTTTTTGGACGTACCACGGCCTCTTCTCTCTCTCTTCCTTTCAGAATGAATGAATTGTCTCCACGTGGAGAATTCATTCCGGGCTGCGTTTCTTCGGATCTCTGATCCTTCCCCACACAGATTTTCTTTCCATTTCGTCTCTTTTTTCCTCCTTTCTCCTATCTGAGGGTCCGCACTCTCTTCCTCTCCTTTCCTCGGCGGGAGGTTCTCTCTTCTTCCATGCCCCTTAGGACTTTGATCCTGTTCTCCGCATTTCTCGGGCTACCCTTTCGGACTCGTCTTGCGATATCTTTGTCATTGCTCTGTCCAATGCCTCTTTCATAGTTGTCGGCCTTCGTTTTTTAAAAGACCTCCAAAGAGGATGGTTCGGTGTATGGCCCGCGAGAATGCGGTAGCCGCCTCTAGGTCATTGTAGTCTTTGACCTCTAGCTTTACCTGTCGAAATCTGACAATGAAGTCCCGGAGGGCTTCTTTTCCCCCATCAGCACATTATAGAGGTCGTGGTTTGATTTTGCGAATTTCCGAGAAGGTTTTAATGGACCTCTTAGGGAGGTTGTTGAACCATAACAGGGGCGAACCTTTCAAGCTCGTGGGAAAGAAACGGCAGGTTAAGGTGTCTAGATCGGGCCCGATCACGCATGAGGATTCCATCACATTTACGAAGTGAGCCACATGTTCCATCGGATCCCCAGTTCCGTCGTACATTTTGAACTTCGGGAGGATGAAGTGCCTCGGCTACGGAATGGACATGACCCTTCTCGTAAAGGGAGAGTCTCCTGGTTCCCGGGCGTCCGAATTAGGTTTGACTCCTTTCTCGGATGCCTTTTTTGCTAGCTTTTCTTCGAGGATTTGCCTCGCATCAGTGTACTTCTGTTGCTTTTTTCAGCGTTTGTCCTTGTCTGTAGATGCCGAGCTTCCCTCATCACTACCTGTGTAGCTTGAATCCTGATTTCCTCCGTCATCCCTCTGTGACGGCACCTTGTCTTGAGTCTGTCGGGCAGGGCCTGTCTTGCTTGGGGCGTCTTTTTCCTTCGATGACGAGATCTATAAACTTACGTTTTCCCCTCATCGGCGGGCTGTTAGCCTGGTCCTTAGGTCGTCTCCTGGCACATTTTTTCCCTTATCGGATGTGGTGGCCCTTCTACATCAACGTTCAGGATGTTTTGGCTGTTAGCGTGGACCGCCGCCAAGCCTTTTCCCAATAAGGCCCTCATTTCCCGTACTTTTTCTCTTAGAGCTTTGTGCGCCTCCATCATCTCTCTGTGCTCTGCCAGGGCGATGGTGATGGTGTCGGGTGCCGTGTTAAGGTTCTAAGCATTGAGATTCTGAACATCGTGGTTTTGAACATCATCGGTTGCTCCTTTCCCTCTATTGCATCTTCATTAAGAGCTCGTTGTCTGGTCGAATGAGTGGTCATTGATTCGATTTGTGGAACCGCGTGAGTATCTAGATTCTGCCGGAAATCAAAGATGAACGGCCCCACGGTGGGTGCCAAACTGTGTGGGATATTTCTCGTCGGAGCCTTCTTCCACACGGTTGACCACGTCGCGTCACGTGTCGTTCCTTAGCAACGGAGCTACCTGAAACACTTAAGGGAGAGACAGTTAGAAGGGCACCGGTGTGGTACCGGCCGAGAACCCTCCGACGATCAAGTTAGGTGGTGGTATGTGAGATATTCCTTGCGCCGCAAGGATTAGGTCAAAATATATATGACTGATGGTTCTTGTTTTCACACATACCTGATTTGATAGGTCGGGCTCCTTTAATAGTTCCTTGATCGTGGACATTTTGGCTGGGCTAGCATGAGACTAGGCTTATTAGGCTTTTACTCGGCCCAAGAAGGGTCGGCTCCTTTAGGATACGACTCGAATGGGCCTGTCCCCATGTGAATCGGCCCGGTGTGAGCGCAACCCATAAGAGGGCTATTTTTACCCTTTACAATATTATAATGTTAGGAATGGTGTCCTAGAACTTGTAATTATTTAATAATAATAATTTATTTAGAATAAATTAAATAAATAAACATAAGTTCTTTATATTATCTATATTGATTCAATTGACGATATTAGGAATATATGGAAATATATAAACATCAAACATTCAAATAGTAAAACCCTAAGTCACTCTTATGAAATCACGACTTAGTATGTGAGTCATACGAGAGGATTAAAGTCGAGATGAGTAACTTAAAAGTGTCTACAGTAAATGGATAACGTTTGGGAACCTTATCCTAGTAACACTGTTGATAGCTTCGCATTTTGTTTATAGACAAATGATCTAATCCTGATCATTCATGTGGGAGACATGAAATGGAAGTATCATATGCAATGTTGATTGTATAAGACAGGACCACGATGTTCGATCAAATTTCTCATTAGTACCGTTTACGAGAAATGATCGAATATCAAACTAAGTTTATCAACCGTGATAGATCTCAATCCTGAGTGAAATGCGGACTCCTATTTATGTAGTTATGTTCTTTGATTCACATGGTTGAGAGCGATCTGTAAGAACACTCAATACACTCCTGTTTTGGGAACATGGCTAGATAAGTAGCTGGGAACTCATTTACACGAGATGGAATTCATAACTTTCCTAAAGAATTAACGGTATCAGTGCGATACCTAACCATTCTAGGAACTTTAGGAAACTCCCTTGATGTACTGATTCGAGACATGAACAAGTGGCGCCACGACTTCTATTGATCACAGAAGTATATTATCTCTAGTTCGACTAAAGATAAAGTTCATTGGAGAATCAGCGGGAACACAAGAATAAAGCGGTAATTACAGGGACAAAACGGTAAATTTATCTGCATGTAATTATGAGGGTTCCACGTGAAGGATATATCACAGATATAAATAAAGATAAACTAAATGGGCATAACTCATCTATAGTGAGGGGAGTTCAGCTATGAATCTATAGTGGAATTATTCATAGTTAAATAATAAGTAATTAACTGATTATGAGTTAATCACTTAATTGACTAATTATTAAGCCCATGATCTATAGGTCCATCGGGTCCCTATGCTAGCCCAAATATCGTTGTAGCAAAACTAAGTTATTAATTTAACTTAGGAAGAATAAATAATTTAAGTAATTGAATTTACTTAAAATTAGGCAATATTAATTATTTAAATAATGAGATTATTTAAATGATAATTAATATAAATATTATTAATATTGATACAATATTAATTGTTTAAATAAAGAGCTTATTTAAATGGAAAACAATATAACATTATCAATTATAATATTTTACGGCAAAATTAATTGTTTAAATAAATAAATTATTTAAACGGGAATTAATATTACTATTATTAATTATTTAAATAATGAGTTTATTTTAAATGGAAATTAATAATTAGTATTATTAATTAAATAATGAGTTTATTTAATTTAATAATAAATATTAGAGAGAATTAAATACAATTGGTTTAAGAAACAAATTGGTTTGGCCCAAAATAATTAATTAATTGAATATGATTCAATGGTAATTAATATATTATTTTTTGGCTAAATGTATTTGAATTAGAAAGCATTATTTGAATTTTTTCTAATTTTAAATACATATATATATAATTATTAAGATAAAGAAAAGTAAATAATAGTTATATGAATTAAAAAAAAAGGGGGGGAAGGTCAACATTTGCGTCTGCGTGAATGGGCTGTAGCCTTTTGTTTTTTTTTAATTAATTTATTTCATTATTATCTTTTATTTTATTTAATAATTAGGAGATAAGCTTATCTAATTAGATTAGATATCATATTTTTCTATAAATATGACCATTGGGACTCATATTTTATACACTTCTCACTTTAATTAGAAAAGTGAAAATTCTCTCTCAAGTTTTTGCCCAATTGCCAATTTTCCTTAGGGAAAAATTTAGAAGAAATTTCTTCTTCTTTTGTTCTTCCGGTTCGATTCCCACAAGTCAGTTTTGTTTTCGATCGGGATATAGCATAGAAGATCCGGTGTTGCTGAGGATTTGATGCTGTAAAGAAACCTCCAACCGATTCTCCATATATTACTCAATGTAAGTAAAAGGCTTTTAATTTTCGAAAATAGCATGAATCTACATGTTTTTATCACAAATTGCATGATGTTAATAGATCCGTTATTAAATGTTAATAAATTTACTAAATAAATTTCCGCTAGTTTAGTAAATCATCCCTTCAATTAATTATTTAAATAATGAGTTTATTTAAATGGAATTAATAATAAATATTAGAGAGAATTATATACAATTGGTTTAAGAAACAAATTGGTGTTAGTTAAAAATAATTAATTAATTAAATAAGATTTAATGGTAATTAATATAATAGTTTTTGGATAAATGTGTTTAAATTAAAATTATTATTTGATTTTTTTTTTAATTTTTAATTTTAAATATATACATATATAATTATTGGATAAAGAAAAATAAATATATTTTTCATTAATTGGCGTGCGAACCAAGTACATAATGATTTTATTATTCATAGTCGGCGTGCACAAAGTTAAAGAGATTTATATTTATATATTTTTTATTATTATCCTTTCTATTATTTAATAATTATGAGATAATGAATACTAATTAGATTAGATATCATATTTTCCTTTAAATATGACCATTGTGATTCATAATTTGTACTCTTCTCACTTTAATTAGAAAAGTGAAAATTCTATCTTCATTTTTTTGCCCAATTGCCGATTTTCCTTAGAGAAAAATTTAGAAAAAATGTATTTCTTTTTTTGTTCTTCCAGTTCGATTCCTACAAGTCGGTTTTGCTTTCGATCGGAATATAGCGTAGAAGATCCGGTGTTGCTGAGGATTGATGCTGTAAAGAAACGTCCAACCAATTCTCCATTTACTACTCAATGTAAATAAAAGGCCTTTAATTTTCGAAAATAGCCTGAATCTACATGTAGTTTTATCACAAATTGCATGATGTTAATAGATCTTAATTAAACGTTAATTAGTTTACTAAATAAAATTCCGCTAATTTAGTAAAGCAATCCCTTCAAAAGTAACTTTAGATCCCAAATCCAATTCGGATTTGTGTCCAATGAAACCTATTATCTCTTGACTACCCATTCATACTTTCGAATGCAAAATCATGCGATTCTCCCAAGAACAAAGAACAAGAATAAAGATCATGCAAGTAGTCAAGCCTTCTAAGTCATAATAATCAGAACACGTAATCATACGTTTAACTTTCAAGAAAATATCTAGAACGAGTTAAGCTCACACAGTCTTAACTAAGAACAAGATCAAGATCATAGAGCCAAGAACATAGAACTTAAAACATAGAACATGGAACATAGAACATGTGAATAATGTCAGATGATGCAAGCTCACGTAGTCTATGCATGATCCCATTATCTCACTCCAATATCAAGTAAAGCTCACGAAGCCTTTACTTTCTTATCAAGAACAAATGCAAGCTCACGAGTCTTTGCATTATAGAACTAGAACCAGAATCTCCTGGGTGAATAACGTCAGATGATGCAAGCATTCGGAGTCAATGCACGATCCCGTTATCTCACCAATGACATGCAAAGCTCACGTAGTCTAAGTAGTCTAGAATGTATATGTATCATAGTAATTATGAATAATACCAGATAATGCTAGCTCACACAACTACATTATCTCATTATTTATCTCCCTCGTTCATGCAGCTCACGTAGTCTATGCATTCCTCATGATACATATATCGAACCATGAATAATACCAAACAATGCAAGCACACGTAGTCTATACATTATCTCAGTATTCATCACCATGAAAACAAGTGTGATAATATAGAATCAAAAATTTGAGAATCAAATATAAACAGAGAACCAATTTCAGAACATCTCATTTAGAGAAATAATAATCAAGAACATGAGAATGTGTAGGGTCATAAAGCCCATACTTTATCAATCACAACAATTCTAAGATCATCGAATGACTTATGTACTAGAGACCAATGCTGGAAGGCCCAGTCTCAGTAAAAGTCCAAAGTAATCAGAAACCTCAATATCGTAAATAATCTCTAAGAACATAAGATAACCATTGCTGGGAAAGACTAGTCTCAGTAAAAAGTTCCAAATAATCAGAATATCTCGATACCGTAAATTAGTCATCCAAGAACATATGATAATCATACTTTAAGCATCAACAAACTTAAACCCAATAATTCCATACTTTAACTTCCAAGAACATGTAAAATCCATAATTTCCCCATATCAATTCTATACTCTCGGTTCTTACAAATTCATGAAATTAGCATGCTTAAAATCACTTAATTCTATTTTTTAACTTAACTCCTGAATCATACAAATCGTTCAAGTATTTAGTTCCTAAATTTATTGTAAATTCTATTTAACCTCACCTTTACAGCTTAGTAAAAATGCTATAACCAAGAACCAGCTTCAAATTAAACAAGAATAACGCCCTTAAAGTTGCCCGGAACCTGGAAAATAGTTAATTACAATTAACTAGCGAGAAAACCATGTCAAAATAGTGAAAATCGACTCCAATTGCAAGAAAAACCAGTTAAAGCAAACCGAACCGGTCCAGCTGAATCGGCCAGCCCGTTCAACCGTTCTTCATCAATAAGACAGCCACAGTCGCGCACTGGCAGGGGAAAAAATGCAGCCTCTCACCTGAGATTTTTCCGACGACTTCTAAGGCCTGACGGGGGGTAAGAACGGTTGAGAAGCTCGGTTATATAAGAAGATGAGCATAGGCAAAGAATCCAACTTCCAATCGTTGTAAAACTCGAACACTGGCGAAGCATATCTCAGATTTCGGCGAGTTCAACGGGTTTCTAGAGTTACATCATAAAACGAGCATGGTCAGGTTCCAAAATCAACTCTAACTACTCTTATATACGAAAGTGAAAACCCACCTCGTTGAAGGTTCGTATGCGAGTTTCTCTCGTTTGTTTTCGGTGACTTTTTAGAGCTCCAATGGCCACTACGGGAGGTTCAGTGGCAAGTCACGAGGAGGGTGTGGGGCGTTCTTCACCAGGGATGCGACGGTGGAGGGTTAGAGTTCACACGAGGAGAAGAAACCCATAGTGAAGAGAAGAGAAAAAAAACGCAAAAGGAGATAAAGATGGGACATATGCGGCCCTGAGAAGAGAGAAATGATAAGGAAATTCTAAATTTTCTTTTTAATATCTCTCTCAATTTGAGGAGTGTTGTCCAATGATCAAAACCCTAGTTTTTAGGAAGGATAAGGAGAAAAGGGCCCACATTTGATTTAACCACTAACTTTATAAGGCTTATAATAATTTAATTAAAAAAATTACCACAAGATTAACGAGACGTTACATAAACCGTGAACCATAAATCATGAACCCAAAAAAATGTAAAAACCCTAAGCCCGAAATCATAATACAAACCCAAAACCCTAAAAGCAGAACCTTATGCTCGAAGAACATAACCATTCAATTGATTGGATGCACAAAATACACAAAATATATATTACAAACAATATACGTGCTATACATGATATTAACATCATGCACAATCATAACTCTAAACTCTAAACTAATACAAAACCTAAAAACATTAAATCCTCAAAAACATAAGTTTGATCAGTTTTAAAAGAAAATGGGATGTCGTTTAGCCAAATCCATGAAACTAGATCAAAATGATGTTTCACGGGTTTTATTCAAATATAGCAAAAAAGAGGATAGAATGCAATAGGTGAAACTACAGCCAAACCATCATGTCTTCACCTTTTAGATTGATTCGCAATGACTATTGGGAGATCACGTCGGCAATTATCCCTTTTGTGACCATGACCATTACATCGGCCACAGTTTAACACTAGTTTGTATTCACCAACTGATGGGATCCTCACCATACGTGGCCTACCAACCTGCCATTTGAAAAGGGGTGGGAGAAGATGAAGAAATACAATCTCTTTAGGCACATCCCACTACCTGAAATGACCTAATGGGTTTATAGACCCTTCATAGGTTCAAATAAGTGTAGGCGTCAAATAGAATTCATGAACACAACCACCAACAGGGATACGTTTGAAGTTCAATGCAACACATGCATGTGAGCATGAGAGCAATTATTGTTGTCATTTTCCACAAGAACACATCCTACGATCAATATCAATATCGTAATCATCATGTGTGTCAGAAACCATGAGCTTTGAAGAATGAGTTGCGTTAACCTGTATAGCATACAAAGACAAATGGTAAAATAAAAAAAAGGATGAACCATTTTTGAGCACATATATAATTTTACGTTTATTGATATGCTATACAAAAAATACATAATTATACATAATATACACATGTGTACGCTACATATGGTTACCTGCATGCAACGTCCATCGAGAATACGCTTCTACAACAAAACGTTTGGAACGTTAGCAAGAATGGGCTATTGTATTACGGCGGGTGTGGAACTAACCCTGCAACTTAATGAGGTACTCCTCAATAAATGCTATCAATGGGGAATCACGAAACGGGGACATAACAGAATTGAACCTTTCAGAGATGTTAGTTGTCATTATCAAAAAATGAGATCCATCAAACAAAGCATGAGCCTAGAGAGAAAAATCGGCATCCTCTATGTACTGCTTCACAGGAGGACAAATCTTATACAATTGATTGTAGTGGAATTCCAAATCACGAATCGTATATGCGCTTGCAGCACGCAAGAATATCGTGCTCGGTCCCTTCTTCTTAAAACGACTTTTGATATTATTAGTTATGTGGTACATGTAATAACCATACTTTGCTTTGCGGAAGACCTTATCAACATCTTTTTTGATGCTCTTACAGTGGTCATTAATAATAGGAATATCGGTCACATCATTGCCAAACGCATCCTTCAATTTGGTGAAAAAACATTCCCATGCAGCATCATCCTCAGCATCCACTACATCCATACAAATTGAAAAAATGTGCTTGTTTGCATCCATGCACACCACGGTAAGGTTCGATCAACAAATATTATGGGTCTACAGAACTTGAATCCTGCGATAGAAGCCTTCAGTGCAATGAACATGTACTTGAATCTGAATTCCTCTAGGTGAACAACATAAATAATTGTGCCTGCAATATAAAGTAATAGTATATTATTTAGTGTGTATATGTTGTATGGTAAGGTAACAAACGTAAATATAGAGGCTATACAAAAATGAGAACGTATCGGGATTCCTCTCCTTGACGACGTAAAGAAATTTGGTTAAGTTGTTGAATGAAGCTTTCGGACTACCCCGAAAGTAGATTTATGCTACCTCTCGTGCCTTACGCGCTTCACATAACTAACGTGTACCCCATGCTCAGACCTCATAATCTCTTTAATCTCATATGGTCTAAATAATTTTACACGAATTGGTGGATGAAACTCCTTGATGAATTTTGCAATAATTTCAGCGGTAGCGGATGATCATAACGAACATTACTGATGGGGCAGATATGCACATTATTGAACGTAGGGACTTTGAATGCTTCAGATTCTGCATACCATGAACAATGAGTGTGCCAGTCACATACATCATTGTGATAGGAAATGTGCACACGTGTTTGATTAGAATGAACTACACTGAATTGGAAGTTGTTCTTGATAGCCAACACCTTAAATGCGTGCATAAGCAACTTCTTGCATGCATATACATTGTCAATAAGAATGTCAAATGTGCTTCGATAATTCCGGATATCAAGTTTATCAATGTACCTAATACCATAAAAATTATAGACTCCATGACTGTAGGGAGATCGCGCTCGTGGTGTGTAACGACCCTACTCTTTAAAAATAGAATTAAATAAATAAACGCTTGAGAAAATAAATAGAAAACCTGTAAATCGATAAAAACATTCTTTCATTTCCAAGTGAAATCCAAAATTCGTAGAACAATCGAATATGGGAAGCGCTTCCCTTTTTATAAAGTTTTAAACCCACAATGTAAATAAGGTAATAAACTAGAAATCCATATAACTAAATAAATAGAGTAAAAGTGCTCAAAGAGCTCAAAGAGCTCAAAGAGCTCAATAATCCATAAGAAATAAAATGGATAAGAGAAAGTATCATGACACAAGTAGTCTATGGACTGCACAAAGAAAGTCCATCCATCATCATCATCGGTCTAGAATCATGTTGCACCAGCTCCACGACCACGACTACATCCCGTACCTGCAAGTGTAATATAATGAGCGGGAAACCCAGTGAAGATAAATTGAATAGAAAGTAACTTTAGATCCCAAATCCTAGTCCGGATTTGTGTCCAACGAATCCTACTGTCTCTTAGCTATCCAGTCAGACTTTCGAAAGCAAGGTTATGTAATTCTTCCAAGGATAAAAAGGTAAGAAACACGGTTAAAGATCATAAAAGTAGTCAAGCTCCCAACTCTAAATAATCAGGGTATGTAATCATAGGATAATGCTTTCAGGATAATATCTAGAACGAGTTAAGCTCCCAAAGTCTTAACTAAGAATAAGATCAATATCATAGAGCCAAGAACATAGATCATAGAACATAGAACCTAGAACATGTGAATAATGTCAGATGGTGCAAGCTCACGTAGTCTATGCGCGATCCCATTATCTCACTCCAATATCAAGTAAAGCTCATGAAGTCTTTACTTTCTTATCAAGAATAAATGCTCGCTCACGTAGTCGATGCATTATAGAACATAACCCGAACCAGAACCTCCTAGGTGAATAATCGACAGATGGTGCAAGCACATGCAGTCAATGCACGATCTCGTTATCTCACCAATGACATGCATAGCTCACGTAGTCTAGCAGTCAAGAACATATATGTATCATAGTAATTATGAATAATACCAGATAATACTAGCTCACATAACTATATTATCTCATTATTCAACTCCTTCGTTCATGCAGCTCACGTAGTCTATGCATGCCTCATGATACATATATCGAACCATGAATAACACCAAACAATGCAAGCACACGTAGTCTATGCATTATCTCATTATTCATCACCATGCAAACAAGTGTGATAACATAGAATTAGAAATTAGAGAACCAAAAATAAACAGAGAACCAATTTCAGAACATCTCATCAGAGAATTATTAATCAAGAACATAAGAACGTATCGGGTCATAAGCCCATACTCTATCGATCACAACAATCCTGAAATCATCGAATGACTTATGTACTAAGTACCAATGCTGGAAGATCCAGTCTCAGTAAAAGTCCAAAGTAATCAGAAAACCTCGATATTGTAAATAACCTCGAAGAACATAAGATAACTATTGTCGGGAAGGACCAGTCTCAGTAAAAGTTCAATTAATCAGGAATATCTTGATAACGAAATTAAATCATCCAAGAACACATGGTAAACATACCATAAGCGATAACATAATTAAACCCAATAGTCTGCATACCTTAACTCCCAAGAATTTGTAAAATCCATAATTTCCCATATCAATTCTATACTCCCGATTCCAATAAATTCAAGAAATTAACATGCTCAAATTCACTTAAATCCAAATTAACTTATGTAACGTCCCATTATTTTGAGGTGAAATTTTTTATTTTTTATTTATTTATTTATTTATTTATTTATTGAATTAAAGTATTAAAGTTAATTTTAGAATTAGTTATTTAGATATAAATAGTTAATTTCGTTCGAAAACCTTTTTAATCGTTTAATTAGCCTAATTTAGTTTCGGTTGTATTAATAATTATTAATGGGCCAATTAATAATTATTAATCACCATTAGGTTAGTTTAAGTGCTTCGGGTTTCGTTTTAAAGGCTAAAGGCAATAAAGGACGTAGGCGCCATTTCCAATTTCTTAAAATATCAAAAAACACTATTCATTCATCTTTAAATAAAGCAAAATTGACCAAAAGACTTCATTTCTTCTCCATTTTCTTCCTCTTGGCCGAGAGTAGCATATTTGGAATTCCAATTTTTGGTTTTTCTTCGATTCTTGGCGGATCGTCATAATTCCAGTTGCGTTGGACAGCCACGGTCTCGAGCATCATTTCCAACCTAATAATCGAGCTTTCCATCCGTTTTCTTAAGGCATTAAGGTATGACAAAGTTTCTAACCTAAGCTCCAAATAGTGTTTTAATGGAGTTTTTGATTTAAATCTTCTAATTCTTGTCGGGAAAGTCAAAGGTTTGAATCGTGGGAGTTTTTTTAGGTGATTTTGGAAATTTACCCTAACCCTAGAATCGGGTTTGAGCCGAAAACCATTTCCGTTTGTTTTTCCCGTTTTTGGTATTGGTTAGGGTTTTGTATTTAGTATGGTTTATGATTTTACTTAATTTTTTGGAATTGAATTATTGTCTAAAACCCTAATTTAGGATTACCCATTAATGGTACCTTTATCCAAAGTACCCGAAATGCCTCTAAAGTGCTTAAAATCCAGAAAACCATCTTCAATTCTTTCTTCCCCTTGGGTCATGGGCTTCATGGATGATTTCTCAGGTTGTTTTTTTTTTATTTTAGTAACGTGACGATTGTTGTTCAATTCGGTTAATTAATATTAATATACTTTAGGTGTATTTGATTTATAGGTTTCGTGCATCAATCGTGAAATTGGTCAACCGACAATTAGGAGTTGACTTCATTTATAAGGTGAGTTTAAAATGGTTATGATTACTTTTATGTTTCCGGGTTGCATGACAATCATGTTTGATCGGGGTTAAGAGGGTTATTCGATTTTAGAGCTTATCCAATAGTGGATATAGTTGGGAGATAAGGAAAGTGCATAAGGAAAGAAATTAGTAAACTTTTGGTGTGTTTAAAGTGAGTTGTTTAATTGTGGATTAAGTTGTATTCTCAAGGAGAATTATGTTTCCAGAAATTGGAAAAGAGTATTAGATTACTCCGTTGATTTGAGTGGTTATAAGGTAGTTAAAGGAAACTTTGGAGAGAAAATCATCATGTGGAATTGAGTTAGTTTGATAATTATAGTGATGGGATTCACTAATTAGTACTACCAAAGGGGAGTAGTACGTGTGGCGTTATGATACGCATGGTAACGAATCATCATGTGGTATGTGTGGTAGGTGCGGTATGTGTGGTAACGAAAAACGAATCATCATGTTGTATGTGTGGTAACGAAAAACGAATCATCATGTGGTATGTGTGGTAGACGTGGTATGTGTGGTAACAAAAAACGAATCATCATGTGGTAGGTGTGGTATGTGTGGTAGGTGTGGTGTGTGTGGTAACGAAAAACGAATCATCATGTGGTATGTGTGGTAGGCGTGGTATGTGTGGAAATGTGAAAGGTGACAATGTGGTCACGGTTTGAAATGTGATTGGTGACAATGTGGTCACGGCATGGTAATATGATTGGTGACAATGTGGTCACGACGTGGTAATGTGATTGGTGACAATGTGGTCACAGCGTGGTAATGTGATTGGTGACAATGTGGTCACGGTGTGGTATGTGATTAGTGACAATGTTGTCACGGAGTGGTATGTGAATGGTGACAATGTGGTCACGATTTGAAATGTGAAATGTGACAAAGAGGTCACAATGAGAATGGAAATTTACATTTTTATTTACTTTATTATGCTTTAGTATTAATTAGTTGTTCTAGTACTTTATTTACGAGCTTGAATGTTTACTTTTTGAAGTTACGATATAGTAGAATGGGATTGTTTTTCTTATGCATAGTACTTAGGAGTATGGAATGGGTAGCAAAGAGCACGGTAGGATTTTGGACACATTTTCCGATATGGAATTCGATCCATAGGAGTGCTTGCATCCATCTTATTCTCACTAGCATTTTTATGCTAATGTTGCTACACTTAAACTTTTTCAGGTAATACTCGTGTGAGAGGGCGAGGTCGTGGAGGTGGTGTTGCTTAATCGTGAGTGGATGACTTTGGAACTTGGACTAAAAAGGCATATTTTGGAGCATTCTACAAATGCTATATATAAACTTGATGTTGATGTCTTTAAATTCATATTTTGTGGCTTACGAGAGCCTAAGATCCGTTGTACATATTTTTTAGTTTATTTTCTCTGATTGGGTATAAACTGGAGTATGAATTCCTATTGTTTTAAATTCTCTGATTTCGGCTCATGTAAACAGGTTTAGGGAGTTTGTATTTTAAACGGATCCACGCTAAATTTTTATAAAATCTAGTCTTCCACTGCTTGCTTTTGATTTAAAGATTTGATAAAACTCGAGTCTTTACAACTTAACTCCCGAATCATACAAATCGTTCAAGTATTTGATTTCTAAATTTACTGTAAAATTCTATTTATCCTCACCTTTGGCAAATAACTTGAAATCAAAATCTCAATCGAACAATCGAGCAAGCAATCAAGAATTACCTACAATTAAATATATCCTAATTGCATTAATTACCAAACAAACAACAAATGACTCGTAAAACGAAACGAACGAAGAAAAAGCCCGTTTTTCCCCTAACAGGCCGAGAGGTATTTTGATGATAACTTTTTCCACAAAACTTGGATGGCTATGAAATTAGATTCAAAAGATAGATCTCGGAAAAATGAAGAGTTTGATACCTTACGGGTTCAAAACAGAGTTCGGACAAAGAAGTTATGACCAAAATACGTTAAAATTTAACTACACTCCAAGAAAAAAAAAAAAGAAGAGGATTTTGGCCAAATCTACATTCAAGGGTTTGGGTTTGTGTGAATCTCTTTGATGTTTAAGCCAAAATTACCCAAGAGCAAGTTTTAACAACCCTTTGATTTGAAATCTTCAAGTGCCATAGAATGGAATTGAAGATTTCAACTCAAATTTACAAAAAGCTAAAAGAGGAAATAAAAACCCAATAGGAAAAACGAGTAATCTTACCCTTAGGCCTTTTGGAAGTTGGAGGAATCCTTCCAAGGTTAGTTCAAAAGATAGATCGGGGGCCGATCTATCCAACACACCCAAAAACACCCGAATCGGAGAAGGGATGGGAAAATCCCGGGCCTTGAGAGGTTTATAGCAAGAGAGGGTTTGGGAGAGAGTGGTTTCAAATTTTTCCTCTTTTGCTCCAAATGAAAGATGAGGAAGAAGACACCCAAACTTGAAGATGCACTTTTCAATTTGCAAAAAGACCCTTTTCCTTTTCCTTTTCTTTTAAAAATTACCCCATGCTCTTAAAATATAACTCACCTCTTAAATTTAATCAACACAATTAATCTAGGCTAGAAGGTAATTAATTATTACTAATTGGCCTTTTAATAATAATTAATGCACCTAGTTCAAATAATTACTTGAAATATAAAATTACCAAATAAAGATTAAAACTTTTAAATTCTAAATTACCGGAATTAAACTAATTAAGCTTAAATTAAATAAATAAAGGAATAATAATAGATAAAAAAAATTAATACTACCTCAAAATAATGGGACTTCTACCTCAAAATAACGGGACGTTACATGGTGATGAAAGATTATCGTCATTAATATCTACTAGATCTTCATGTATATCATTTATAACTTCCATATCGCATACAATGTTGCGCGTGTCGTTGATAATAGTTTCAGGTGCAACTTCAGGGCTAAACACTTGTTTAAACTGCAGCTTCATGTATGTATCCTCTACATCTCCTATATCACGTATAGTGTCGCTAGTGTTATGTACAGATGGGTATATGAGATCTTCGGCCAGAGAATCTGGTATACTCATTATATTGAAGTCGTTAAGTATATTGTAATGACTTTTCCAGTTTGACTCTGATGTGATATCTACACCCTGCCAACCAATGTCTTCATCAGGACTAAGAAAAACGACATCATCACTATCATATTCCGCAGGCGAATCAACATGCTTAATGGCTACCGAACATTTCACGACACTAATGTTAGAAACATTGTATAAGAACTTGCGATCATCATCATTAGCCATAGAAAGATACTTCGAGACATTTCCTCCTGTTACTAGCTCAATGAACATCTTGAAATTTACAGGGATATCTAGTGATGATGTGATGGAAGCTTTGAAATCGTTAAAAACGTGCGTGAAGGGAAAGGAAATGGTCTGACATATATATGAAAGGTAGTTACTTTCCCTATCCCACTTTCCATTTCTCTTCGTCTCAATATTTAATAACTCCATGAGAACTTAGTGGATTGAGTGAATAAGAAAAGGACATAATTGGAAATGAATAAATAGTTTAAAAAAATGAAACTTTTCCTCCCACTGGTTTTGTTTCATCAGAATATGGGTGTAAGGTAAAAATAGAAACTTTCAATAGAAGCTAATCACATATACATTACATCCACAAGAAAATGGATTGAATAAATTTTTTTAAAATGAATACTCGAGTAGGAAAAGGGAGAAGCTTCCACCATAAGGAACATTTAGCAGTCACAAATGGGAATGATTAGATGTTCAGCACTGGAAAAAGTGTGGAAGCTGGCAGGAGGAAACAAGCTTGCTAGTACAAGATGCCATCATGTCTGCGGGGGTAATTTTGGTATATTGGAAGAATTGCAACAAATACGTGGCTATGTATAGTAAACCGAAAAATGTGGCTATTAGGTAAAAGAGGGAGTAAAAATGTGTCATATATATATTTAATCCCATCAAAATATAATGAATGTGGGTATAATAGACCCTTAACCTTATAATACATGATTAAAATGAGTAGAGAACTTTTAAACATAAAATGTTTCTAATCGATATAAAACTATATGTATTTTTCAGATTTACCTTTGAGATTTGTGAAACATATTTTGAAACATTGCATCCAATTAGCATTTATGTAGCATCAAATACTCTAACATAGGCTTTCGTTTTACCATCCAAAATAAAAATCTTTTTAAGAATAAGGAACAATAATAATGGTATAACTGTACACATGAAAACTACTTATGATATTGAAAATTTGGAAGTGAAATAATTTGAACATGAAGTGACTTTTTTGTGAATTTAAAAAAAAGAATAAAACTATGATTTGAATTTTAAAAAAAAAATGTTTTCAAATAAGAAAATAAAATCAAATATGAAATTAAAACAATTTAAAATGGTAAAGTTGAAATAACTTTTAAAAAGTAATATACTATGTAATCAATTTTCATACTATTTTTATGTTATCTTTTTTATATGCTCTATATTTATATTGATCCAAATAAAAAAAATAAAATAAAATAAATAATAATTTTAAATAGTAAATTTTAAATAACATTGAGTACTTTAAATATACTAGTCAGAGTTTATGTGCGTTACATGTGTTTTTAAAATCATTAACTGGTCATTATAAATGTTACTCAATCATATAGAAAAGAATAACACATTAATTTTTATCATTATATAAATAATTGATTTTTTCAAAGAACAATTATATTATTTATCGAAGTTAACTTATTATAAGAAAGAGAATAAAATAATAATATTATTAAGATGGATACTTAACTTATCTAAAACCACATTAAAAAAAAGAGATAATTTAAAAAGATAATAGGGTTTTCAATTTTTGAAAAATTCAAATCTAAAAAGGAAAAGGAAAAAAAATCCCTAACACACTTTTTCTTTGATTTCGTCATCTTAAATATATATTACATTATCTAAATAAAAAAAATACAAAAACCCACTCATATAACCGAGATTTTAGGAATCTATTCAACAACTAAATTGATTAATTATAATTTACAAATACACAAAATTAAAATGATAAAAACTAAAATAAAAATTGGGAATCCAACATTATTCCCCCACCTTGAAGATCATTTTCATAGATGACATGGTTTGCAATCGCCTCAATTTTGTATGAATTGAGTATCTCAAAGATTTCATCAAATGAATGGTACATTGATATGATGTCATAGAGACCCTTTGTAACGTCCCGTTATTTTGAAGTGAAATTTGTATTTATTTATTTATTTTATTTTATTTTATTTTATTATTTATTTAATGTTATTTATTTATTTCAATTTAAGTATTTAGATTAATTATTATTTTTGTAATTTCGATTTTAGTAGTTAATTTCGCCCGAAATTCTTTTAATCGTTTTAATACTTTAAATTTCGTTTCGGTGACATTAATAATTATTAATAGGCCAATTAATAATTATTAATCACCTTTAGATTTATTTAAGAGCTTCGGGTTTCGATTTAGAAGTAAAAAGTCATAAAAGGACGCAACCGTCATTTCTGATTTCTTAAAAATATCAAAATACTATTCCATCATCTTTAAAAACTCATCTTGACTCAAAGTTGACCACATTCCTCATCCTTTTCTCCCTCAAAACCGTGGGTATGGTGATTGGGATGGATTTCTTCGGGTTTTGCCCGTTTCTCGACGGATCGACTTGATTTCGGTGCACCGGAAAGATCTCGGGTCTAGGATTCTATTCCACCCCACGATCGTGCCTTTCTCCCGTGATCCACGGAGTTCTCGGTAAGTTTATATTCAAACCCTAAGCTCCAAATAGTGTTTTAATGAAGTTTTCTCTTTGATTCTTTGATTTCTTGTCGGGAAACTCGGTGTTTGTAAATACGGGAGTTGTTTTAAGAGTTTTTGAAAACTTTCCCATAACCCTAAAACCGAGTTTCAGTCGAAGCCCTTCCCGTTTGAAATTTACCTTTTTGGGTTTGATTATGGGTTATAAATTAATGAATTATTGTTTATTTAAATTCAATTCGGGAAAAGGGCATAATGTTCAGAAACCCTAATTATTGATACCCATTGAAATCGGGAATATCGAAATTGCTTGAAACCAACTCGAAACACATCTAAATTGCCTAAAAGCCGGAAAACCAAAACCAAAACCCTTTTGTGAGGGGGGGGCGAGAGCCTCAAAGTTGGGGTTGTTGGGTTTTTCGTCGTTTTAAACGCTTAGATGTTGTTTGATCGTTAGTTGAATTATTTATTGATTGTTAGATGTAATTCTAATTGTAGGTGGTTTGAACTTTGCATTGACCGCGTTATCGAAGGTTTGGATTGAAATCTTCTTTTACAAAGGTGAGAATAGTTAGGATTTAATGTAATTTTAGAAAGCAAATAAGTATAATGGTTTGTAGAATTAGAAACTAAGACTAGAATTCGAATATAAGATTAGAGGAAAGTGAGTTAGTGCCCTTAGGATTGGAAGTGAATCCTTAAAGTGAGAACTTAGAAGTTCTCAAGGAAACTAATGAATCTTAGAAGATTCTAAGTTAGATTCGTTTCGAAGCTTAAGATGGATCATTGGAGGTTAAAAGATCCAAACTTGTATTTAGAACGGTTAATAGAACCTCGGATTATGTTGGAAGTTTAGAATCCTTGAAGGTATAGGTTAATCGTTTAAGTTATGATTTTACTTTTATTATTGTTAGCGGAGTTCGATTTATATATCGTTCTGCCGAGATTCCTATCTATTTTACTTTATGTCTTTACTTTATGCCCCTTTACTTTATACTTGTTTTGGCTACTTTATCATTTACTTTTACTTTATTTACTTGTGGAAGCATATGCATAACATATTGCACCATAACACATCTCGCATCATGGAAAAGAAAGTGAGAAAGAAAAGAAGGGGGAAGAATGTTGGAGCCTACGGGTAGTGTCCGCATCACCTTCAGAAAAAGAAAAGAAAGTGAGAAAGAAAAGAAGGGGGAAGAATGTTGGAACCTACGGGTAGTGTCCGCATCACCTTCAGAAAAAGAAGAGAAAGTGAGAAAGAAAAGGAGGGAGAACGATGGATCCTACGGGATAGACCACGTTACCTTCTTCATGCATAAGGGCGTATGCGAATCCTACAGGATGTCCTCATACATTCATGCTTATGATCGATGAAATAGAGAATCGAGATGTTTTATGTTTATGCAAAGTTTATTTATTTTTCTTATTTATGACGTAACAAGTTAATGGATGAGTATTAGACTACGTATGTTAGTAATATCATCCTTTGGAAAGTCTAAAATGGAATTACCTAAAGTTTGGAGAACTTTAGGATTGATTGTGTCAGATTGATTGGACACAAATCGGAATACGAGTTTGAGGTCTATTCTTACTTTTTATTCTTATTATTCTCACTGGGCTTAAGTTGTTAGCTCATGATATTATAAAAATTTCAGGTAATGCCTTGGCTAGAGGTCGAGGGAGAGGAGATGGTGTTGCATGATCGAGGGATGAAGACTTAGAGATGGACTAGGTTGTTGTAAAAGTCCATGTACATGGTTTTGTGAATTTTATTTAATTTTGAGATTTGTACAATTGTATATAGCTCTTAAGAGCTTTTGTCGTTATTTTATGATTATAAGCTTTTGAACTCCTGATAGGAACTTAATGTTCCTTGTGTTATTTAGATTTTGAAATTAAGATGTAAACAGGTTTTGGCTAGCCACTTTTCAAACATAACCACGCCATTTTTCTTAAAATATAAAGACTTCCGCTGTGTTTTCTAATTTAAATTATTTAAAAGTGACGGGTCGTCACACCCTTCACTGGTAAAATTTGGTATGATAAACCAATTCTTCTTTCTTTTAAAATGTCAAAGGCTTTTCAAAAGAAATTGGCTATCAAAGCAATTTATATATGAATGGATACATGTATTCCAAATTAGTATTTTATCCCCATTCAAAACATCTTGAAAGGTTTTTAAACTCCAAGTAAATCGTATTAAATATATTGTGATAATTAAGATATACAGTAAATATCTTTTAAAAAAAACATACTCCACAAATCCCCACGTTTCATGTTGTGTTTAGAAAAATGATTTTTTTAAAAACTAATTCATTAAATGATTAAATATTAATTTGAAATTGAAAAACAAATATTAAAAATTAGTATTTTATCCCCATTCAAAGCATTTTAAAAGGTTTTTAAACCCCAAGTAAATCATATTAAATATATTGTGATAATCAAGATATACAATAAATATCTTTAAAAAAAAACTATAAATAAATAAATTTGAAACAAAAAATAGTCCGCAACCAAATCCCATGTTTCATATTGTGTTTAGAAATATGATTTTTAGATAAATATCTTTTTAAAAAAAACTAAAAAAATAAATTTGAAACAAAAAATAGTCCCCAACCAAGTCCCACGTTTCATGTTGTGTTTAGAAATATGATTTTTTAAAACTAATTCATCAAATGATTAAATATTAATTTGAAAGTGAAAAACAAAAATTAAAGTAAAGCGTAAACTTCCTCCCAGGTTCAATCGATCACCTTTTAATCTTCCTCTTATTAGATTCAATAGATCTATTAGTGTATTGGTAATAAATTACTCTAATATTTAAAATTTTAAAAAATAATAGAGTACAAAAAATTTAGTATAAATCTAAATTATTGTATATCCAAATTATGAAAAGGTCAATAAGATTAAAGTAGCAATAAGTATAATTCAACAATCCAAATTATATTTAAAAAAAGTCTTCATATTTTCATTAATTCGAAAAGATAAAGAAAATTTTAATTTTTGATAGAAAAATAAAATTAGACAAATGTTTAATAAAGTAAAATATGTAATAATATTCCTTTGTTTTGATTTGAATCAAAACAATTTTAAACTAAAAATAATCATGTGGATGAAGTAAATCATTAAATTGAAGTCCATTCCATTTATAAAGAAACATAGTACTAAAATTAATTACGTATATGGAAAACAAAATGTTAAAATCCCTTTCAAAGATATTAAACTAATTAAAATAAATAATAAGCAAAACATATAGATTCAATAGTGGTAAAAGGGGAAATCAAAAGTTTCTCCCCTTAACCCCTATTAGAAGTAGTATAGAAGTATAAATATAGATATTTTGTAAATGCCCCTTTTATTGTTTACTAGATTCATACTACGTGCGTTGCACGCTTATTTCTTTTCAATTTATGAAAATTTAAACGAACGTATAAAGTTTTAATTTTCATTTTCCCAACTTTATGAAATTATTTAGAATATATTTAATTTCATGGAAAAATGAATCATATTTTTAACTTTTTTTAAATATAATTAATTAGATATATCATAAAAATGATTTTAATCTAACAACAAATATAAAGAATTACCGTCATTAACTTCAGAGTTTCGATTTTGTTTTTACTTCTTCTTTTACTTGCTTTTAGTTTTGTTATAAAAAAAACAACCAATTTAAACGTCATGTTTCTTAATTAAAGATTAATAGAAAATAAAATTGAAAATTCTTAAAATAAAATATTTATTTAAGGATTTTTTTAACATGTTAAATGATTAATTGGAAAAAAAACATTAAATTTGGTAAATATGTAAGGACCCGAGGTTTGATGTCGGGTAACTAGAAATTTTCCTTATATTGGGTTGTTTTATTTGGAATATTTTACTAATTAGGAAGAAAAATTATTATATACTTTGAGTTTAGGGGTTAATTAGCAATTACATACTTGGTTTCTTAAGGAATTTTAGATTAATGAAAAAAAAATTATTATAATAATTAACTATAGTTAGTTTGGAGGAGGTGAGTTAGTAATTGGTTAGAGTTTAAGGGTTAGTTAGAAAAAAAAATGTGGGAAAGGGTTTGGAAATAATATTTAGAGGTGGAGGGAGTTGGAAGTAAAAATTAGGAGGTGGAAGGGTCTTGAAGCAATTAGATTTAAGTTATTGTTTTAATTTTGAAAATTAGAAAGTATATATATGGATATTAAGAGAAAAGTAAAGAAAAAAATAAAAAATAACAATTTCACTCTTCCTTTTTCTTCCTCCCAAACCCGTAACCCCTCTCTCCCTCCCCCTTTCATTTTGCTCAATTTCTTTCAACCAATTTTGGTGTTTTTGAGTGTTGATTCAAAGGGGTTTTGTTGATTCATGGTTGATTCATCATCCTATGAAGGATTAAGCAAGTAATCTCAAGTTCCAACAAGTTTCAAGTAAGATTTCTAAAGAGGAATTTTTAGGTTTTTGGTCACAAAATGATGGGTTGTTCTTGAATGTTTTAAATTTGCTATGGGAGTTTGTTTTTCCTTCTCTTTAAAATCTGGAAATCGATAATCAAGACATGTTTACCAACCTTAAGAAGTATTGTTTTAAGTGTTCATTGGTAGTTAGAAGCCATGGATGTTTTTTAAGCTTTAAGAAAACTCCATTAATGGAGGATTTCCAAGCTACTAGTTTTCTTAAAATTGAGTTTCTTGTTTAATCTTAAAGTATATCAATTCTGGAATATCCTTGCTGATTTGGAGAGTTTAAGTTTAAGTATATATATATATATATATATATATATATATATATATATATTTGGAAGGAAAAAGGGAGGAGACTATGGATGATGATAAGCTTTCAAAAGACTCCATTAATGGAGGTTTTTTAAGCTTCTAGTTTGCTTGAATTTGGGTTTTTCTTAATTATTTTAAAGGGGCTGTCAAAACTAGAAAGTTTGGGTGTATATATATATATTTTACACATGAAAAACATTTTGGAAAGACAAACCAATGAATTAGTGTTAATTCTCCATTTGGCCAAAAAAACTACACACTAAATTGGGTAGTTTTGGGACTTTTTCTACTAACCAGGTTGATTTTTGTAATTGTTCTTGTTGGGCTGAGATGTTACTTTATTTTAAGCTTAAATATGTTTGGGATGGTTTGTTGTAGGAGACAGACAAGCACGGGCAAGTATAAAGCTTAATTGTGAAGGTGAGAACAAAAAGAATCAAATCGGTGACGGCGGTGTGGTTGGTGATTGTTAGAAGGATGATGTGGGTGGCTGTTTGGAAACACTTTAATGTGTAATTTGAATGAGAAATGGAGTTGTGGAAGTAATAGGAGATGAGATCCAAGTTTGACTGGTTCTTAAGAGTTGGAAGAGCGGTTTTGCTTAAACACCTGCCTTTATTTACAACTCGAGATACTTTGACATGCCTATTTACTTTCATATATCTAAATTGAGATAGAATGACATATTTACTTGTTTTACTCTCTTTCCAAATCAAAGATCGAGTCATATACTGAATTGGGATTCATGTTATTCATGCTCAATATGTTTTAAATTATTGTTTGATGAGTAAAGTATAGCAATTTGCCCCGACATCATGCTTAAAGTTTAATATACTTGTTGTGCTAAAATGTTATTTCCAATGGCAATGGTAAAGAAGGCATGATTAGTGCATTTCATATCATCTCATTTCATTCATGTATTCCAAATGTTTGATGATTGGCCATGGGGTCGTAACCCGTGTAATGGTGTGTGGATGTTGGACGTTACACGTGGTTACCGAGCTCCGAGGCGCTGTGTGGTGGATGGACCGGAAGCTAGAGTGGTTATTATAATAACTTGGAAGAACTAGTGAACTGTGGTTCGTGAGATTTTGTAAATTGTTGTACTTGTTGCGTGTAGTGGGACACAGAAGAGTTAAGTGGAATCTATATGGACAAAAGGTAGTTAAGAAAGTGATATTGGTAGAATGATCGGAGACTCGATTTTTCCTTGAACATGATATACCATTGGTTTGGTCCACCTTACATGTTTACTCTTTTCTTATGTTTGATGCGTACTCTAGTATCCAATTACATTGTGCATAATATTCTGATCTTTGCATAGCATCGTTTTCATTCCTTTTGTTTTCACTGAGTGTCATGCTCAGAGATGCTCTATGTCACCTTTCAGGACCCGGACGAGGATGAGGATGAGGTGTGGCAGGTGGTGCTCGTTGACGCATAGAGATGAAGCTTTTGGAATTAGGCCACCAGACACGCGAGCTGCAGTTCCTGAGAGAGTGTTGCTGTCATCTTTTGTTTGTCGCATTTTCTTTTCTTCCTTAGGATTGGGTTTTAGATCTTGATGTATATATTATGTTTTGTAAAGGTTTTACTTTGGGTGCACCAAAGTATACTTTGGTTTAAAACTTATGTGATATTTTAAACCGGCCGATGAGCCGATGCTGTTGAAAACAGGTTTATATTTGTGTGATATGAAATATACGAATACTTCATGCCGAAATTTTAAACATTTTGCAAACCAAATATTTTAAGTTTAAGTTCATCACTTCTATTGCGTGCTCGTGTCCTGGCTTTTAATGTAAGTTGGGTCGTCACCGTTGGTATCAGAGCCATTTGGCTCTAAGTCGTGTCTAGTATGAGTCGGTTGGTTGAGCCTAATCCAAAAGTCATCTCACAAGTCAACAGTACTAGGTATGCCGGTAAACCTCGTTATTTAAGATTATTTTGTTCTTATTTATGTTATTTTTGTTAAGTATAATTACATAAGCTTCATCTAATTGCACAAATCTTCTTTAGCATACTCATGGATTAAGTGATGGTTTTGATATTCAGGTTGCCTCGAGGTGTGGCACCTTGTAGGGGAAGAGGTGTAAACCTTCCCATGGGGTCGTGGGAGAGGCCGTGGGAGGAACTATGCTGGAGTTCCAGAGCCGCTACCACCGCCGCCACCACCACCGACAGAGGGAGTTTATGGGGCAAATTTTGTGAATGCCGGAGATCCGGTAAACCCTCAGGCGAACGTAGCACTCAGAGGAAGGGTGATACCTCCAGCTAGGCATGTAATGCAAGATGGAGGTGGTATCACTAGTGCCGCCAAGGTGTTGAAGGAATTCAGGAAGCATGGCCTGAAGGAATTTGATGGTACATCGACTGATCCAGGAGTGGTGGAGAGATGGATAGAGAAAGTAGAGAAGGCTTTCGGATATATCGCTTATCCAGAGGAGCAGAAGGTCCACTATGGGACCTATTTGCTGACTGATGATGCTATGAACTGGTGGGACTCCACTTCACAGTTCTTGGCCTCGATTGGGCAAGTGACGTGGGAAAATTTCCATGAGAAGTTCTTTGAAAAATACTATCTTGAGGATACCCGAGACCAGCTGGAGGTGGAGTTTTTCTCGCTTAAACAGGGTGATCGATCCGTGGTAGAGTATGAGCTGGAATTTGACAGGTTATCCCAGTTTGCTACTGGGCACATAACCACCCTGAGAGCAAAAAGAAGTGGTTTATAGTAGGTTTGAGGGCTGAAATTTGGGGGTAAGTACGAACTTTACACCCAGCTACATATGTGGATGCCTTAGATTTTGCCTTGACCCTGGATATTGCCTAGGCTGACAAAAAGGCAAAACAAGTATCAGTGGGGCAGTCTTCTTCAGGGAAGAGAAAAGTGGACGAGTTTGCTCATGGACGTGATTACCCACAGCAGACCCGTACTGCTTCCAACAGAGGTGGGGGCCAAACTTTCCAACGGAGCAATCCGGTGAACACTTTACCCTTCTATCAACTCTGTGCTGAGTATCATTCGAAAAAGTGATTTAAGCTGATGAATGTTATAAGTGTGGTCAGCCGGGGCATATTGCAAACCGGTGTCAGGCTACGCAAGTACCACCATAGCAGGGAGGCAGGCTCAGGGTCGGGGGCTAGATCGAGGTCGAGGCCAGACTAGGCCTACCTAGCAGCAATAGCAGAGACCTCCACCTGCTCTTCAACCACCGTATGCCCGGCAGCAGCAGGGACAGGTCTATGCCACGACATGCGAGGATGCCGAGATTGCAGGTACTATGGTTACGGGTACTTTATATGTATTTGGGCATTCTATTTATGTATTATTCGACTAGGGGCCAGTAACTCTTTTATTTCTGCGGATTTTGTGGAGCAAGCTGCCTTAGAGACGGAACCACTGGGGTATGACCTGAGCATGTCAACTCCAATTGGACGATCTCTAGTTGTTAATCGGGTTGTGTATACTGGGAAACTTGGCATATCGGGTTTTGATACTCGAGCTATGTTGATTGTGCTACCCTTAACTGATTACGATATGATTGTGGGAATGGATTGGTTGTCGGCCAATCATGCTATGATTGATTGTGAGAAAAGGAAAGTAGAGTTTGTAAGCACGGAAGGAGATCGAGCGTGTTATCGGGGTTCTGAGGGTAAAGTGACGCCAGTTGTGATATCGACCTTGCAAGCAAATGCTTTGATGCAAGAAGGCACTTTGGGTTATCTGGCGAGTGTGGTGGACACCTCGATTGAAGAGATGGGAGTGGGCACGGTTCCCATTGTACGGGACTTTCCGGATGTATTTTCTGATGAGCTACCAGGTCTACCTCTAATACAGGAGATGAATTTTCGAATTGAATTGCTTCCGGGAACGACGCCGCTATCTAAGACACCTTACCGAATGGCACCGGCGGAGTTGAAGGAACTTAAGGTGCAGCTTCAAGGGTTGCTTGACTTGGGAATTATCCTGCCCAGTGTGTCACCCTGGGGTGCACCGATGTTGTTTGTCAAGAAGAAAGACGCGACTTTACGGTTATATATAGACTATCACGAGTTGAATCGGGTAACGGTGAAGAATAAATACCCTTTACCTCGCATAGAAGACTTATTCGACCAGTTGAGAGGGGCTACGGTATTCTCCAAGATCGATCTTCGAAGACTGCTTTCCGTACTCGATACGGCCACTATGAGTTTGTGGTCATGTCATTTGGTTTGAAGAATACGCCTGCTGTGTTCATGGATCTTATGCATACGATGTTTCAGGAGTTTTTAGATCTTTTTGTCATTGTTTTTATTGATGACATCCTGGTCTATTCTAAGTATGAGAAGATGCACGCGATTCACCTTTAGAAGGTGTTATCGACATTGAGGGCGGAAAAGCTTTACGCAAAATTTTCAAAATGCGAGTTTTGGGTGAAGCAGATTGCTTTTCTGGGGCATGTAGTATCAAGCAAAGGCATTTCGATGGATCCCTCAAAAGTGGAAGCGGTTAGTAGTTGGTCTCGACAGACCAGTGTACCTAAAATTCGGAGTTTTCTGGGATTAGTAGGGTATTATCGGAGATTCGTACAAGATTTCTCCAAGATTGCAACCCCATTAACCTAGTTGACCAGGAAGGGTGTAAAGTTTGTGTGGTCAGAAGAGTGTGAGCGCAGTTTCGAGCAGTTGAAGCATTGGCTTGTTACGGCTCTAGTTTTGACCTTGCTTGACCATTCGGGTGGTCTTACAGTGTATAGTGATGCGTTGTTGTGAGGAATTGGATGCGTGCTTATGCAGCATGGTAAGGTGATAGCATATGCATCCCAACAATTGAAGGAGCATGAGAAGAGGTATCCGGCCCATGATCTTGAACTAGCAGAGGTGGTGCACGCTCTGAAAATTTGGCGCCACTACCTGTATGGGTAGAAGGTGACGATCTATAGTGACCACAAGAGTTTGAAATACTTCTTCACTCAGACGGAGTTGAATATGAGGCAATGACGGTGGCTGGAACTGGTGAAAGATTACGATTGTGATATCCACTACCACCCGGGCAGAGCTAATGTGGTTGTAGATGCTCTTAGCAGGAAGACGTCTCATACAACGACACTTTTTTCGTATTAGGTACACCTTCGATGGGAGATAGATCGAGCGGAGATTGCTTACCTCACCACTGAAATTGCAGCAAGCCTAGCTAATCTCACGGTGGGCCCTACCCTTAGACACCGAATGATTGAGGCTTAATGTGGTGAACCTCATTTAATTTCGGGCTTTGCAGAGGCGGAGTTCAGTTTACCCCGATACTTTACATTCTCTTCAGATAACGCCATGCTGTATCGCAGACGTTTGTGTGTGCCCCTAAGCTCCACTTTTAGACAGGAATTGTTGGATGAAGCTCATAACTATATATTCTCGATACATCCCGGCGAAAACAAGATATATCAGAACTTGCTGATAAGTCCTTGGAAAGGGGTATTCACATAGTTAAACTTGGATAAATCTAAGTAAAAAGACCAAACAATCGAGTAAAATGTTGAGCTTATGCACTTATTTGAGTTACTTTTGTAAATTCAATTTCGATATGAGCCCTCTAATTTACTTTGGCTTTTTGATCAATTTTCTCTCATTATTTGATTACTTTCTGAGCATTGTAATATAGCCCTTGTGAGCATAGTTCTAGTGGTTGCTCTTGGCAATTCTATTCTGATACAGGGCAAAGAGTGAAGAAGAACATACTGTAATGTTGTTGAAGCAAAGCCCTCAGAAAACAAAGGGATATTATCTTTGCTGATGAGTTGTTCGATGGGACATGCGGTAGTCAGTTCGTGCTACAGTGCTCGAGCCACGCGAGCTCCCCAATATTGTACCAACTAATTTTTTGGTAGAAAAACGAAAAAGATGGCAAAACAAAGAGAAAGATGTGAGATATAAAAGAAAAGAATGAAGAAAAGAAGAACAGAGGAGTCATTGAAGGCAAGAGCATAAAGGAAGGAAGAGCGCAACAAGCAAGATAGTGTTGCCAACGAGTTAACTAGTAGTTCAGCGTTTAGCAATTTCAGTTTATATTTAGCATGGATTCCAGTTTTACGTTTATGTTTATTTGCATGTTGTTAATAGCCATGAGAGGCTAAACTCTTTTGTGATGAAATGTTAGTGGAAATGGATGGACAAGAACCATTATTTTGAGACTCATCTATTCATGGAGATTGTGATGTAATATTCTTATCATTCCTAACCTTTTTTAATGCTCTATGAAAATATAGTCAGAAGAGTGTATGCAAATATTGAAAGACAGTTTGTATGCCAATTTAACATAAGATATTACTTGTTCATTTTAATCATAACTTAGAAATAAGGGAAAGATTAAGAGGAATAGAGAACAAAAGAAGGGGATTCAAAAGAAGCAGACTTTACTTAAGGTTTTAGAGATAAGATCGAGGGTAAAGTGATGTATTAGGTTATTTTGAGAAAACTCATCCTTGCTCTTGTCTTCCTGTGTGTTGATTGTCTCATAACTCCATCTATATGTGAAGTCGAATAGCAAGTTTATCACTTGTTGATACAATCTGTCCAGATCCCTAACATATCATCACATCCTCATCCTTTGATATACACTTCATGTTGATCCATTTAATTTGTGCACAATTTCCTCTAGTTCTATCATTTACTCATACCGCTGTAATAGTAATCTTCTTAATTTCTAAATTCAGTTCGAAATAACCATCCTCGTGGGACACGACACTCGCTTACCACTACTATTACTTGTTGACCATGTGCACTTGCATGCCACCACACACCATTTAGTTTGACCACCGTTTCACCTAACACTTGTGACAACACTATTGGTGGCTAGGAATGAAGCAAGAAGTAGCGGAGTATGTTAGTAAGTGTCTCATTTGTTAGCAAGTCAAGACACTTAAGTGGTGTCCATCAGGGTTGCTTCAGCCATTGAGTGTTCCAGAGTGGAAGTGGGAGGATATCTCGATCGATTTCATTACCGGTTTATAGAGGACACTCAAGGGATTTGATACGATCTGGGTAATAGTAGATCGATTGACTAAGACCGCTCACTTTATTCTGGGGAAGATCACGTACTCAGTGGAGGTCTGGGCTCAACTTTATTTGAAAGAGATTGTACGACTCCATGGAGTACCTGTTAGAATCATTTCGGACCGGGATACACGTTTTGTTTCAAAATTTTGGCAGACATTACATGAGGCGATGGGAACCCGACAAGAGTTTAGTACGGCTTTCCACCCTCAGACTGATGGCCAAACTGAGCGGGTTAACCAGATTTTGGAAGATATGTTGAGGGCCTGCATTGTGGATTTCGGAGGTAGCTGGGACATTCATTTGTATCTCGTGGAACTCTCATATAACAACAATCACCAATCTTCGATTGAGATGGCTCCTTTTAAAGCCATGTATGATAGGAAATGTCGTTCACCAGTGCATTGAGATGAAGTGGGAGAATGTAAGTTGCTGGGACCCGAATTAGTGCAAACCACATACGAAAAGATTAGCCTGATTCGTGAACGGATACGAGTTGAAAAAAGGTTTATATTGTATATGTGTGATATGAAATATACAAATACTTCATGCCGAAATTTCAAACATTTTGCAAACCAAATATTTTAAGTTTAAGTTCATCACTTACGTTGCGTGCTCGCGTCCTGGCTTTTAGTGTAAGTTGGGTCGTCACAAAATAACTATATTCAAATATAATTTTTAATATTTGTAAAATTTGAAAATAATTTTTAATTTCTCTATTTTTAATATACGTAAAAAATTAAATTAATATCAATAATGTATATATATTGAATATAATACGTTATTTGAATGATAATAATATATAGTTTTTAATATGTGATATATATTTTATTGAGTAAAATAATGAATCTCTTATTTTCATGTAAGAAGAGTACTATATAAATATACATGATGAGCTGTCACCAAACTAACAATAATAGTTAACCAACTAACAGAATTATCAATCTACCAAATGACTAAATTATCCTCAATACTCCTCCGTCAAGATGGAATGTGTAAATTTGTGACACCCATGTTGCTAAGTAAATGAAAGAGGTGACTGCTAGCTAATGCCTTGGTGAAGAGATCTGCCAACTGGAGATGTGTGCGGATTGGCATGAGTTTGATAGAACCCGATGTAACCTTGTCTCGAACAAAATGGCAATCTAATTCAATGTGCTTGGTTTGTTCGTGGAAATCTGAATTGGTAGCAATATATATAGCTGCTAAATTGTCACAAAATACCAAAGTAGGCAAGTAACTTCACTTGCAATAGCAACCTGCAGATCAGAAAACAAATTTTACAGCCAAGTAACTTCACTTGAAACCATACATAGGGCACGATATTCAGCCTCAGCCAAGGAGCATGAAACAATGGATTGTTTCTTTGATTTCCATGAAATCAAGGCATCACCAAGAAAAACATAGAAACCAGTGATGGATCTCCTTGTGTCAGGACAACTACCTAATTCAGAGTCAACAAAAGCTCGCAGCTGTAATGGAGAAGTAGAAGGTCTAGAAAAGAGTAATCTATGACCTGGAAAATGCTTCAAGTATCGCAAAAGATAATGAACAACATGTAAATGAATTGTTGATGGCTTAGCAACAAATTGGCTAAGTTTATGCACAGTAAATGTAATATCAGGGCGAGAAATTGTCAAATAAAGCAATCTCCCTATTAATCTGCGACAATTTGCAGAATCATCAGTGTTCAAGGGATCCCCATCATTTGCAGACAATCGTAATTTAAGATCCATTGGAAGTTGATTTGGTTTGGAAGCCAGAAACCCGTGTCTTCTAATAATTGAAGACAATATTTACGTTGAGATATGTATAAACCAGCAGTAGATCTTGAAATTTCCAAACCCAGAAAATATTTCAAAGGGCCTAGATCTTTAAGCATAAACTGAGAATGTAAGTAAGACTTTAGAGCTGATATAGCAACAGTAGAAGGACCGGTAAGAATAATGTCATCAATATAGACTAATAAGGCAATAAAACTAGAACCACTGCCCATAGTAAAAAGGGAACTATCAGCCTTAGACTGTGTAAAACCATACTGAATAGACTGAGAGAATTTGGAAAACCATTGTCGGGATGCTTGTCTCTAGCCATAAATTGACTTGTTTAATTTGCAAACTAGTGGCGCCCCTGATTTTGGACAATTGGTTTATACCCCAAAGGCAGCTGCATATAAACCTCCTCAAACAAATCCCCATTTAAAAAGGCATTGTTAATATCTAGCTGAGCAAGAGGCCATTGAAAATGAGAAGCCAATGCTAAGAGAGCTTTAACATTAACCAATTTGGCTACATGGGAAAAGTTGTCAAAGAAATCTAGACCTTCCTATTGATTGTATCCTTTAGCAACCAACTGTGCTTTATAACGATCAACAGTCCCATCAGGTCAATGTTTTATCTTATAAACCCATTTAGAACCAATGGCATGATGTTTAGGTGGTAAAGGAACTAGAGTCCAGGTATTGGTTCTTTCCATGGCTGCTAATTCCTCTTGCATAGCCTTGCACCAGTGACTATACTTAACTGCCTGGTGGTAATACTGAGGTTCACAGGGCAAAGAAACATTCAGCAAGAAATTTTGATGAGTTGTTGAAAATTTATCATAGGATAGGTAATCATGAATAGGATATTTGGTTTTGGAATCAACAACAGAAGTATTTAAAAGTAGATTAAAGTGGTAATCATGTAAATAAGCAGGTTGTTTTGAAGGTCTTGTGGTTCTTCTTTGAGGGGCAGAAGTACAATAGGAAGAGTCAAATCAGGAGATGGAGATATAATAGGGAAATCTGAAGTAGAAAGTGGGAATAGCAGGATTAGGTAATTGATGAGGAAGTTGAGATGATGTTCCTGGGTTGGGAATTGTTCCAGACAAGGGAATAGGTAAGACTAAATCAGTAAACAGATCAACAGAAACAGTGGCATTGTTGATATCTGTGAATGAAAAAATTTGTTCATGAAAAAGAATATCCCTTAAAAAATAAATTTGTCTAGTAGTTAAATCATAGAGCTTATAACCCTTGATGCCAGGGGAATAACCAATGAAAACTGACTTCCTAGCTCTTGGCTCAAATTTTCTTTTATTAACAGTAAGGGTAAGCAAAGGCTAGACAACCAAATACCTGAAAAGGAGTATAATCAACATGATAACCATATAGACATTCAAAAGGAGTTTTATTTGCCAAAAGTGGAGCTGGAGATCTGTTAATAAGAAAGGTCACAATAAGAACACATTCACCCCAAAATGCAATGGGAACTTTAGACTTAAAATATAGAGATCGAGCAACATTCAAGAGATGTTAGTGTTTTCTCTCGGCCACCGAATTTTGTTGTGGTGTTTCTACACAACTAAACTGGTGAAACACTCCTTTTGATATGAAAAATTCCTTAAATTGTAACTTAGGAGCATTATCAGAACGAAATGCTTTTATAACTTTGCCAAATTGAGTTTTAATAAATTGAAAGAAGGTAGGCATAATAGAAATAGCATCTGACTTATCCTTCATAAAAAAGATCCATGTAAAACGGGTGCAATCATCCATAAGAGTGAGAAAATACCTTTGACCTTTATGTGTTGGGACATGATAGGGTTCCCATGTATCACAATGTATAGGATCAAAGGAAGAGGCAGACATATGGTTGTTAGAAACAAAGGATAAACGTCGTTGTTTAGCCAAAGGACAGACAGAACAAGTTTCAATATGTAAATTTTTATTCTGAAAATTGGAAAGAGGTAATGTATCTTTCAACAAATAAAGTCTTTTGTATGATAAATGTCCTAAACGGCTATGCCACATGCCAAGAGTTGGCTTATTTGTAACAGAGGAACAATGTGATATTGTAGAAATTGAATTAACAGGGAATGAAGATAAATCTGGAGTTTGAAGAAGATATAAACCATGTGTAGCATTAGCCCTGCCAGTCGTCTATATAAACTATAGGCATATAGAAAACGCCATGTATCGTCAAAGAATTATTCAACAAAACAGAACCAATAGCAGAAACAACAATACGGTGTGAATTTGGAAGAGTAACAAGAATATTCTGAATAGGCGTAAGAGTCTAGAAAAACTTCGAAGAACAACTGTGTAACATCCCGTTATTTTGTGATAAAAAAAAATTTATTTATTTTATTTTAATTTAAGTAATTAAAGTTTATTTATTTATCGGTAAATTAGAATTTAGTAGTTTATTTCGGTTTAAGTTCTTTTAATTACCTTTTTAGTTTAATTTCGTTTTAATGGTGTTAATAATTATTAATCACCATTGGGATAGTTTAAGATCATCGGGTTTCGTTTTATAAGTCAAAAGTCATAAAAGGACTCAACCGTCATTTCCAAATTTCCTAAATATCAAACACTATTCACTTCATCTTCTTTAAATCCACTTTGACCAAAAAATTGACCAAATCATCATCCAATTCTTCCTCCAAAACCGTGGGTTCCAAGAAGCAAAAGGAAAATTTCGATTTTCGTTCATTTCTCGACGTATCGACTCGATCTTGGATAAATCGGAAAGCCCTCGAGTCAAGAATCCTTTTCCACCTAACCATCGTGCGTTTCTCTCGAGATCCAAGGAGTTCTCGGTAAGTTTCTCTTGAAACCCTAAGCTCCAAATAGTGTTTTAATGGAGTTTTCTTTGTTTTCTTTTGATTTCTTGCCGTGAAACTCGGTGTTTGTAAATACGGGAGTAGTTTTAAGAGTTTTTGGAAACTTTCCCATAACCCTAAAACCGAGTTTCAGTTGAAACCCTTCCCGTTTGAAATTTACCCTTTTGGGTTTAATTATGGGTTATAAATTAGTGAAATATTGTTTATTTAAATTCATTTCGGGAAAGGGCATAATGTTCAAAAACCCTAATTATCAATACCCATTGAAATCGGGAATATCGAAATTTCTTGAAACCAACTCGAAACACTTTTAAATTGCCTAAAAGCCGGAAAACCAAACCCGAAGCCCTTTTTACTTGAGAGGGTCGGGAGCCTCTTTGTGGGGGTTTGTTGAGTTTTTCATCGTTTTGTACGTTTAGTTGTTGTTTGATCGTTAGTTGGTAATTTATTGATTGTGTGATATAATTCAATTGTACGTGTTTTTGAACCGCTCGTTTGATCGCTCTTTCGGACTTAGGAGCGAAGTCAACTTTTGTTAAGGTGAGAATAGTTAGGATTTAAAGTAACTATAGAAAACAAATAAGTATAATGGTTTGTAGAATTGAAACTAAGACTAGAATCCGAATCTAAGATTAGAGGGATGTGAGTTAGTGCCCTTAGGATTAGAAGTTAATCCTTTAAGTGAGAACTTAGGAGTTCTCGAGGAAAGTATTGAATCTTAGAAGATTCTAAGTTAGATTCGTTTTGAAGCTTAGGTTGGATCATTGGAAGTTAAGAGATCCAAACTTTTATATAGAACGGTTAATAGAACCTTGGACTTTATGTTGGAAGTTTAGAATCCTTGAAGGTATAGGTTAATCGTTTAAGTTATGATTTTACTTTTATTATTGTTAGCGGAGTTCGATTGACATATCGTTTGTCCGGAGTTTCCTATTTATTCACTTTATGTTCTTTTACTTTATGCCCCTTTACTTTATGTTTGTTTCGGTTACTTTATTATTCGCACTTTACTTTATTTACTTTTGCAAGCATATGCAAGCATAACCATTACATCTTGCACCATAACATCTTGCACCATATTATCTTACATCATTGAAATGGAAAAGAAGGGAGGCGAGAAACAAAAAGGTGAATGTGGATCCGACGGGAGTCCCCATTACCTTCATGCATAAAAGGTGAATGTTGATCCGACGGGAGTCTCCATTACCTTCATGCATATCATTTGTGGAAATGGAAAGTGAGAAAGAAAGGAAGGGGAGAATGTTGGACCCTACGGGGAATGTCCGCATCACCTTCCAAGAAAAAGAAACGAAAGTGAGAAAAAGAAAAGAAAGTGAGAAAGAAAAGGAGGGGAGAATGTTGGACCCTATGGGGATTGTCCGCATCACCTTCTACATTCATAAGGTAGAATGTTGGACCTTACGGGGAGTGTCAGCATTACCTTCATTTATGCATAAAAGGTGAATGCGAATCCTACGGGATGTCTTCATTACCTTCATGCATATTATCGGTGGAATTATATTATGGAGAAAGAATTGTATATTTTATAATGGAAAGTAAAACAATATGAGGAATTAAGATGTTATATTTAATGCAAAGTTTATTTACTTTTCTTATTTATGTCATAACAAGTTAATGGATGAGGATTTGACTACGAGTGTTAGTAATGTCATCCTTTGGAAAGTTTAGAATGAAATTACCTAGAGTTTGGAGAACTTTAGAATTGATTGTGTCAGATTGTTTGGACACAAATCGGAATGCGAGTTTGAGGTATATTTTTACTTTTTATTCTTATTATTCTCACTGGGCTTAGTTTGTTAGCTCATGATATTACAAAAATTTCAGGTAATGCCCTGACCAGAGGTTGAGGGAGAGAAGATGGTGTTGCGTGATCGAGGGATGTTGACCTCGAGATGGACTATGTGTTGTAAAGTTTATGTATTTACTTTTGTGAACTTTAATGATTTTGGTGTTTTGTACATTTGTATTTAGCTCATAAGAGCTTATTGACTTTGTTTTATGATATTACATCTTTGAACTCTTGATTGGGACTTAATGTTCCATGTGATTTATTAGATTTGAAAATTAGGATGTAAACAGGTTTTTGGCTAGCCAACTTTTAAACATAACCACACTAATTTTTCTTAAAATAAAAGACTTCCGCTGTTTTCTCTGATTTAATCTAATCTAATTTTATTTTATTTATTTAAAAGTGACGGGTCGTCACAAACTGTGACGACCCGACACTTTTAAATAATTTAAATCAGAATTGACAGCGGTAGTCTTTTATTTTAAGAAAAATTGGCGTGGTTATGTTTGAAAATTTGTTAGCCAAAACCTGTTTACATCCTAATTTCAAAATCTAATAAAACACATAGAACTTTAAATTCCAGTCAGGAGTTCAAAGATTTAATATCATAAAACAACGACAATAAGCTCTTATGAGCTAAATACAAAATACAAATCATCAAAGTCTTTAAAGTTCACCAAAAATAAATACATAGACTTTACAACAACTGAGTCCATCTCGAGGTCAACATCCCTCGATCACGCAACACCATCTCCTCTCCCACGACCCCTTGCCAGGGCATTACCTGAAATTTTGTAATATCATGAGCTAACAAACTAAGCCCAGTGAGAATAATAAGAATAAAAAGTAAAGATTGACCTCAAACTCGTATTCCGATTTGTGTCCAAACAATCTGACACAATCAATCCTAAAGTTTTCCAAACTCTAGGTAATTTCATTCTAAACTTTCCAAAGGATGATATTACTAACACTCATAGTCAATCCTCATCCATTAACTTGTTATGACATAAATAAGAAAAGTAAATAAACTTTGTATAAAATAAAACATCTCAATTCTCTAATTCATCGATCATAAGCATGAATGCAAGAGGACATCCCGTAGGATTTCGCATTCGCCCTTTATGCATGAATGAAGATAATAGGTACATCCCGTAGGATACTCATTCAACCTTATGCATGAGAAGTAACAAGTACATCCCGTTGGATACCCATTCAACCTTCTTTCCTTGTTTTACTTTCTTTCCTTTTTCTGAAGGTGATGCGGACACTACCCGTAGGCTCCAACATTTTTCCCTTCCTTTCTTTTTCAATGAATGATGCGAACATGTTATGGTGCAATATGATGCCTGCATATCCTTGTAAAAGTAAATAAGTAAAGTGCGGAATTAAAGTAGTCGATGCAAGCATAAAGTAGAGGGGCATAAAATAAAAGACATAAAGTAAAAATAGATAGGAAACTCCGGACGAACGATATGTCAATCAAACTCTGCTACATTAATACAAGTAAATCCTATCTTAAACAATTAACCTATACCTTCCAGGATTCTAAACTTCCAATATAATCCGAGGTTCTATTAATCGTTCTATAAACAAGTTGGATCTTTTAACTTCCAATGACCCAACCTAAGCTTCGAAACGAATCTAACTTAGTAATTTCTAAGATTCAATACTTTCCTCGAGAACTCCTAAGTTCTCGCTTAAAGGATTCACTTCTAATCCTAAGGGAACTAACTTACTTCCCTCTATCTTAGATTCGAATTCTAATCTTAGTTTCCAATTCTACAAACCATCACACTTATTCGCTTTCTATAATTACTTTAAATCCTAACTATTCTCACCTTAGCCAATTAAGACTTGCTCCAAGTTTCCAATTCCCACGAAACAACAACCGAGCAATCACACCTACAATTCACCAATTGCACAACATATTACAACTCATAACTAAGATGAGAACAAGTGTGCATTTTCGGGTGAATAGTGATTTCGGATGAATAGTGTTTTCGGGTGAATAGTGTTTTTCAAAAATCCGGGCTCAAAATCATCAAATTCCATGATAGAAATTCATGATTTCAACTTCAAAACTCATTTATAATCAAAAACGAACAAAACCATATAAAAAGTTTTGAAAACTTACTTTTTGGGACTTCCCTTAGAGGACAGGAAACTCCGAAAAGGTAGGTTGGATAGGCAGCCCTCGTCCTTACCAATCCAACGCAACCGAAATCAAGCGGATCCAACGAGAAACAAATGAGAAACGAAGAAAAGAAAATCACATCCATGGTGGAAGTGAAGGTCACGGCAAGGAGAAGAGAAGGAGAGAAAAAAAATGAAGTCAAATAGTCAATTTTGTGATTTTTAAAGATGAGTGAATAGTGATTTTAGATATTTTAAGAAATTGGAAATGACGGTTGTGTCCTTTTATGACTTTTGACTTATAAAACGAAACCCAATGCTCTTAAATAAATCTAAAGGTGATTAATAATTATTAATTGGCCGATTAATAATTATTAATGTCACCGAAGAGAATTTAAAATGTTAAAACGATTAAAAAGGATTTCGGGCGAAATTAACTACTAAAATCGAAATTACAAAAATAATAATTAATCTAAATACTTAAATTGAAATAAATAAATAAATAAATAACATTAAATAAAGAATAAAATAAAATAAATAAATAATAATAAAAAAAATTTCACTTCAAAAATAACGGGACGTTACAACAACAAATGTGATTTGATGCGCCAGAATCCACAATCCAGACATGTAATTGATTGAGAATATCAGATACATTTAATGTAAAAGCCATACCTGCCACATGATTACTCATTAGATTAGCTGCACTAGGTTCAGCCATGGAAGTTGAATGATTTGTAAAAAGGCTCATAAGCTGTTTGTATTGCTCAGGACTTATTGCAAGATGAATTTCAAAGACTGAATCCTTGGAAGAAGAGGCCAATTCAGAAGGAACAGTAGTTGTCGTAAATGAGCCAGAAGTTCTGGGCTTGAACTTGTAACCTGGGGGTAACCATGAAGTTTATAACATTTTTCAATTGTGTGTCCTTGAATGTTGCAATGGCTACAAATTGGACGATCCTTGCGATAATTCCTCGAGGAAAAAGATGGATGAGACAACTTAGATTGATTGCGAAAAGCAGTAAACGCTAAAGAATCAGAGGATTGAGCAGCATCAGTGATCTTCAAATTACGCTTGCGTTCTTCTTGAATTATTAAGGAAAAAGCCTTATTGATAGTAGGCAAAGGATCCATTAACAAGATCTGAGAAATTATCTGAGTGTAAGACTCATTCAGTCCCATAAGGAAACATTGAATGTATTCACTTTGATAAAATGTATCCAATTTATGTAAACCACCGTAAGAACAAACACACTTTGAACGATATTCCATTAATTCTTGCCAAACAGTCTTCAATTTGGTGAAGTAACAGCTGATAGAGAAATCTCCTTGATGAATGTTCATCAACTCTCGCCGTAATTGAAATAGACGAGGAGCGGTGTCTTCTTCAAAAGGATCCTTTAAACTTGGCAGATTTCAGAAGCCAAATCAGTATACAATAAGCTGGCAGCAATTTCCTTAACCATGGAATTGAGAATCCAAAAAACTACAAAATCATTATTGATCAACCATGCTTGAACCAAGGGACCATTCGTAGGACATGGAAGAGTACCTTGAACGAAGCCAAGCTTATTCTTGACTGATAATGCTAAACGCATCGAGCGATGCCATGAATGGAAGTTATCTCCACTCAAAAGTGGCGAAACCAAAACTGTGGAAGCTTCATCAGAGTGATGAAGGTAGTAAGGATTGTTTTGGTGAAGTGTAGAAGAAGAAGAATGAGAAGAATTAGGCGGAACAACAGGAGATGTTGAATCAAAAGCCATGATCAAGCACAAAAAAGCTTGAAAAAGAAGGAACAATCGCGAAGAAAAAGCCCTAGAAAATGTGCGGATTTCACGAGGAAGAAGAGAGAAAAAGCGTGTGTTGTACACCTGATACCATGTTGAGTAAAATAATGAATCTCTTATTTTCATGTAAAAAGAGTGCAGTATATATATACATGATGAGTTGTCACCAAACTAACAATAGTAATTAACCAACTAACAGAATTATCAATCTACCAAATGACTAAATTATCCTCAATATATTCTTATTGTAAATTGGTAATATATAATTTTATTTATGGATTAAATGTTGACAAAACTCTTCCGCTTCCCTTTTTTTTTGCTATAAATCAAAGTGAAATGTTTTTAATGAAGATGCAAAGGTCGGTTGGGGTACATTAATTAACTACTAATCAAACACAAAATAAAATTTTAACTAAATTTATAATTAAACTATTGAAATTAATTCATAGTGCAAAGCAAATAAAATCCTATCAACTTCATCCTTCTCTCTTATGTTCTCCTTTTTCAACTCTAATTTTTAGTTGTAAAATTTATAACGAAAATTCCTGTTTATTTCTAAGTCATCTTTAAAAGACCGTGTTTTTGGAATGATGATGATGATATAAAATTCATTGGACGCGGCTAATAATGGTTTAATTTTTTAACACTGACTCTGTATCGTGGAAATTACCACTTTCACCTAATCAATGAAACAAATCTTAAAGAAAGCCTAAAACTTGTAGAAATATATTTTTTTAAACGTGTCTCAAATGTGAAATAAACATTTAGATTGTCAATTTAAAGGAAACACAAAGAGAAATAGAGAGATGTAAGATATAGAGAATAAAAATATAACGGCAATAAGGAAGGAAAAGAGAGTGATAGCGCTTGTAAACTCTAAAAAAATAAATAAATTAAACATAATTACTTAATGTATAAGGAAAAGAGAGTGATAGCGCTTGTAAACTCTAAAAAAATAAATTAATTAAACATAATTATTTAATGTATATAAACTAATTAGAAATTATAAAATAAAAGAGAAGGGTAGGCGTAAATGAGATAATTATTCAAATGAAAAAAACTTAAACAAAAGTGAAAATGGATTGGAATTGGATTGAATGTGTTAAATATGTGCATAAAATGTGATGGCCATTGATCCTCTTAAAGTTGTTGCTGATGAATATCGGACTAAAGACTGCCTTGAGAGGAGTAAAATGTTGATCGCACTTGTGGTTCTTTTTCTTTATTCTGATTGGATAAGCCCAATTGGTCAACAATGGTTGCAACTACTTCAAATTAGTGGAAATCGAGATTAAAAAATATAAAATAAAATGTTGTTTAGATCATTCAAGACATGATATTGAAAGAGAAGTCCAGTGTAAAGAAATTCACCTTTTATATATATATATATATATATATATATATATTCCAATTCCAAGAAGTGAAATTAAACTACCCAACATGCAAAAGACTTTCACCTTGGTTGGGAAAGTCTGTGACTGTGAGAGGACCAAGTTTTAGTTTGTATTTATAGGGTGCCTTTTTTTATTGTCTTTAACTAAAAATTAAATGTTAGAACTATAACTGTTGAGGTACAATTCAAAGGCCAAATTCCTTTCAATTGGCTTAATTTTATATAAACCCAATTGCCTTTAAAGTTTTTTTTTATCAAGTTTGAAGGTTCTCTCCTATATTTTCAATGAAACCAACCGATTGGGTGATACGTCATTAAATTTTAAATGGTTAATTTATAATAATACTTTTGGAATTTTAATGTTTTAATTTTTTTATTTAAATATAATAAAAAATAAATTTTCTGAAACAGCTTTAGCCCAAAAAAAAAAAACAACAACCAATTTCGGGAAAAAATAAAATAAAAATAAAACACCCATTTTTTGTGTAAAATTTGTAATTAAATTATAGGAATGTAAAATTGAACTTTTTACATAGGTTAACCATTGATAAAATCAATTAAAAAAATGCATTGTTTGATTTTTTTGGATTAAAAAGTGGATAAAATAGTCTAAAAATAATGCTCAAACATTCCTCTTTTTATAAATTAAAGATAAATATAAAAATAAAGATATAATTCTATTTTATTATAGCATAGTATTTTAAACTTATTATATTATATAAGAGAGGATACATTATAAAATTAATTAATCAATAGGCTACATTATAAAATGGGGCATTTGCAAATCTAGCAAATTTTTTAATAATATTTGTAAAAATAAAAGCTCAAAAAAATATTTGTAAATATAGCAAATTTTGTTCGAGTTTATCAGTGATAAACATTGAATTACATATTTTTACACTATGTTTATCACTAATAAACACATAAATCATTGTTAATCACTGATAAACATGATAAAAATTACTATATTTGCAAATACTTGTTTGAGTTGATATTTTTACAAATATTACATAAAAATCTGCCATCCAATAAAATTTCTCTTATAAAATTAATTAATCAATTGATAACTTTAATTAATTAATATAACAGATAACACATTATAAAAATTAATTAATTAATAATGGTAATTATATATTATAATGACATATTTTGTAAATTTAAGAATTCACTAAGGGGTATGGTAGTCTAAAAATGATTACCCAGTGTCCTCACTTTTAATATATTAAAGATTTATTATTATTATTTTTTTTTTTTAAAAATGCCCCTTTTATTTTTTAATGCTATTATTATTATTATTTTTTCTTTTATTAAAAGAGCATTTTTGGCGAATTTCCTGAAACGAGAATGAGTTGGGTTGGGAGGACCCACCGTAATCTAAATTATAATCTTCAGACAAACAAAAACTTATCTCATTATCCTTCTCCTTCTTCTAAATTCTAATGTTAACTGTAAATCTTCGTCTTCATGTTATGAGATGTTAATGGCTTCTTCCAGTTTCAGTAGTGTCGGAGTCGGCTCCCCATTTCCATTTCCATGTCCAAGCAACCACACTTCGAGGCAAGTTTCTTCCTGTCTACACTATCCACAATTTCTCTCGGTCAGGTCATATTTGGTGGGTCATTATTTAAAGCCATCAAATGATGCTCAGAAGCTTACCTTTAGGAATCGTACAAGCCAATTTGGCTTATTCTCAAAATGTAAAGCAACACCCACACCCCATGAAGAAGAAGAAGAAGATCATAATAATGTTTCCATGGCTACCCTGATTTGGAGGGCAATTAAGTTACCAATATACTCTGTTGCTGTTGTTCCTTTAATAGTAGGTATTCCATTATTAAATTTTAATTTCATAAAAATGTTTTCTTTCCCACCAAATAATTGATAATCGATAATCAATCATTTGTTCTAATCTTTCCATTTCTTCAGGGTAAATAACTTAGTTCATGAAGATGCTTGTTTTCGCCGAATTTGTATCCCAAGTATTCACACTTTTCTAATGTTTACAAACAGGTTGGAAGTGCAGCTGCTTATTTTCAGTGTGGCACTTTTTCTCTGAGGCATTTTGGTGTAATCCTGGCTTCCTCAGTTCTTATCATCAGTTGGCTTAATTTAAGGTGAAGATATATTTTTTGTACTTATGTTATGCCCGTTTACACTCAACTATAGATCCCTGACTGCTTAACTCGTAGTATATATCATAAAAAAAAACTTGATTAAAGTATATCTGAAGAATTATGTTAATTGTGTTCCTGCACATATATTTTCTATCTTCCGAAGTAAAGCAATGAGAAATATGTAAACAATGTTTTATATTTTATATTTATTAAATAGTTGTGAAAAACTATTGCCATATATATAGGTTTGAAAGATTGACATTTCTAAGAAAATTCCATTACTTGTTCGGTTTTGTAAATTGTTAATTTTCTTGTTTTGTTTTTAAAATGTACATCTGTACACTCACATATATTAAAAAAAGGTCACCAGATAAGTCATACCCAAACCAGACAATCCTACTAGCTGTACACAGTCCCAAAGCGGTATTGGGTCCACTACGCATCATGCTTTTCTTAACTCATTTTCCTTGCATTTCCCTTTGTAATCTTGATGTTGTATCCTTGCATATTCGAACCTGAGTTGCCCTATCAAAAAGAGAATGTTGAACAGAGTTATTACCAGGTGAAGCAAAATCCCAAATCATTAGGGGTTTTCATTGTGGGAGGGGTCTAGAGATAAAAGATTATGGTCTCTTAACTCTTACATTTTTTTTCTTGCAAATCCTTTTTTTAGTTCAATCGTCTCCAGTGAACTGTTCCACCTTTTTTTTTCCAAATTGTGCCACGTAAGATCGTGAAGAAAGTCAGGTTTATTATTTGTGTGGCAGTTGGAAAAATTAACACTTAGCGATTTTCCTTCTATACTCTTAATCCCCGTAGTTCGTGTAATCAAGACTCTGAGCATCATAATCACATCATGTGGAAATGCAAGTTCTTGTGGCTTATTTAACAAAGGTTTTTTTAAAACCTTTGGTGTAACATGGGTTGATAGTGATACTTCTCGCCAACTTATTTAACAAAGGTTTTTTCAAACCTTTGGTGTAACATGGATTGATAGTGATACTTCTCGCCAAACTTTAAAGGAAGTTGTTTTGAGTCCTTCGTTTGAAGGAAGGGGAAAGAGTCTTTGGCTCTCGGGCGTTTGTGCCATTACTTGGGGGATTTGGGTTGGAAATGAATTGAATATTTTCTAGGGATGAAATGAAAATCGTGTGATTATGTTTGGGATTTGGCACATGTAATGTTTCATTTTGGGTGTCAAGTATCAAATATTTTTGTAATATTTTTTTAGGCTTGATTATTAATAGTTGGCCTGCATACTTGCAATAGGTGGCGGGTGAGTTTGTTTCTTTTGGATATACATGGTGTACTGTTTTTGGTGTTCTTGTGGCTTTTGTTTTTACTGCCACATTGTTTGTATTTGCTCTTTTTGATTTCTTTCAATATATCAATGAAATAGGCTTTTGAGCCATCTTTATAAAAAATAAAAAAACCCCAAATCTTTGAAGTACATTTTTCTGATATCATGTAGTGTTATAGAAAGTTCATAAAAGTAGTAAAGTTACAAAAAGTGAAACAAGATTTGAGAGAAAACATATATCTTTTTAGTAACTGATATCACACACATATATAGACATGTATGGTAACTTATTAAGCTAACAATTGGGCTCCTACAATTAACACATACTATAACATCTCGAAATAACTAGCGACTTTCAAAGAGATTGTAAAAATGTAAAACAGTAAATGGGTTTGGGTGATCAAACTAATTCCATAATAGTGGGGGTCTGTCCTTGGGAGAAAATTGTGTTTTACCATTTGTCAAGTCTCTTGAATATTCTTTAAATGACAGGACTCCATAAAGTTACTTTTTTCGGATTGCTGGTGGATTTCTTATGAGAATGTTGCAAGAAATGTGAAATAGCTCTACTGTGGACACAGTTTCAACTTTAAAGAAAGAAATATGTGAATTAATGCAGTTAAAACTGAACCATGGGGAGTGTGGATTGAAAGGAAGGAAACCTTAGAAAATTCAATGTGATTGAAAGGTATTGGGATGAAGCCTTTTGACTTGGTGGCTAATTTCTGGGGTGGAGAGGTAATTGTAATATTTTGGTTGTTTCACAATATCAATGAATGCAGCCATCCATCAGGCCATAGTCATCTTTACTAGTGTAGAGATTTCAAAATTTTAAAGGACTTGCTTTTGAATATGTATGCATGCATTCATCATGCTAGAAGCCACCATCCACTTTGTGGTCTTGTTTCCTTTATAGAAAAATCCTATTTTTCTGCTATACAGTGTTTTGCAAAGCGTGCCTCAACTATAAGGCGCATCAATATGAGGCAAGGTGTTTTAAAAAATTGTTCCCTAGGGCACGAGCTACAAGCGTTTGAAGGGGCTTTCAATTTTCAAACAATATCTAAGAAAAATTTCAGTAGCTTTTCATAATATTATTCTTGATTAAATTTTATAAGCCTTGCGCTTGGCACACCCACGAGATTTAATCACCTTGGTGTGCTTATCGCTTTTCAAAACACTGCTTTTAAAGAACTCCCAAGTTGTCACGTATATTTGTTCTCAACATCTTGATCGATAAAAGAACTTTCCTTGGCTTATTTTCTCTGCAATGTATAGTTCAAGACAAAATAGGCTGGTCTTTCCAATTAAAACTAATGTTTAAACGTACCATTCTTTTTCAGCAATGATGCTTACGATTTTAGTACGGGAGCAGATAAGAACAAAAAAGAGTCAGTTGTAAATCTCGTCGGCAGGTAAAAGTTTACACTACTCCCTCTTTTAGGAACCTTAATTTTTTTGTAATTTTTTTCACTCTTTAATTATAAAAATTAATCGACTTATAACTGCGGTAAATTTGTAATTCAATAAGCGTTACAGGGACACTTGTTGCTGCCTACATTTTTCTTGCTCTTGGCTTCATGGGGTTGACTTGGGTATCTTTGGAGGCAGGAAACCTGCGTTCAATATTATTTCTAGCCTTTTCAATTGTTTGTGGCTACGTATATCAGGTGACTTCAATTTAAATTTTAAGTTGTTATTAATTAAGAATGTCATTTCATTCCCTTGCCTGATAATCCATATTCATATTTTGTTTCCCCCTACGTGTTGAAATCTAAGTTGTGCACTCTACAACAAAAAAAAAATTCTTTTCAAATTTCAGGTGTAAGTTAAAATTAAATCAATAAAACAAATGATAAAAGATTGGTTTAAGAGATGGATATAGAAAGATTAACATGAAAAATGTAATATGAAAATATCATACGTTATAATTTTGGGACCATGTCTAGAGTAACTCACTACAAACTATAAGACATTCAACTTACACACAGGAAAGAATCAAGCACACCGTAAAATGTTATATATACAAACCACCAGAATACTCTTGATCTTTTCAACTAACCTACAATGATGGTCTTCAAATTATTGATCTTGATGCCTTAAAGATAACAACAAAGAAAATTATTTACTCAAGCTAAACGAAAGAGCATCAATATGTTAAAAAACGTTTAAGATGAGGATATCTAAAAAAAGTATATATTAAATGATTTCTTAAGATCTATCAAGGATTTTATTTAGTAAGTTATTGTTATTTTTTTTAAAAGATGGCTCAAAAGCCCATTCCATTGATATAATGAAAGTTGTATAAGAATAATAACAAAAGGGAACTAGAAAGAATAAAACAAAATACAACCCTAGATCCGCTACACCTATATGACAAGTATGCGGTCCAATTGTTAATTCTTAACGATATAGGTAGTTACAAAAATGCTTAAAACATTGACACCCAAAATAGATGTATTAACATTTGCCAATTCCCAAACATAGTCCCACAATCTTTCCACGACCAGATATGCTGATGTGCAATATTAACTTAGGCCCACAAGCACAAATCCTTGGCGCGGAAGATAATCCCAAAGTACTCCAAAGACCCAAATATTGTAAATCAAGAGAGTGGTTGGACTCTTGCGGATTTCCTCAACAACATAGAGCTTGGGAAGCTCGGACCCAGTCAAGATCCGAATCACTACAAGACTAGATTATTAGTTGAGTCTAGTGGTGGTTTTTTCTATTAGTTATGCGAATAGACGTTTACTTATGATTATGAGATTAGTTTATTTGGCTTGCATTAGTTGTGTGCTAAGATAGCAAGTTTTGGGGATTTCGACAGAAAAAAAAGTCTATCTGGTTTGGTTTCGCTATTGCTCATGACTTGTAGTGTAGTCCTAGTCTTGTAGTCGGCCTGGAAGATGCTTCTATTCCTTTCTAGCCAAATGTTGAATAATATCGCATCGAATTCTGCTTTCCATAACACCCTGCCTTGTCCTTTGGAAGGGGGGTTCAGTGTTAGCTCCATCATGTCTCAACATGTCACTCCCTCGTCCCCTGATTCCACTTTTTTCTCCAAATTGTGGAAGTTGAAGAACCAAAAACAAAAAAAATTAGGTTCATCTCCAAAGCCTCTTCTCTAGGCTATTCCATAGATCTCTACCCTATGAATTACCTTCGAATGCTCCTTGGTGGAAACCCTAATACTCTTTATTTTTGGAGCCCTGTGACTGAGAAGATCTCAAAAAGGCTAGATAAGTGGAAAAATGCTACTTTCTCTAGAGGAGGCAGGCTTACCATCATCCAATCTATCCTTATGAATATTCCAACATAGTTAATGTCTATTTTCAAAATGCCTCGCAAGGTTAATGAGACCAACGAGAAAAAAAATCAGAGATTTCCTTTGGTCTACCGAAGGTGTCGATCAAGGAAGTCACCTTATCAATTGGAAAAAAGTTGCTAATCACCAAAGGGAGGGGTCTTGGAATTGGAAACCTGAAACTCAAAAACCAAGCTTTGGCTTCTAAATGGGCTTGGAAATTCACTAAGGGGTTGTGTGGTTGCCAGGTTTGGGTAGGGAGTTGGGGGTTACACTACCCTAACCAGTGTTTGTTTCCTAGTTTTGAAACCTAATATGATGGGTTTGTTAACCCCCCTCTTAACAAATCTATTCATTTTCACAGTTTCAACATATTTTACACTTAACAAACTCACCAAACCAAACACAGTGTTAACAATCCCCTGTTTAACAACCCCCTGCTTAACAACACCCTGCTTAACAACCCAAACCTGACAACCAAACGACCCCTAAAGAAAGAAATACCATGTGTTACAAAGTTATCACTTCCAAGCATGGGATCACTGAAGAAGGCTGGTTCACCTCTGACCAATCTATAAGAACCCATTGCCCTTGTCACTACATTTCATCTTGTAGAAAACATTGTGCTGATTTTTACAATATCAAGCTTGGAAATGGCATGCCACTAGGTTTTTGACAGACTCTTGAGCTAATGACAAAACTCTCAAGTTTCAATTCCCTCGTCTGTTCCACATCTCTACCTCCAAAAGCAATAGAGTTTGTGACTTTTGGGATTATGAAAGAAACACGTGGGACATCGAGTTTAGTAGATACTTTTATGATAGAAAAATAAAAGATCTCATGAACCTTCTCTCTCTTGTTACCTCTGACTCAATCACTGATCAAGATGACTCCTTTTTTTGGTCCGTAAAAAATTCTGGCAGCTTCTCTAGCAAATCTCATTTTGCTCACTTCTCCAACAAAATGGAAGTTATGAATCAAAAGCTCTATAATTGAATCTGGAAAAAAAGGCAGTTAGATGTTTCATTGTAATCTTTCTCTTGGAGGCTGGAATACAGCTGTTGTCATCCAAAGAAGACACCTGAACCTCTCCATTTCCCCTAGTATTTGTTGCCTTTGTAACAGCCATGGAGAAACACACAACCATATCTTCATGCATTGCTCTTTTGCTCAGAATTTGTGGACTGCTCTTAAGGCCAATTTCAACATTCTTTGGTGCCAAAATTTCTGCTCAAAGGACAACATCGAAAATCTCCTCCTTGGCCATCCTTTTAGGAAAAAAGCCAAGATTCTTTGGGAAAACGCCATCAAAGGGATTGTGTGGGAAATTTGGCTGGAAAGAAATTACCGAATCTTCAACAACAAAGCTAGAACTATCTCCGAAGTGTGGGACATTATTCTCTTTAAAGTCTCCCAATGGAGCTCCATGGCTATGTACTTATGTAATTATGACTTTTTAATCAGCGCCAATTGGAGGAATTTTTTGTAATCCTTTGGCTCTCTTGGGTGATTTCCTAGTCACCCTTTTTGTATTCCTCCTTTTTGTTCTTAGACCTCAGTGATGTTGCTTGTGCAATCATTTCTTTAGACTTGCCCTTATGCTAAACGCATTTGGGAGAGTTTTTCTTTACAACTTTTGGCTTAAGTTGGGTCTCGAATAGGGTTTATGTGACAATAGAATCTGGTCTCTAAATTCTTCTAACATTTTTTCATGTAAATCATTTTTTGAGTTTAATCAAACACTTGCTGTGAATCCATCACCTTTCTTTTCAAAATTATGGAAGGTGAAGATCCCGAAGAAAGTTAGGTTTTTTATTTGGTCAGTGGCACTTGGTAAAATCAACACACTTGAGTTTCTTCAGCGATCTTCTTCATACACTCTTAACCCTCATTGGTGTTGTGTATGTAATCACGATTCAGAGGACCTAAACCATATCATGTGGAAGTGTAAATTCTCAAAGCAAATATGGCAAAAAAATTTCCAAACTTTTGGGACAGCATGGGTGGATAATGACTCTTTCCGTCAAACCTTGGAGGAGTTACTTTTATGTCCACCGTTCAAAGATAGGGGGAAAGGCCTTTGGATCGCGGGCTTTGTGCTATTACTTGGGGCATTTGGTTGGAAAGGAATAGAAGGATCTTTAGGAATGAAAGTAGATCATGAGAATATGTTTGGGAGTTGGCAAATGTAAATGCATCCTTTTGGGTGTCAACCTCAAAACTTTTTTTGTAATTACCCTCTAGGTTTAATTATAAATAGTTGGCCCGCATACTTGTAATTAGGTGGCGGTGCGGGGTATTGATTTTTTGGGGATACAATATAGTACGTTTTGTGGCTTTTGGTTTAGTTGTGCCACTTTATTGCTTTTCGTTATTGTATTTTCTTTATTCTTTCATTATTTTAATGAAATGGCCTTTTGAGGTGCTTTATTAAAAAAAAAAGAATAGGACTTGCCGTGATATGATGTTCGAGGTCATCCTTAATCCCCCTTTAAACGGAGGGTTCGTTACTTTGACAAGTTGGGTTTTTTACTCTACTATGGAAATATTTGGCTAGAGAGGAGTAGAAATTTTTTTCAGGTATTGAGAGAGAGTTGACACATGTCAATACTTCTTTTTTTTCCAGTTTCTTTTTTAACATTCCAATTTATTTTTTTATTGTAGGGCTTACTTATAATTAGGTGGTGGCTTAATGAAATTGGATTTTAAGGTGACTTTTTAATTAAAAAAAATGTATTAACATGTCCTATTAGGCACCCCACCAATATTGAGAGTCCTCCACTTACCTATCCTTTAAGTTCTTTCGAAATTGGATACTAATGGAATAACTTGGTGTATTTCTTCCCAATAAAGTCATCAATGGGGCATTTTATAAACAGGATTAAGAGTATAGGGACGAGAATTTTTCCCATTAGAGGGATAGGGTCTAATCACTTGTCCTCCAAAATCTGATGTGATTTTCTTCTCCCGCCTTCGATTGTACACGTGTAAGAAAAAGAGGATACCAGATTGAGATAGCCTTCCATGGACATCTTCCAGTGCTCAAATTTTTGACCTCTTTGTGGTGTTGTGAATCTCTAACTTTTATAATTTCAACTCTTATCTTGTTTTGACCGATGAGCGTCCATTTTTAAATTCCTTGGCTTGGGCTTCTTTTCCTTTTTTTCTACTTAATATGTATTAATGAAAAGTCTGTTTCTCTAATAAAAAATAAAAACATCATTGAACTTCAAATGAAACTCCATTTTGTAATTATTAGTAACCTTGAGGAATCCTCATCCTCGTTTTATTTTTTCCTTTAATCGAAAGTTTATCTTCTATCAAAAATAAAAAGATAAAACAAAAGAAAGGAGGCAAAGAGTTGAGAATGATTGCACAGGTCTTTAGTTATCTTGCTTAAAGAAGGGAAAAAAATTTATAAAGTACACTGGAACTAAATTAGCATCACGACTAAATGCATTTTTCACCTCTAATGACAATTGTCTCCATTGCAGTGTCCTCCATTCCGGTTTAGCTACTTTGGATTGGGAGAGCCATTGTGTTTTGCTGCTTTTGGCCCATTTGCAACTACATCATTTTACTTATTACAGAGTAACGCGAGGTTACTTCCCTCTTTAAGCTTTGAACTTGGGAATTTTAGTCCTTATGGCTGCCTTTTCATGTTGATGGTCTGTTCTACAGGGAGATGAAATACCTTCCAATATCCAATACAATTCTTTCAGCATCTATCCTTGTGGGAATGACAACAACTCTTATTCTCTTCTGCAGTCATTTTCATCAGGTGCTAACCCCACCCCCTCTCCATAAGAAACTTTCCCATTGTTTTTCCTTGGTGATAATTTTATCTGAAAAAGCATTCTTATGATAGGTCGAGGGAGATAGGGCTGTCGGAAAATTTTCTCCTTTGGTAATGTCACTCAGCTTCAACTTTTCAAAAAATTTATGAGATATTTGTCATACATCTGTCTGTGTTAATAACTAATTATGCAGGTAAGGCTTGGCACAGAAAGAGGTTATATGGTGGTGAAGGCTGCAGTAGTTATGCTTTATCTGCTTCTATTTGCTCTAGCTTTATTCAAGAGTCTTCCATTAACCTGCATTGTAAGTTAATCCTTGAAACAATTCCATTCCATTTTTAACTGGATATATTTACTGATATTGTTTTTGTTATCATTTCATTTGTAGTTTCTTTGTGGCCTTACTATTCCTTTGGGCAAGCTTGTAGTTAGATTTGTTGAAGAAAACCACAAGGTAATTGGCTTAAAATTTATTTTTCAAACTTTACTGTTAACATTGGAATCTTATAGTAAACCTTTTTATTTTTATTTTTGATAATATATTAAACATTCTTTCAAATATCAACTAATTTGTCTTTTTTCCTGTGTAAGAATACTATGCAATGGCTTTCACGTCTCTCTTACTGTCTCTCTGGAGTCTGGATTGATGTTTTGAGACAGATTAGACAAAGAAGTCTGGAAGGATGGAAGTTAGAATATACTTGTTAATAGGGGTGTTCAAAAAATCAATTACCCTATCATGTTTGGGAGTTTGGGTTGGGTTATAGTCTTATAGACTTGTTTGTGTCAAATAAGTTTACCCTGTTTAGGTTGGTTTGGTTCACGGGTTCTCCTAAATGATATTTACTTTCATTGCATACCTCTCTCTGATAGCATTTCACATAATAACTGTGGTTGAGTAGCAGTGAGACAATGTTTTTGGGATACAAATTTGGATGGTGGTGGCAGCCATCTCATGAGTTGAAGTATTCTCTCTCCCTAAAAACGGAGGCATTTAGTTATCTAAGTGGATTTGAACGTTTCATATTGAAATAAAAGCGTTGTAGTGTAAAATTATGGTCAGTAAGTTGGTTCAATGAGAAAGACAAATTCACGAATGGCATGAGTTCTCCGGCATTCATAGCTAACATAAGCCAGCTGGTAATGACATTTTATTCTCTCAAATTCACGAAAGACACATTAAAGTTTCCGAGGGTTCATGGATTTCTAACCAGCTTCTTAAAGATACCTATATGAGCACTTACCGGGTAGCGCTCTTCAAGAACTTCTGTATTAGAAATTGCTGGGGTGATATTGAAAAAGCGTGGACTCCTTGTTAGAAGGGACCTGACCAAGAATGGGCTAATTTAACTGTGAAAGCAATTCTGTGGAGACTAGGAGTAAATCATAGAACTTTTATAAGAAAGTTATAGAGACTGGGAAGAAGTTTGGTAGTTAGCTACAGGCTACAGCTTGAGTTCACTGGCAATTAGAGTATTTTTAAGCCTCCATTAGTTTTGTGAGGTTTCTCAACCTCCTTTTTTGTAATTCTTGAGATTAAAAAATCAAAGACGAAAAAATGGCAAAAAAGAAAACATTCATTCCCCTTCTATATCTTGCATCTATAGTATTTTTGCCCTGGTGGATCTCTCTTTCATTTAATAAAAGCCTAGAATCTTGGGTTACTAATTGGTGGAATACCGGGCAATCCGAAAATTTTTTGAATGATATTCAAGAAAAGAGTATTATAAAAAAAGTTATAGAATTAGAGGAACTCTTTCTCTTGGACGAAATGCTAAAGGAATACCCAGAAAGAAAAAAGTTTCTTATCTCTCTCTTTTTTAATATTAAAAAATGCTTTCTATTTATAGGTGTAGTGATTTTTTTAAATGAAAAAGCTATTATTATCATAAAACTATGTGGATCATCTCATGGCAATGTGAAACTAGTAGGAAAATGTCCTTTGTCGTTTTTTACGTCGAGAAAGATCAGCTAAAAGTAATGTTTCATTCATAATGGCAGGATAAGCAGAAGATTTTCATGGCCAAGTATTACTGTGTGAGGTTACATGCCGTGTTTGGAGCTACATTGGCTGCTGGATTGGTTGCTGCAAGAATGATTTCTACAAATACTATTCCAAGGATTATTTCCTTTTAACCTTCTGTGTTTGATGGTTGATTGAATTCATAATTACATTGTGAGACCCTGGAATAATTAATTTAAAACAGCAATCGTCTGAAAAAGTCGATTTCAGATTTTTATTTTTATTTGTCATTAAATAATTGATAATTTATTGCAATCAAAGTAATAAATGATTGAAATTAGAAATAGATTATCAAATTAAATTATTAATCAACTTGTCATTAAATGAGAGTTTTTGTTCCTTAATGTTCAATAAATGATAATTATTCCGTCCAAAATTAAATTTTAAACAGTAAAAATTAAAAGTCAATACTTCAACTATTTATTGAAACTAGATATTTACCACGTGCGTTGCACGTTTTTCTAGTCTAAAACTTTTAACATGTTTTTGTAAATTTATTTTATTTTTTGTTTTTCAAATTCATACCTACAAATTTTATGTAAACGATTTTTCTACTAAAAATGTAAAGCATTTTTTTAATGTTTCTCTACTTTTAGCGTAAATATGTTAACTTTTTGATTTAAACTAAAGGATATCGGGAATCACCAAATTTTGCTGTCATATTTATAAAAATATCATGAATTTAAAAATATTTGTAAATATAAAAATTTTGAGTTGATGCCTGATGATTAATTAATATTGAATTACATATTTTTATAGTGATTCACGTATTAATTATTGTTAGTGACTGATTGACACAATAAAAATTATTACATTTACTGATAGTTTTCAGTGATGATATATTTATAAATATTGGATCAAAATATTATAACGGATAGAGTTTATAGCAATTTAGAGAATAATATTAGTTTATTTTAAATACATTTAATTTTGCTTTTATGTTTGTGATTTTCCCTACGAATCATGTAGTGAGACATGTTATAGCTTTATTTATGTTGAACTCTTTCCATTTTCCCATTGCCTTTAGCTTTTGTTTTTCTCTCTTTCTCTGAAATTGTCACTAACCAGTGAAATTCTCGTTTAATTTAATTCATCATTTTACAAAATAATAAATAAGAATTTTAAAAGATTTTCAAACTTCATAGAGTACACATAAAATCAGTAGAAAAATTTAAAGTTTCCTCTCATCCATCTAAATCAAATTATTGAATCTGAACAATTCGCATGATACATTATAAAATAAAAAAGTGTAGGATTTGAATTATGAATTGTACGATTTTAATATCCTGAAGATGAAGATGAAAGCTCCATAGAAAGATTTTCATCAAGATATTATAAGGATTCTGTATCAACTCAAGCCACCTCTAACTTGGAATGGGTTGTGTGCTGGAAAGAATACCCATAAAAAAACATCTATCTATACATTTCAATAACCAGATAGAATTGGCTCAGTTAATGCAACCTTTGAGAAGAAGATGATAGGTCATTGCGTATGGTTTTATATTAGAAACCATCTATAACGGCAGCAACTCAAAATACAATATTTATTATTCACGCTGCAGTTTTGGTTTTTTAAACTTAAAGCTCACGTGAAAATTATTAAGGTTTCAAATCCATGGTTTTTGTTTTGGTTTTTCAACCACGTGAATGAAAAGTATTACTCGTTTGTCTTTTTTTTTTTTTTTAATAAATAAATATAATGATATATTTGTTAAATAATTGGAAAGTGATTATTTTGATGAAAGGTGTTATAGTCAAAAAAATGTTTCTCCAATATCCCTCCTTTTAATATAGTAGAGATTTCGTACTATATTTGAAAACATAACTAATAATTTACTTCTCAAACCATTATTTATTATGAGGTTAGATCTGGAGCTGAATAATTAATCGCCGTAATTGTTCTATCGAGCATAATAAACCAAGAATAATTTTTAGTTCTATATATATACATCTTAAAATAATAGAACCAATATGAACTTAAGAAAATTAATAAAAATAAATTTTGAGGGGTAATAATCATAGGAAAACCAAATGGAGATATCGATGGTAAAAATAACTTTTGGAAACCAACATAATACACCGATTAAACGATACACTCTAAAATAATGACATTTACAATTATTTTTATAATATGGTCAAAACAGCCATCAAATTCATAACCCGCATAAATGATAGGATCTAGCCTACTATTTTTCTCAACCAAGTCTTTCAACCATTTTTCTTCTAACGACTGTTTTATGGGTTGCAACTTCTTCTTTGAACCAAGTCCTGATTGAGAAACTATGAAGATAACAAAATTGAACATATTCTGGACAACAAATATTAAAAGATAAAATAATTTTTGTAGATAAATCACCTGCTCAAGATTTTAGAATCATCAGTCAAACTCTATATAACTCAGAGGTTACGTACTAAAAAATAAAGCAACACAAAACAAAAATATATATATGAAGAAAATGATTCAAACCACGTTGTGATCATCAGCTACGATAATAGAGGCAGAGGCTATCAAACTCAAACTACGTTGTAACCATCAGGTTGAGCATATGGTATTTATATTAGGTATAAAATTTTGAATTTACTTCTTATTGGACTCTTGATATGTTATCTATCATAAATGATGATTCATTTTCATCCGTTTTTATTATTAAATTACTCCACTCTCATGAATAATAAAGGAAAAATATTTTTTTAAAACAATAAAACAACTGTGTTACACAATATTTTATTTATATAAATTACAGTTATTATTATAATGATAGATGTTTAAATAAATTAATTGTTGATGTTCCAGTTTCTTTCTTTTTTAAGACAACCAACCAATTTTAGGCTTATTTATGAGAGATAATTTAAACTTGTAATGAATTCATGACTAAACAAATTACAACTAATAATTAATTACTCTTAAAAAAGATTTTGTAATCAGAAAAGGCATATTCAGGTCTCAGGAAAACTAAAAATCAATGGATGAATTTGTGAATATTAAAAGTTTCATTTTTAAAATACCCTTAAATAGTAGAATAATTATTTTAAATTAAATAAAAAAGGATTTAAAAAAGTTAAAATTACAAAATAAATATTTATATATTTAGTTTATTTTGATAATATTTTGTAATAGTAATGTTATATTTTATTTTATTTTGTATTTAAATAAAAAAGAAATAAAATTTTAAGTTTATTTCTGTAAAGAGAAATAAAAACGGTTTAAATAAAAGTTTTAAATATATTATATGAAGGCAAATTTTAGCTTATTTTTTTAATACGTTAATCATCACAAAATAAATTAATATATTGTCTTAAAAATAATTATAAAGGAAATTGTGGATTTTAATATTGAGTTTAAAATAAATAATGACATATTTTGTAATTATTGAAATTTATGTAGGGATATAATAGATCAAAAAAAAATTCTCAATGATCCTCACTTTTAAGATATTAAAGATAGAAGCAATATATTATTTTATTAAATTTTTGAAAGTGGTGTTATATAAGTACTTAAATATTTTGTTTTACTATTTTTATAATTTCACTTAACTAAATAGCAAAGACTATATTTGGGAAATTGATACTATTGAGCTAAAAAAAAAAAAAATTTATTGACTCCCCTCTCACTTTCTACATTTCACTGACCTTATGTGATGTCATTAGACTCATTACCCTATAAAATATCGGAACTATTCTTGCCTCTACTCTATCAAAACTCTCATTAAAACTATCTATTTCATTTTTTGTCCTCTAAGACCGAGATTGGAGGCAGAGGCTTCCAATCTCCTTTTTTTAAATATACTTTTATTAGATACTTTGCCTTTTTATTTTTTAAACATATTTATTAGGGGTGAAAACTAAACCCGCCATCTTACTCCCCTGCCCCCCAAACCCGCTTAATAAATGGGGCGGGGAATTTCCCCCCGTTTATAACCTCCCACCCTATTTATCTACTTTAATTTTTTTTCTTCTTCTTATAATTTAATTTCATTAGGTTTATTTGATATGGATTATGATTGAGTGTTTTACTTATTTATTTTCATGCTCTATTAATTACTATTGTCATTGGAAAAAAAATGAAAATCATGCATTTTTACATTCTTCCACACCCCGTTTCACCTTCGCTCCACCCCCGTTTAATAAATGGGGCGGGTGCGGGGTAGGGGATGGAGTTAATTAGGGCGGGCTGGGGGTAGCCTGAATACTTATATTTTTTAAATACAAAAAGGTAGGATTTTTATTTATTAATTTTTTTTTTGGCAATCTCGAACTCAATCTTAGGGGTGAAAGCAAACTCCCCCGCCCCGCTTCCCCGCCCCTACCCCGCCAAACCCGCTTCGTAAATGGGGCAGGGGCAGGGGCGGGGTAGGGGAAACAAATTCCCCCGTTTAGAACTAAGTTTTTTTTACATACATTATGTTTGAATTTGGATTACTTATGTTTATTGAGACTTTGAAATATCAAATTTGAATTTGAATTGATTTGATAATATTAGAATAAAATGAAAATTAATAATGTATGTTTACGAAAATTGTCTTTGAATTGTTACTTAAGACTTTATAATGAAAATATATATTATGTTTGAGACTTTTAGTTTATTGTTAAATACATTGTATATGGAATGGAAAGAAATAAAAATATGCATATTATATAAGATTTATATTTGAAAATATTAAAATTTACAACAAAATTAAAAAAAAAAAAAGTCATGCATTTTTTTTTAAAATATTGCCCCTGCCCCGCCCCTACCCCGTTTATCCCCCGCTCCGCCCCACCCCTATTCCATAAACGGGCCGGGGACAGGGGCGGGGGAAATGTTAACAGGGGCAGGGCAGGGGTGAGGTTTTTTCCCTTAAACGGGGCGGGGGATAAACAGGGGACCCCGCCCGTTTACACCCCTACTCAATCTCGGTGCAAAATCCAAATTCAGGGTGTTTTTTTTTTTTTTGAAACACAAAAATGAAAAACTTATACATGATAAAACATTTTTGTAACGACCCGACTCAAAATAACCAATAAATAAATAAATAAATGACTCATTTTAAATATAAATAAATCAGAGTAAAAGCCAAATAATTGCGGAAGCATTCGTTTAATAACCAAAGAAATAATCGAAACAAAACATGTGTTTTGGCGCCAATTTAAATAATTAAAAAAAAAACAACTAAAATAAATGAAAATGAAAATCCATAAAAACAAATGACAAAATATTCAATAAAATAAAATTAAGATAAAATAAATAGAAATGACAAGTCTTAAGGGTCTCTCAGTGTAGCGCCGTCCTCGTCAATCGCCATGGTCCCCATTAAAATCAATGTTACCTACAAAATAAAAGTTTGCAGGGCATTTGAAAACCGTGAGTTTTTAGCTCAGTAGATTAAAACCAAACTCATATAAGCAAATTAAATCCAAAGAATTATCATCATTAAACTTTTATGGATACTCGTCCATTCCCACGCTTTATAATTAATTAGGTAGGTACTTAGCCTACAACAACTCTTAATTAATATTAAATTTGCACATAGGTATAAATGTGGAATACGAGACCACAAACTATACGGGCCATACTATCCAGCTAGGAAATAGGTATCATGACAAGCCATGATACGTGCCATAGTATTCAGCTTTACAAATTTAATATGTAATTATCAAATCTCTTGTTTACTATTAAACTTGTATATAGGTATCATAGTGGGGTATAGGGCCACTCATGATACGTGTCATGCTAAGCATCCAGCTTGACAAGTTTAATAGGTATTTATTAGGTTGGTTTAACCTTAAACCGCTACTAACCCCTAATTATAACACATGACCAATTAACGAACATAAATTAAATAAACACAATTTTCACAATCAAACGAGCACATAATAATAATAATAAAAACAATCATAACAACAACAACAACAATAATAATTATTAGTATTATAATTATAATTATAATAATAATAATAAGAATTAAAATGATAATGATATTTAAAATAATAATAATAATTAAAATCAAATCAACGAGCACTTGATAATATACTTTAAATTCAAGAAAAACATCTCTCGAAATCATTATATTAATCACATGACAAACAAGAAATCACAAGGAATTCAATTTAACTTCTAAGTAGGAATTAATCTACCTTATTCTCAAATCGAGCAAGCGATCGAGCTCCAACCGATGCCAAATAAAATCCTAGAGGTGCCCAAAACCTGTGTTGACAATTAATTAAAGTCAATTTTAAGAAAACCGGAGAAACGGGACGAAAACCGGCTCGATTGGGCTCTAAATAGGCCCTGAACCGGTCTGGACCAGCTGAACCGGTCCAATTGGACCAGTCCAGCCGGTCCAGTCGGACCGGTCTTCTTCCTCCCTCACCCCGCAGCGCTGCGACTATTTTTTTTTTTTTTTTTTTGCTTTAGTTTTCTTTCCTTTTCTTTTAACTCAAAAACACACACTCACCTTCACGAATTCACCTCGGATCCACGCACGAAGAACACGACAAAAAAAACGATCCAAACCCGAGCAAAACCACGAAGGATAAACCCAGTTTCCGACGAGGGGAAAAACAGTCCGGCGAGGCTAGAATTCAAATGAAGATCCCACGAAAAAAAAAGACCATTAACCTTGGATTTAATTTGAAACAAACACGAAACGAAAAATAGACTAAATCTTACACTTGATATCAAAGAGAGAGGAGTGAAACGGCTTGATTCCTTTGATCTTTCCGGCGAGTTACAGAGTTCGAATCTGTGCAAGAACGGCAGCCCAAAAGGTTTTGAAATTTATTCAAGTTAACGGGAAAACACGATTAGTAAAAAGAGATCAAAACCTTACGAGAAAAACCAGCCGAAACGAAAACTTCGGCTTGACGTGCGGTACGCTGCGTGAAAAGAAAAGAAAGAAATAGGAAGCCTAGATTTTTTGTGTATATTATTGGCTGGAAAAATTACGATTATACCCCTGGAATGGATAATAAGAGTTAGGGACGTAAACGGTATTCAGGCCATATCTTTTTACTCGGAACTCGGAATTGAGCGTAGTCAATTGCGTTGGACTCGTAGTGACGTGACGGTTCAGGAAAGCTAAAGATAACGTTGATTGGATTAAAATGGATGAAATGACTAAAATGACCCTAAGCGAAAAACCGGGTTGTTACAATTTTAAAAAATGAACACATGTATTTACTTTTTACCAAGAGAGATGAATCAAATGTTTGATGTAGATGAGATAATCGGTTTAAGTTATATGGAAGAAAATTTCTAAAGGACAAAAAGTCAAAGAGGGTTTTCATGAGAGGGTTTTGATAGAATAGAGGCAAGAATAGTTTTGACATTTCATAGGGTAATGACATCATCATAAGATCAATAAAGTGTAAATTGTGAAGGGTTCAATAAACCTTATTTTTTTAATTTTGAAGGTTAATAGTGTCAATTTCTCAATTTATTTACTTATAGTGGTATTAAATTTAAAAAAAAAAAATTATACTCAATAGTATTTTTTTAAATTTGAATTTAAATATATTGTAGGTTGAATTATTTTTTAGAATAGTATTTATCTTTAATTAAAGGGAAAAATACACTTTTGACCATGAATTTTCACTTTGTATTCTATTTGGTTCATGTGTTTTCAAACTCAACAAATATACCTTGTGACGACCCGACACTTTTAAATAATTTAAATTAGAAAACACTGTTAGGAATGGTGTCCTAGAACTTGTAATTATTTAATAATAATAATTTATTAAGAATAAATTAAATAAATAAACATAAGTTCTTTATATTATCTAGATTGATTCAATTAATGATATTAGGAATATATGGAAATATATAAATATCAAACATTCAAATAGTAAACCCTAAGTTACTCTTATGAAATCACGACTTAGTATGTGAGTCATACGAGAGGATTAAAGTCGAGATGAGTAACTTAAAAGTGTCTACGATGAAATGGATAACGTTTGGGAACCTTATCCTGGTAACACCGTTGATAGCTTCGCACTTTGTTTATAGACAAATGATCTAATCCTGATCATTCATGTGGGAGACATGAAATGGAAGTATCATATGCAATGTTGATTGTATAAGACAGACCACGATGTTCGATCAAATTTCTCATTAGTACCGTTTACGAGAAATGATCGAATATCAAACTAAGTTTATCAACCGTGATAGATCTCAATCCTGAGTGAAATGCGGACTCCTATTTATGGAGTTATGTTCTTTGATTCACATGGTTGAGAGCGATCCGTAAGAATGCTCAATACACTCTCTGTTTTGGGAACATAGCTAGATAAGTAGCCGGGAACGCATCTTCACGAGATGGAATTCATAACTTTCCTATAAATTAACCAGGTATCGGTGCGATACCTAAAAATTTTAGGAACTTTAGGAAACTCCCTTGATGTACTGATTCGAGACATGAACAAGTGGCGCCACGACTTCTATTGATCACAGAAGTATATTATCTCTAGTTCGACTAAAGATAAAGTTCATTGGAGAATCAACGGGAACACAAGGATAAAGCGGTAATTACAGGGGCAAAACGGTAAATTTATCCGCTTGTAATTATGAGGGTTCCACGTGAAGGATATATCACAGATATAAATAAAGATAAACTAAATGGACATAACTCATCTATAGTGAGGGGAGTTCAGCTATGAATCTATAGTGGAATTATTCATAGTTAGATAATAAGTAATTAACTGATTATGAGTTAATCACTTAATTGACTAATTATTAAGCCCATGATCTATAGGTCCATCAGGTCCCTGTGCTAGCCCAAATATCGTTGTAGCAAAACTAAGTTATTAATTTAACGTAGGAAGAACAAATAATTTAAGTAATTGTATTTACTTAAAATTAGGTAATATTAATTATTTAAATAATGAGATTATTTAAATGAAAATTAATATTGATACAAAATTAATTGTTTAAATAAAGAGTTTATTTAAATGGAAATTAATTATAATATTATAAGGCAAAATTAATTGTTTAAATAAATAAATTATTTAAACGGAATTAATGTTAATATTATTAATTATTTAAATAATGAGTTTATTTAAATGGAAATTAATAATTAATATTATTAATTAAATAATGAGTTTATTTAATTTAATAATAAATATTAGAGAGAATTAAATACAATTGGTTTAAGAAACAAATTGGTTATGGCCCAAAATAATTAATTAGTTGAATAAGATTCAATGGTAATTAATATATTATTTTTTGGCTTAATATATTTAATTAGAAATTATTATTTGAATTTTTCTAATTTTAAATACATAAAAATAAATAATTATTAAATAAAGAAAAGTATAAATAAATATATATATATAAATATATTGGTGGGCCTTCTTTTTGTCGTTGGTGGCGTCATTGTGCATACATATATGTGTGTAATTGACATTGAAATTTTATATAATGTATATATTGATTTTGTTTCGTCAGGTTGCCCCCTAAATCAATTTATATATATAATTTTTATTTATTTTTTCTATTTATTTTAATAATTAGGAGATAAGCATATCTATAGAGATTAGATATCATATTTTCCTATAAATATGACCATTGGGATTCATATTTGACACACTTCTCACTTTAATTAGAAAAGTGAAAATTCTCTCTCAAGTTTTTTTTGCCCAATTGCCGATTTTCCTTAGGGAAAAATTTAGAAGAAATTTTTCTTCTTTTGTTCTTCCGGTTCGATTCCCACAAGTCGGTTTTGCTTTCGATCGGGATATAGCATAGAAGATCCGGTGTTGCTGAGGATTTGATGCTGTAAAGAAACCTCCAACCGATTCTCCATATTTTACTCAATGTAAGTTCCGGTTTTAATTTTCGAAATTAAGCATGAATCTACATGTTTTTATCACAAATTGCATGATGTTAATAGATCCGTTATTAAATGTTAATAAGTTTACTAAATCAAATTCCGCTAGTTTAGTAAATCATCCTTTCAATTGGTATCAGAGCTAATTTTAATTATCATGCAAATTTGTGTTTTTCGAAAATTTTGGTGGGTTGCATAAAAATCGTTTTATGTATGTTTATATAAATTGTGGAGGTTTGCTAATTGACTGTTTAGGTATTCTTGAGGCACTTAGGTTTTTAAATTTTATTAGAAAATTTGTAAACCCTAATTTTAGGGTATAGGAAAAATTTGTAATTTTCCCATACCAAAGAGGCATGAAATCGGCTACATCAAAGAGAGAAGAGGAGAAATTTTTCTCCACCATTCCATGAAGTCCACGCCCAAAGAGGAGATAAGGAAAAGATAAGGTTAGATATGGTAAGATATTTTAACATAATTATCTTGTTATCTCAATTTAAAAATTTAAATATTTAAGATAAGGATAAAATCTTTTAAAAGATTATATCCCTATCTTAAATTATGAATTTATAAATTGATATAAGATTACATGGAAAATATTTTCTTTATTTTTTCCATATAATTAAAAGATAATTATTTTAAAACAAGTATTTATGGAAATATTAAGGAGATAATATTTGCCCCATAAATACCCATTCCCACGCCTACACCATGGAGGAGAGAGAAAGTTGAAGCCTCAAGTTCTACAATGGAAGATTTAAATTAAGTTGTAATTTAATTTTCCGTTTTAGAAATAGTGCCAAGAATACCGGTCAATTTAGCTATTTATTATTTAAATTTTTATATGTATGATATAATTGTTTTTAAATAATATTCATGCATAAGAGTATGTCATGTAGAAAATCCCACCATAGGTTGTATGATTTTAATTAATTGTACATACATGCATCATGATATAATATGTGTTATTATATGCTAATGTATGTGAAGCATGCTATAATTTTATTTTATAAATGTTATTATCGAAAATTATATTCTAATTGTTTTAGAATTAAAAGCATGCTTATTTAGTTAAAATTCAAAAGTTAAATCTAGTTTAAAAGTTGAATAGAAACTAAATGAATTATTTGTAATATGGAATTATTGTTTAAACAATTGGGCCAAAATCCATATAAGATAAACAAGTAGAAACTTTTAATTAAGGGTTAATTAAAAATTAATAATTGAGATTAATTAAATTGAACGGATCTCCTGGCGAGAAAGCTCGCCTAGCGATGAGGTTTCATAAAGTTCCCCTAACACGGAGCGCCTCTAACTGGGAGCGATCCTGGGAGAAAAGTTCAAATTAATAAATCAAAATTATTAAGACGGCTCATAATGTGATTAGTTTTAATTAGGAAAACTTGAACAATCACTTTATAAAATTAATCTAACCAATTTAAGAGTTAAAGTTGATTAGGTTAATTAAAACTTGGATTAATGAGTTAGCCTGAATTAGTCTAAGTTATGAAACCCTAACTCAAAATATTAAGTGGGAGAAGGAAACATGTCAATGTATCCTATGGTCTCCACTAATGGGCTCGAAACGTGAGATTTATACATGGCCTCTGTAACACTCTGCGCAGTGTTCATTCCCATAGGAAGGTTTATTGTATAAATCAATATCAAGTTGGGTCTCCCAAAAAGGGATAAAGAATTTTAAATGAGATTGATTGAAGACCGAATCTACACTTCGTAGACACTCTTCAATTTTATTTAAAAGACTAAATTAGTGGGTCACACTTAAAAGAAATTTGATAAATTTTGTTATCAAAACTCCTGGACCAAATACACGGTAAACAATGACATAGGAATATGAGTTATTCCGGGGTTGTCAATTGTTCGAGTGGCATCTCGTTTTAATGATGGTAACTGACCTATCATTCGACGGCACTTCACCTAGTATCATTAAAATATCGTGACATAGTAACATGTTTTAGGGCTTTTCTGTTCATTAATATGTTCGCATTCATGCATCATATTTAATTATATGTCGAAACTTTAAGTATTTGAATGTTGAATGCATGTTAGATTATTAAGATAAAGTTTATTTAAATTTCGATGATACAACATCCGCTTTAGTCACTATACTTGGAAATAACAAACCGAACGATGAGAACTATGTTTCCTAGAAAAGGAAATGAATAATTTAAGTAAAATAGTTTACTTAAATAAACTGACAATATTAATTATTTAAATAATGAGTTTATTTAAATGGAAATTAATATCATTGTTATTAATTATTTAAATAATGTGTTTATTTAAATGGTAATTAATAATAAAATATTATTGATAAATAATTATTAATTATTTAGGTAATGTGTTTATCTGAATGGAAATTAATAATTAACATTTATTATTAATTTTAAATAACAGTGATTATTTAAAAAGATAATAGTAAATAACATATTTATTATTAATTTAAATAATGTCGATTATTTAAATAGAAAATAATAAATATCTATTAATAATATACAAAATCGGAATATGATATTTTAATAATTGATTTATTGAAATAAATATCAAGAGTTAATAAATAAGATTTATTAATAAGGAAGAATCTTGAATTGAATTAGTGAATTCAATAGAATTTTGGTTCAAATTATTTGAATACCAAAATCAAGCACATATATAATATTTTAGGAAATAATTGTTGAATTATTTTGTCTAAAATAAATATATAAAAGAATGTTCAACCAAAGACAAATTAAACAAAGAAAAATTAGTTTTTCTTATTGATTTTATACACATAAAATCGGCACGTAAGATAAATAAGGAATAAAATTTGATTTTATTCTTGGCATTTATCTTGTATTTATTTTGATAGTATGTCTTAATTCGATTGGAAAACTATTTTGCGTATAAATACAAATGTCTTGGTTGTTCATTCAAAAGCTTCTAATTTCAATTTTCGAAATTGAAGACCCTTCTTCTTCCTATTTTCCTCATAACCGATTTTACAATAGTCTAAAAGGGAAGAAAATATTTTTCTTCCCAAAACCATAGTTTTCTAATTTAGTTTAGTTATCAAATTGTTTTTATTTTGAATTATGTAATAACTATTGGTTCTCATTTCGTATGAACCAAGTTTGGGAATATTTTAAATAAGAGTTATTTAGGTAGATATTCCTTTACAATTATATTACAAAGTTCCAAAGTGTGATTGGATGGTTATTCAAAATACTTAGTATAAAACAAATAAATTCCAAATCCAAATTCTAAACTCCGGTATATCTAAATGAGTTATAAGGTTTAAAAATGTTTAAATACTTAAGTCTAAAATTACTTAAATAAGTTAGAGGGATTAATCTCTTAAAGATGGTTCTCAAGGAATTTGAGATGATAACCATATTAATCCACGAACTTATGGGATAAGTAAAATCAAACATCTTTGATTTATCAAAGATAACTAGACTTAAATATCACTAAAGTTGAACATTTAGATGTTAGAACTTAAGTGATAAGCAAACATTAAATCAATTTCTTATATTCCAAACATTCGGTTATTTAAAAGGATGTTTTAAAGGATACAAACTGATATGGAATAAACAAAATAGAAATTGAAAAGCAATAACTAGTGAATAATTGGTTTCACAAATTATTAAAAGAAAAGGTCGATAAATCGGTGATACTTGAAAAGTTTAAACCATACTTAAGATAGAAAAGAATTACAATGATTTTATTTCACAATAAAACAAGTAGTCATTTAAAAGTTTAAATGGTAAAACTACTTGTAGAACTTTATTTGAGTGGGAGCGTCATAGTACGAACCAAAGGACTTTCGAAGTCCAAGTGAAACTCATTGACTTCAAAATCAATAAATAAAGTTCAAAAATAAATGAAATAAAACCGACACGAATTTTCAATAGTAGAGTTGAAAAGAGTCACTTATACTTATACATTATTTTTGAAATAATAACAAGTATAAAATTGTAATCATTAAACAAATGAAAGTAATGGAGAATTACTTTGTAGTGGGAGCTTAAGAATTTCGAGAATCCTAGAACCAATATGACTAAAATAAAATTTACAAATAGTATGTTAGTGCACATAGATAAAATGGGAGATTTTATGAGTTGCACGGGCTCAAATTCGAACATGAATTTACTTCCATGTAAGCATTCGACAAAAGACCTTTGCGAATTAAACATCAAATGAGTTAAGTATAAGTAAAATGAGTTTTTACTAACTAAACTCTATATTCGCGTGGTTACTAAGTTGTTAGTAAATGAAAGGTGGTTGAAGATGATAGTTTCAAATCAATAGTTAATAGAGTTTATTTTATGGCGATAAAATATGGAATCTATTACACTTAATGAAACTAACATCAGACAAAAGAAATACATACTAAACAGATGAAAACGTTACTGATAAAGTATTAAAATGACTACTATGGCTAAATAGTTGATAGTCATCCAGTTTGACTGGAATTACAAGTCAAATCTCCAAAGATCTAGGACAAGTGGGAGATTGTTAGGAATGGTGTCCTAGAACTTGTAATTATTTAATAATAATAATTTATTAAGAATAAATTAAATAAATAAACATAAGTTCTTTATATTATCTAGATTGATTCAATTAATGATATTAGGAATATATGGAAATATATAAATATCAAACATTCAAATAGTAAACCCTAAGTTACTCTTATGAAATCACGACTTAGTATGTGAGTCATACGAGAGGATTAAAGTCGAGATGAGTAACTTAAAAGTGTCTCTGATAAATGGATAACGTTTGGGAACCTTATCCTGGTAACACTGTTGATAGCTTCGCACTTTGTTTATAGACAAATGATCTAATCCTGATCATTCATGTGGGAGACATGAAATGGAAGTATCATATGCAATGTTGATTGTATAAGACAGGACCACGATGTTCTATCAAATTTCTCATTAGTACCGTTTACGAGAAATGATCGAATATCAAACTAAGTTTATCAACCGTGATAGATCTCAATCCTGAGTGAAATGCGGACTCCTATTTATGGAGTTATGTTCTTTGATTCACATGGTTGAGAGCGATCTGTAAGAATGCTCAATACACTCCTGTTTTGGGAACATAGCTAGATAAGTAGCTGGGAACGCATCTTCACGAGATGGAATTCATAACTTTCCTATAAATTAACGGTATCAGTGCGATACCTAAAAATTTTAGGAACTTTAGGAAACTCCCTTGATGTACTGATTCGAGACATGAACAAGTGGCGCCACGACTTCTATTGATCACAGAAGTATATTATCTCTAGTTCGACTAAAGATAAAGTTCATTGGAGAATCAACGGGAACACAAGGATAAAGCGGTAATTACAGGGGCAAAACGGTAAATTTATCCGCCTGTAATTATGAGGGTTCCACGTGAAGGATATATCACGATATATAAATAAAGATAAACTAAATGGACATAACTCATCTATAGTGAGGGGAGTTCAGCTATGAATCTATAGTGGAATTATTCATAGTTAGATAATAAGTAATTAACTGATTATGAGTTAATCACTTAATTGACTAATTATTAAGCCCATGATCTATAGGTCCATCAGGTCCCTGTGCTAGCCCAAATATCGTTGTAGCAAAACTAAGTTATTAATTTAACGTAGGAAGAACAAATAATTTAAGTAATTGTATTTACTTAAAATTAGGTAATATTAATTATTTAAATAATGAGATTATTTAAATGAAAATTAATATTGATACAAAATTAATTGTTTAAATAAAGAGTTTATTTAAATGGAAATTAATTATAATATTATAAGGCAAAATTAATTGTTTAAATAAATAAATTATTTAAACGGAATTAATGTTAATATTATTAATTATTTAAATAATGAGTTTATTTAAATGGAAATTAATAATTAATATTATTAATTAAATAATGAGTTTATTTAATTTAATAATAAATATTAGAGAGAATTAAATACAATTGGTTTAAGAAACAAATTGGTTATGGCCCAAAATAATTAATTAGTTGAATAAGATTCAATGGTAATTAATATATTATTTTTTGGCTTAATATATTTAATTAGAAATTATTATTTGAATTTTTCTAATTTTAAATACATAAAAATAAATAATTATTAAATAAAGAAAAGTATAAATAAATATATATATATAAATATATTGGTGGGCCTTCTTTTTGTCGTTGGTGGCGTCATTGTGCATACATATATGTGTGTAATTGACATTGAAATTTTATATAATGTATATATTGATTTTGTTTCGTCCAGCGTGCCCCTAAATCAATTTATATATATAATTTTTATTTATTTTTTCTATTTATTTTAATAATTAGGAGATAAGCATATCTATAGAGATTAGATATCATATTTTCCTATAAATATGACCATTGGGATTCATATTTGACACACTTCTCACTTTAATTAGAAAAGTGAAAATTCTCTCTCAAGTTTTTTTTGCCCAATTGCCGATTTTCCTTAGGGAAAAATTTAGAAGAAATTTTTCTTCTTTTGTTCTTCCGGTTCGATTCCCACAAGTCGGTTTTGCTTTCGATCGGGATATAGCATAGAAGATCCGGTGTTGCTGAGGATTTGATGCTGTAAAGAAACCTCCAACCGATTCTCCATATTTTACTCAATGTAAGTTCCGGTTTTAATTTTCGAAATTAAGCATGAATCTACATGTTTTTATCACAAATTGCATGATGTTAATAGATCCGTTATTAAATGTTAATAAGTTTACTAAATCAAATTCCGCTAGTTTAGTAAATCATCCTTTCAAACACAACGGAAGTCTTTATATTTTAAGAAAAATTGGCGTGGTTATGTTTGAAAAGTGGCTAGCCAAAAACCTGTTACATTTTAAATTCACAATTTAATATACACAAGGAACTTTAAGTTCCTAACCAGGAGTTCAAAAGGTGTTTATAATCATAAAATTAAAGATAAAAGCTCTTAAGAGCTATTTACAAATATACAAATCCAAAATTATATAAAGTTCACAAAAAATGAAGTCCGTGGACTTTAAGTCAACCTAGTCCATCCCGAGGTCATGATCCTGCAATCATACAGCACCAACTCCTCTCCCACGACCTCTAGCATGAGCATTACCTGAAATTGGTTGTAATATCATGAGCTAACAACAAAGCCCAGTGAGAATAGACAGAATAAAAAGTAAAGTTAGATCCCAAACCCGTATTTTGATTCGTGTCCAATTAATCTTACAACTTTCTCACTAAACTTACAAAATTGGAGAATAATAACTCCCAAAGTTTAGATGAAAGTGATCAAACTCAAATTTCTCCTTAAAAACCTTCATCGAAGTATAAGATTATAATCCTTTGACCATAAAAACTTATATCATCTTCTCTTGATATAAACATATATAAATAAAAACAGTTTTGTGATGAATGACAATAATAATAGCTCCCGCAGGCTATGTGTAAGCTCTCGTGGCTTTGTGATAGCTCCCGCAGGCTATGTGTCAGCTCCCGCAGGCCGTGCAATAGCTCCCGCAGGCTATGTGGTAGCTCCCGCAGGCTATGTGAAAGCTCTCATGCTATGTGATATGAATTTGAAAATCTTGTGATTTAAAATAAAATAAAAGTAAAGTGCATAGAGTGTCGTTCATAAAGTAACGTTCATAAAGTGCATTGCATAAAGTAAAGTGCATTGCATAAAGTAAAGTGCATAAAATAGAGTGCATAAAGTAAATAAACAGAAATTTCGGAAGAACAATAAGTAAACCGAACTCCCGATAATTAAAATAAAGTAGATTCTTTCTTAATTAAGTAATCTACACTTCCAAGGATTCTAAAGTTCCAAATAAAATCCAAAGTTCTATTTTCGAGTTCCTTTAACCATTTTATCTAAAAGTTTGGATCCTTTAACTTCCAATGATCCATTTTTAATGTCCGATACGATTCTAACTTAGAACTCCCTAGTATTCGATGTTTCCCTCGAGAAACTCCAAAGTTTTCACTCAAAGAACTAGTTCCTAATCCTAAGGGCACTAGCTCACTTTCTTTTACTCTTAGATTCGAATCCTATTCTTAACCTCTGATTTTTACAAACCGTTCTACTTATTCGGTTTCTAAAGCTACTTTAAATTTTATTAATTCTCACCTTAGAAGATGTAACTTCGCTCCAAACCTCCGGAAGAGCGATCAAGCAAGGAAAATAAATAAACACCTACAAATAATTACATCTAACAATTAATAAATAAACATACATCAATCGATTGACAATTAAAGGCATAAAACGATGAAAAACCCCGAATATCCCAAAGGATGCTCTCAGCCATGATAGGGAAAATAGGCCTCGAGTTTGGTTTTCCAGCTTTTAGGCAATTTAGAGGTGTTTTGGATTGATTTCAAGTACTTTGGAAATTCCGGTTTTCAATGGGTAACGATTAACTGGGTTTTTGGACAATATGCAAATTCCCGAATCAAATTATAATAAGCAATTTATCAATAATAAGTAACCCATAATCAAATCCCAAAAGGTAAAATTCAAACGGAAAGGGTTTCGGCTGAAACTCGGTTTTAGGGTTAAGGGAAACTTTCCAAAATCGGTAAAAACAACTCCCGTATTAACAAACACCGAGTTTCACGACAAGAAATCGAAGGAAATCAAAGAAAACTCCATTAAAATACTATTTGGAGCTTAGGGTTTGAAGCTTTACTTACCGAGAACTCCGTATATCACGGGTGGCAAGCACAATGGTTGGGTGGAAATGAATCGTAGGACCGATACCTTTCCAATGGAACGAAAATCGAAGCGATCCGGCAAGAAACGAACGAAACCCGAAAATCTCCCTTTTTCTCTCTTGGACTCACGGCAAGGAGGAAGGAATGGATGGTGATTTTTGGTCAAATTTGGTCAAAGGATATATTTAAAGATGATAAAGGAATAGTGTTTAGATATTTAGAAATTTTGAAAATGACGGTTGCGTCCTTTTATGACTTTTGACTTATAAATCGAAACCCGATGATCTTAAACTATCCCAATGATGATTAATAATTATTAATTGGCCCATTAATAATTATTAATACCATTAAAACGAAATTAAACTAAAAAGGTAATTTAAAAAGAATTAAACCGAAATAAACTACTAAATTCTAATTTACCGATAAATAAATAAACTTTAATTACTTAAATTAAAATAAAATAAAATAAAAAATTTATCACAAATTAACGGGACGTTACATACCTTGTGTTCCAGTCAAGCGTTCTACCTAGTCCCTAGGTCAAATTGTAACGTCCCGTTATTTTACACGGATTTTTTTAATTTACTTATTATTTTTTGGTGTAAAGCACTTAATTTAGTTTTAGAATTTATTAATTTAAATTTTAGATTTAATTTAGAATTTACAAGTTTATTTCGTTCGTAAATTCTATTAATCATTTTATTAGCTTAAATTAGTTTTGGTCGTATTAATATTTATTAACGGGCCAATTAATAATTATTAATCACCATTTGCCTAGTTTAAGAACTTCGGGTTTCGTTTTATAAGTTAAAAGTCATTAAAGGGACGTATTCGTAATTTTCAATTTCTTAAAAATATCAATTACTATTCATGTTCTTTTAAAAACCCAAAGTTGACCAAGAATTGACCAAGAAGCTCATTTTTTTTCTTTTCTCTTCTTCATCCAACGTGAGCCTCCATTGATGTGAAGAGATTGCTTTGGGTTTTTGTTGTTTCTCAACCGTTTTCGATGAGGTCAGTTGCGTTGGATTGCTAGGGACGAGGGTTATCTATCCCACCTAACCTTGTGTCGTTTCTTGTTCCCTAAGAGAAGCCATAAAAAGTGAGTTTTCAAAACTTTTTACATGGTTTTGTTCGTTTTTTTTATTGTAAATGAGTTTTGAAGTTGAAATCACGTAATTCTATCAAGGAATTTGACGATTTTGAGGCCGGATTTTAGAAAAACACTATTCATCTGAAATCACTATTCACCCGAAAATCATACTTTTTCTCTTATTATATACGAATTGTACTTCGTTGATCGATTGATGAATTGTAGGTGTCATTGCTTGTTTGTTGGTTCATGGGAACTTTGTTGTCACGGGAGCATTCGAGGTGAGAATAATTAGAATTTAACGTATCTTTAGACACCGAATAAGTAGAATGATTTGTAGGATTGGAAGTTGAGATTAAAGTTTGTATCAAAGAATATAAAGGAAAGTGAGCTAGTATACTTAGTTTTGGAGCTAGTTCTTTTGAGTGAGAACACTTATGGATTTCTCGAGGGAATCGTATAACTTTTGGAAGTTCTAAGTTTAGAATAGTTCCGGAGTTTTGGATGGATTGTTGGAAGTTGAAGGATACAAGTTTAATGGGATGGTTAAGGAACTTGAATATGGAACCTTGGATATTTATTGAAAAGATTAGAATCCTTGGAAGTGGAGACTTTATTGTTTAAGTTGAGAACTTACTTTTATTAAAGTATCGTTGGCTTGATTTACTTATTGTTTTTCCGAAATCCCTATTTATATACTTTATGTATAAGGAAATTTATGATCCATTTACTTTATGCCCTTCAGTTACTTTAATGTTCATATTTATGTTTATTTACTTTTGAAAGCATATGCATATCATATTGCATCATCGAATTGAAAGGAAAGTCAGAAAAAGGTGAATGCGAATCCTATGGGAGTTTTCATTACCTTCATTCATAAAAGGTGAATGTGAATCACGGGAGTTTTCATTACCTTCATTCATAAAAGGTGAATGTGAATCCTACGGGAGTTTTCATTACCTTCATTCATAAAAGGTGAATGTGAATCCTACGGGAGTTTTCATTACCTTCATTCATAAAAGGTGAATGCAAATCCTACGGGAGTTTTCATTACCTTCATTATTCATTAAAGTTGAATGCAAATCCTACAGGAGTTTTCATTACCTTCATTATTCATTAAAGGTGAATGCAAATCCTACGGGAGTTTTCATTACCTTCATTATTCATTAAAGGTGAATACGAATCCTACGGGAGTTTTCATTACCTTCATTATTCATTTGAGATGGAATTATATCATTGAGAAGGAATTGTATATTCTATTATGGAAAGTAAGACAACAAGGTGAATGTTAGTCCTACGGGAGCTACCATTACCTAACATTATTTTTTTATCGAACATAAAGGAAAGGTAAATCTTATATATAGTATGAGATATCAAAGGGATGAAACAAGAAGAGATTATAGGATATGAAAACATTCTTCTAAATATTTGAGAGTTAGTTTCTTGAGTTTGGGAGCTTTGGTAAAGAATATGTAAACTTTTGATAGTCTCAGTTGCTATAGAGAAAAGAATTGAAACATTATGTCTAACATACATTTCTATAGAGAAAAGAAATGCAATTGATTTATAGTCGAGTGTCGTAGGAAAGATGAATGAGATTGAACTGTATAATGAGAGAATATAAGGGTGTATTGAACCTTGTATAATTATTATAATATATATGTAAGAGAACTAGTTTCTCAATAAATTGGAATATCCTGATTTTGGAGATTAACACTTGAATGTAAACTTTATGTATAGTATAAGGTATTGAAGTGAATGAAATAAAATGTTATGTGTGTTATGAAACACATCCCCCTAAAGGCTTGGAAGATAATTCCTCAATTATTTGGGAGACATGGTAAGTAAAAGTGGATTACTTGATGTAAAACTATTTGAATGGATGGATAACAAAGAGTAAGTAAGTTCTTGGACACAAATCTGGATACGGGTTTGGGGTCTATTGTTACTTTATATTCTGTTTATTTTCACTGAGCTTGTTGTTAGCTCATGATAATACAAACAATTTCAGGTAATGCTTATGCTCGTGGTGGTGGGAGAGGAGCTGGTGCAGCTTCATTGAGAGGATGATGAAAAAGGGATGGACTAGTTACACTTTTAAAAAGTCCATGGACTCATTTTGTTGAATTTGTGTCTTTTGTTATGTAAATTTGTATATAAGCTCATAAGAGCTTCTTGTTTTACTTTTATGGTTATCAACTCTTTTAAACTTTGGAAAAGAAATTGCATTTCCTTACTTTTAAATTTCCTGATGTGAAAATTGTATACAGGTTTTGGCTTGCCTAAGTTTCAAACATATCCACGCCCTTTTTTTTTAATACTAAGACTTCCGCTGTGTTTTAGTTTTAAATGATTTAAAAGGAGTCGGGTCGTCACACAAACTTTTGCTAAATACTTAACTGAAATATGAAGTGATATTTATTTATTTATTTTATATTCATTTTGTGGCATATTTATAATTTTTTTAATTCGGTGGTCTCTCTCCTCCATGTAAATGAAAATTGATATTAATATTATTAATTATTTAAATAATGAGCTTATTTAAATGGAAATTAATAATTAATATTATTAATTAAATAACGAGTTAATTAAATTTAATAATAATGTTCTTGAATGATGATTTTGTGATTTTAGGTTGTGTTTGTTAAAGTAGAACTTAACTAGTTTTGTTATGCCAATTTAATTGTGTTAATGTTCATGCGTATGAATGTATGGAAGGTTTATATTGGTTAAGGCAGTAATCAATAATGAATATTAATTATAGATTAATATTAAGTTTGGTCAGCTTAATAAAAAAAAATCTTGTAGTTATTACTTGAATAAATTTCAACGAAGGTTTGTTTTATATGCTTAAATATTAAAAAATTTCTCTGGGTTCATTCCTTGTAATTTTTAATACTTAGAATAGAATATATCATGCCCTCTTTTTAGGTATATTATTACTTATTAGGGGTATGATGAAGGTTCATTCACTACATGGTTATATATTGAAGAGATTACCCACTCATGAATGGTTTGTAAATTGTTATAGCTTGAGAGTTATAATTGAGATGATGAGATTGATTTTTGATAGGAATGTTATGGAATGGTGAGTTGGGTTAAGACTATTTTGGACTTAAAAATTTGGGAGTATTCAAAACATTGTTTTTTTTTCTTCTTCTTTTTATTTACTCATTGAACATAGTCTTATGATGCTATTTTTTTTTAGGTGAAAAGGGAAAGGGAGCTGGCAAGGGATGAGGGATCGAACGAGATGCTGTTTAGATACAGACGGTGTGTGCCGGTTCTTCTTTATTTCTTATTTCACTTTTCTTTCATTTTGAGCTTACTTATTTTGGATTATTTTTATTTAAGAGCTTATGATGGGTTACATTTTTATTGGATTTCACTTTGTCTTTGTTTTAAATAAAAAGTTCGTGAATAAAATTACATTAAATTTGTTTTATTTGATTTGAAGTTGAATTAAGAGATTTTCTTTATTATCTGAGTCACTCGTTGCTATATTTATATTTTAAAAAGTTAGGTTGTTACAGTAAGCAAGGCCAACCCTGAGGGTGTTCAAGTTGGGCCACTGCACAGAGCCCCCGAAATTTCAAAGTTCATTTAAATTAGATTATTAGTGTTTTTGCCAAATAGAATTAAAAACTTTATGTTGGCGCAGTGGAGATGGATTGGTGGATCTACTTGATGAGCTCAATGTCTAGGGAACGATCCTTGGGAAAGCAACTTTTTCATTTTTTTAAATTCTTTCAATTAAAAACATTTATAAATTTTCCTATGTTTTTTTAATTAAATTTTTTTTTTGTCTCAAATAGCATAAATCTGCATACTAATAACTAAAATGTCAGAACTTTTTAAAAATTACTCAAATAGCATAATTATAGTTCAATAAATTTTTGAAATATAATTCAATTAATTATTGAACTATTTTTCAGAGGTATTTTTAACGAATTTGTTTGTTTTTTGGTTTTTTAATTTCAAGATCAATAATTTATTGAACTATTTGATCATTTTTTATTATTATTTTCAATGAATTTGTTAAAAAAAATTAATTTTTTTAGTTCAATAAATTATTGAACTATAATTATGCTATTTGAGTAATTTTTGAAAAGTTCAAAACTGTAAGGCCCCGGGTTTTTAAAAGTAGTTAATTAAAATTTTACTTAAATAGTATGCTTGTGTGATTAATGATAAGGTTTTTAGAAATTATTTTCTATTTTCTATTTGATTATTTGGTGGTTAACCATGGTTAAAATTAATTAAGGGTGGAAGATTTGATTACCATGGTTAAGTTGAAGGGAAGGGTTGGATAGCAAATAATGTAGAGCAAGGGGTAGAAAACAAACAAGTTAGTGGGGGAGGCCTTAGAAGTTAGGTGAATAGGTGGAGGGACTCTATAGCAATTATAGAGTTTTAATTTAAGATTTTTGAAAAGTGTTAAAGTGGTTTTTTTTTTTTTTTTTTTAAAAAAAAGAAGAAAAAAACAACAACAACAACAACAAAATCAATTCTTCTCATTCCTCCCCCCCCCCCACAAAAAAATCTTCATGGTTCTTAGCTAAATCAAAAGGGGAATTGGTTGTTTTGTGTAAGAAACATCATAATAGGAAGATTGAAGCAAGAATCTATTGGTTTAGAAAGCTCCAAAGGTAAGATTTCAATTCATGAAATTCAAGTTTTCTAGGTTTCATTCATGGAAGTCGTGGGTTGTTCTTGGTGGTTGTTTTAAATCACTTTGAAGTTGTTTTTCCTTTATTTAAAATTCTGGAAATTGACTTTCAAACTCACATTACAAACCCTAGGATTTATTATCTTAAAGCTCTCTTGAGATTGGAAGCCATGGATGAACACTAAGCTTAAAACCTCCATTAATGGCAAATTTTCAAGCTTCTAGCTTTTGCAATTTTTTGAGTTTTCTTAACTTTTTCTTGGAAATTCTTAATTCTGGAACTTATGTGTACCTAAATGTATATATTTCACATGAAAAACAACTTGGAGGAGTAAGGAAATGAATTCTTGAAAATTCTCAAATTTGGCCATTAACTTAGCTAGTTTTGGGATTTTCTTGAGTAATTTTGAAAGGTTATTAAATCTGGAATATATGAGTGCTTAAATATATATATTGAAAGGGGAAAAGATGAAAACCATTGAGTGGGTGTAAGCTTTCAAGAAACTCCATTAATGGAGTTTTCTCAAGCTTCTATTTTTCTCAATTTTGTGTTTTCTTAGCTATTAATGGAAGGTTGTCAAATCTGGAAATTTTGGGTGTTTATATGTGTTTAATATACATGAAAAACTCATTAGAAGTTCCACCCAATGAATAATTGATTATTTCTCAATTGGCCGAAAATTGCATCTTTAATTGACTAGTTTTGGGTTTTGTTCTTCTAACCGGGTATGAGTTTGTGTGTATTTGAATTGAGATGAGATAAATGATTTTATATATATATATATATATATATATATATATATATATCTAAATATGTTGGAATGATTGGTTGTAGGATAAGAGGCAAGAACGAGCTACCGAGAGCCTTCGAAAAGGTGAGAACATAAAGAATCGGAGGGGTGTTGGTAATGTTGTTTGCGATTCTTGGAGTGTTTTCTTGAATTGCGTTTGGCTATGGTTGTGGTTAGTTTGGAGACTATGGATTATGAAGTATAAAAAGATCGGAGTATGAGGAAGTGACAATGAATGGGAATTGATCTTGGCGCTATTTAAAAGGCTCACAACGAGCAAGTTTGCTCGAAACGATATGTTATTTACTTATTTATGTGTTTGTTTGAACATGATTACTTGCTAGTGTTTGCCTTTTCTTTAGTCCGTGATCAAGTCATATACTAGAATGGGGATAATTTCATTTTTATATGATATACTATCAGTTATTGCACGGTGAATAGTACATTAATGAGATGTTAAGAGTTAGTACTTGAAATGTGATTTTTATGCCTTATGTGAATATTGAGCAAGTCATATGATATGAAAGAGTCATATACGGCTTCGAGGAATTGGCCTACTCGTACTCATTGAGCCCAGATTTATTACTTTTGATGAGAATTGTAAGAAAGCATGATTAGCCATTTCATTTCATTTCATCTCATAACACTTCATTTATGCATATCATGCGATCGGTTTGTGGCCATGGGGTCGTAACCCGTGTAACGGTGTGTGGGTGTTGGACGTTACACTTGGTTACCGTGGCAGTGATGTTGTGGAGCTCCGGAGTGCTATGTGATGAATGACCGGATGCTAGTGGTTATTGAGAATACCTGAGGTTATGAAATAAGCTTCGGCTCGGATGATGTAAAATGAGCTTCGGCTCGAATGATGTAACATGAGCTGCGGCTCGAGTGAGATATGTAGCAAATCATGATTTACGCGTAGTGAGATGCGGGTTGTAAGTAAGGAACCAAAACAAAAATGGTTGAAAGGAAAAGGAAAAGTGGAGATGGCTTGTGCATTGTTGTTTGGTGAAATCCTAAACTTCAAAGTTGATTACTTGCATAATGATTCATGTTATGTGTTGAGCATATTTATGCAACATTTATACATCCATGTTTTGCTATCTCTTTTGCTTTGATCATGTGTAATGAGAAGTGGATGCGTAGTGGAGAATGAAAGAGACTTGGAAAGTAAATGGAATATGGTAGTAGTTCTTCGAGGCTTGATGTAAAGCCAAGGAGTGTAATACTTTAAAGGTTATGGCTCGGTACTGATTAATGAATGTATGTGTATAGAACGTAGTGAGATGCCGAGTTTAGAGATGGAAAGGTTTGTGGACTAAGAGGAAATGGTAAATGTGATATATGAAATTTGTACTGGCTAGCCGATATTGCACGTTTGAAAGGCTTATATTTTGATCATATTTTCTATCTACTTTGTAATGCTCGTTTATTTACATACCTAAGCATATCATTGTACTTGTGCATTATGTTGTGAACATTTCCTCATCACCATTCATATTCTTTTGTTTTCACTGAGTGTTATGCTCAGAGGTGCTCACCTTTCAGGTTCCGGACGAGGACGGGGACAAGGCGCGGCACGTGGTGCTTGTTGATGAATCGAGATGAAGCTTTTGGGATTAGGTCTCCGGTCACGCGAGCTGCGTTTTCTGGGAGAGTGGTTGTCTTCTTTTGGGTTATGTCGTCCTTTATTTTAGGGTCGGAATTTAAAGTTAAAGTTTGTATATTATGTTTGTATAACAGTTTTAACTTTGTGCACCAAACTTTATTTTGGTTTGAAAATTTATGTGATACTGTGAACTGGCCGACGAGCCGATGTTTATGATAAACAGGTTTTATTTTGTATGTGAGTTTTGGAATTTACGAATACTACATGCCGAAATTTTTAAGGATTTGCTAAATCAATTGTTTTAAACTTTATGTTCTTCGCTTCCGTATGCGTACATGCGTTCTGAGCTTCTAGAATAAGCCGGGTCGTCACAAAAATCTTTCAGTAATTAGTATGCAAAAATATGCTATTTCAGTAATTGCTCCATTAAAAAATCTATCAATTTTCAAATATGTTTTCTTTTATCAGATCAATTATTTTTTTTAATAAAACTTTTAAAGGAATTTAACTCTAATTTATTTTAATTATAATAATCAAATTAATTCATTTAAATTCTAAATATGTTTAAAACATCCATTTCTTTTTAATTTTTCCACTTATAAAATATCAAATCTAAACTAATATTTTTAAAAATAAAAATTGAGTTTAAATTATATTATTTTAGAGAGTTTTATGTTTTTTTCCTCTAATATTCTTGTAATTTTTATACTAAAATATATATGATAGAGGGCCGAAAACTATATTTTCTCATTGCACCTCAATTTTTATAGGAATTGCCCTGACAGTAAGACTGCCATTTTCAACATCAATTAACATACACTAAAACCATATCAAGAAAACATTAAATTAATATCAAAGTCATGATAAAAAAAATGACAAACAAAAAATAGTTACCTTAAAGCTTTAAGAAGAAACAAAAAGTGGAAACGAATTTTGAACTTTATGAAAAAAGATTGAACGAGGAAAGAAATAAATCACGTAGAAAATGTGAAAAAAAGGAGGAAAAAAAATGAAGAAATGACACTGAAACCAGGGTTTTTTTCTAAACAAATAAGAGAGGAAGTAAGTAATTTTGATAAAGAAATGAAAGAGGGGAAGTTTGTTTGAAGATGGTGCTCAAATGAGGGGTGTTTTTGAAACGTGTCTACACAAATTTGGGATTAAATGTGTTTTCTGCTTTATTTTTAGGGTAAAATGCAAATGAGACCCTTGTGATTTTTTCCAAATACATGACCACCCCCTGTGGTTTGAAAATGACAAATCACACCTCTGTGGTTCCAATTTTTTTCAATCAGACCCCTCCCCTTCAATGTCAATAGTTTTCTTTTAACCATAACTTCTTCGTTTGGACTCCGATTTGAATGATTCAAAATGTTTTAGAATCCTCTTTTCGGTCTCTACGCTATGGTCACTTTAAAACTTCTAAATCATCAATAACTAAAAGAGTTAATAGTGTCAATCATACCTAGTATTTTGATGTTAATAAACTCTTTTATCTATTAATCATTCAAATTTTTTGAAGTGATTATTATGTAGATTCTGAAATGAGGATTCCAAAACATTTTGAATCATCCAAATCGGAGTTCAAACGAAGAAGTTATGGCTAAAATAAAATTATTGACATTGAAGGGGAGAGGTCTGATTGAAAATAATTAGAACCACAGGGGTGTGATTTACCATTTTCAAACCACAGGGGGTGTTCATGTATTAGAAAAAAACCACAGGGGTCTCATTTGCATTTTACCCTTATTTTTATAATATCATTTTTACAGCCATGTTTACAATTATTAATTTAAAAATACTAGATCTAAAAGTGCCCCTTTTTATTTATCGATTAATAAAAAATATAAAAGAGAATATCAATTAAATATGAGTGGTATTAAACCATTTCTTATAAAACAAGTATTTTTTCTATATGAAATTACGAGAACAATTTTTTATCTCGAGAATTTTAGGAAATACAGATTTTTTTGCGCCAATATTTTTTCAAAAGAAATGTTTATAAAAAAAAGTGAATATTTGTTTCTGAATATATTTTTAATTTAGAAAAAACAATATATTATTTAGAAATGTATATGTTAAAAACCTCTAAAGATGGATCTTAAGGATAAAAATCTAATTAAACTCATAAGAAAATATATTTTAAAGTTATTTCTCTGTTTTTTTTTTTTTTTTGGATAACCATTAGATTACTCACAAGAAATTAAAATATTAAAGATGGATTTTTTTTATCCAAAATGATTTGTTTTCAATCATGTAAATTTATTAGATTAAAAAATGGAATGTAATTTTTTAAAAATCTTTGAAAATATGATAACAAACATCCAAATATTTTAAAGTTCTATATTGAATAAGAATATTTAAAATTTACTAAAATCCTCATACCTTTTATAATAATTTACTCTGTGCTTTTCGATATTAGAAAAATAGGGTGAACAGTTGGTGGTTGGTAAGTGCTTGAAAATGCACTTAATTTGTGCTTAAATGTAAAATAAATAAAATTTTAATTTAATGTTTTCATGGATTTAATTGAGTATTTTGAAATATGATAGTATGTAGTTTTAAGTTGATTTATTAATTTTTATAGGAAAAATATAACTTTTGGTGGAAGTTTGATTTAATTTAGAAAAAAGATCAATTGAAAAAGCAAAAAAATGCTTTATTATGCAAATTCCAGAAAAAAAAAGTGACATGTGGCGTGATGTTATTAGTCATCAAATTCAGTTACATTGAGCCTCGTAGCACTCGACTTCTGGTTTAGTGGAATGCTGGCACTGGAAAAATTGGAAAAATTATTTGGGTCAGCAAGAAGTCCGCCATGTGGCCATGTATTAGCACCCCCTGCACGTGTTAATCACATCTCTCCTTCAGCATGTGTGTGTGTGTGCGTGTAAAAGTCCTTGCCCAATCTCAAGCGGCCACGTGTCCGATCTGTTTTCGAGCAACTTCTGGAATTTCTCATACCATAGGTCCCACCGATTTTTACCATCATATTTTTTTTAACCATAACTCCATTCTCTCGCCAACTAACTCCCACATTTATTCCTATTTACAATTAAGTCCCATTATTTTTTAGAGGTAAAATCTTACTCCAATTAAAAGGCCCAAGTCAAAAGCCCAATCTTTTACTTGATCGGCCCAACCTATAAGGAAGTGTACAAAAGCCCACTATGGCAGAACCCAGCTACAAGCCCGTGGAGATTCAAACTAGCTTGGACGTAGCGAGGTGGTTCATTCGGTCAAATATAGCGTGGCAACCTTCCTTATCAGATGATATGAGTATATCTTCTCCCAAATATCACGGGATAGAGATATTATCTTCTAAATAGATTATCCCCCTAATATCATGGGAAAATACCATATTGGATCCATAAAATCCTCTATATAAATCATTCTACAAAACCGTAAACGATATGATCACTACAAAAAAACTGTCAATTTGCGACCAGGAAATTGCGACCAAATGGTCGTTTTTTACCTAAATTGCGACCAAAAATGCGACCAACTGAGTGGTTGCTAAAAAGCTGGTCGGATTTCAATTGTCGATCGCATGGTCACAAAAATTCGACCATCCTGGTCGCAAAAATTTTGGTAGCAAAAAAGTCAAACTTTTGAAAATGCGACCAAATGGTCGCATTAAAAGGACCATATGGTCGCATTTTATCTTCAATAGAAGTGACCATTTGGTCACATAAAAATGACCAAATGGTCGCATTTTATGCGACCAAATGGTCACTTTTAGGCTTCGATTAAAAATGCGACCAGGATGGTCACCTAAAAAGTGACCATCCTGGTCGCATTTTATGTGAAAGATAAGTGACCAATTGGTCACATAAAAAAGTGACCAAATGGTCGCATTTTTTGCGACCAAATGGTCACTTTTAGGCTTCGATTAAAATGCGACCAGGATGGTCACTTAAAAAGTGACCATCCGGTCGCATTTTATGTGAAAGATAAGTGACCAATTGGTCACATAAAAAAGTGACCAAATGGTCGCATTTTTGCGACCAAATGGTCACTTTTAGGCTTCGATTAAAATGCGACCAGGATGGTCGCCTAAAAAGTGACCATCCTGGTCGCATTTAAGAATTTTTTTTAAAATTTAAATTTCAATAATTAGTTAATTAATTATTTATTTAATTATATTAATTGAACTAAAATTAATTGAATTAAACTCAAATTAATTTTAGTTTCAATTAATCTAATTTTAATTTACTTTAATTCAAATTAATTGATTAGTTTATTTTAGTTTTAATTAATTAATCTTAAGTTTAATTGAATTAATTTTAGTTCAATTAATCTAATTTTAATTTACTTTAATTCAAATTAATTGATTAGTTTATTTTAGTTGTAATTAATTAATCTTAAGTTTAATTGAATTAATTTTAGTTTCAATTAAACTAATTTTAATTTACTTTAATTCAAATTAAATGATTAGTTTATGTTAGTTTTAATTAATTAATCTTAAGTTTAATTGAATTAATTTTAGTTTCAATTAATCTAATTTTAATTTACTTTATTTCAAATTAATTGATTAGAATACTTAAACAAAATTATTCTAATTAATTAATCTAATTGTACTTTACTTTAATCAAATTTTAACTAAAATTAAGTAATTAAACAATTTTTATTTATTCATTAAATTAAAATTAATTAATTAAATTAGTGTAATTAATTAATTTAAACTACTTAAGTATAATTGAAGTTAAACTATTTGAATTAATTACCCTACTTTAAATTAATTGATTTAATTAAAGTAATCTAAATTACATTAATTAAAACTAAAATTAAAATTTAAACTAGTGTAATTATAAATTAATTTAGTTTAATTTTATTAAATTAAAGTAAACTATCTTAAATAAACTAAATAAGTAATTAAACTAAATTAGATTAAGTAATTAAATTAATTACTACTTAAATTGAATTAAAGTAAACTAAGTTAGATTAATTAAACTATTAGATTAATTAAACTAAAATTACTTAAAGTAACAAAATTAAACTAAACTAATTAATTAGTTAATGTAAACTAAAATGCTATGAATTAAACAAAAGTAAACTAAGTAATTGATTACACAAATTTAGATTCATTAAACTAAAACTAATTAAATTAACAAAACTAAACTAAACTACTTAATTGAAAACTAAAAACTAAAACTAAGTAAAATAAATTCTTAAACTAAACTTCAATTTTATACGAAAACTAACCTCGTAATAGAAACCGGGATTGGGGTTTGAGGGTTTTAGATTTAGAGTAAGAACCAGGAACCGGAACGGGAAGAAATAATGGGGAACGGGAGAGGGGAAAGAGAGAAAAGAACAAAAAGAGAGGAAGAAAAAGAGAAAGGAAGAAAAGCAGAAACGGGGGAAAGGAAAACGATGGGAATTTAAATCGATTTTTGCGACCAAATGGTCGCAAATATGTAATTATGACAAGAAACGAAAGGTCGCGCGTCTTTGGGGAAAATGGCGACCAACCTGGTCGCATTTCTTGCGATATTTGCGACCATATGGTAGCATTTCATGAAAAGCGACCATATGGTCACCACTTTACCATGATCCATAACAATTTGTCATATCACGAGTCCCATCAATAATTGCGACCATCCAGGTCGCAATAATGAAATTCACCGCCAAATATTGCGACCAGGATGGTCGTAATCTTTAAATTCACCGCCATAAATTTCATGGAAATTTAAATTTACCGCTCATTTTTGCGACCATATGGTAGCCCACCGCCAAATATTGCGACCAGATGGTCGTAATCTTTAAATTCATCGCCATAAATTTCATGGAAATTTAAATTTACCGCTCATTTTTGCGACCAGATGGTAGCCATTTTACTTATATTTTTTTAAAAATATAATTATAAAATGCGACCAACTGGTCGCATTTCACTTCTAAATTACTACCATGTGGTCACCTTTTTGTGTGAAATTGCGACCACTTGGTCGCAAATATAATTTTTTTTTTTTTTTTTTTTTTTTTTTTTTTTTTTAATCTTTCCTTAAAAGAAATAGTTTTAATTAATTAAACACATACACACACATTTGAATAATCAAGTTAAAGAAATATCTCATTCATCATCGTCTCCAAGAAGTCCGTCACATACGGCTTCTTCTTCTTCTTCTTCTTTTCTTCATCGATTCATCGTCTCGAATAAATTCAGCATCAATGTCACGTGCGTGAGAAGTGGAAGCATGTATATCATCATCATCATGCAATGTTATCGTTCCATCGTTCAAAGGGACGAACAAGATTTGCATCCTGACCATCGTCGATTGCACGAGATCGTATCTCATCTTCTTGAAAAGCAACGACTTCCTCTGCGTGGTCGTCTTTCTCTGGACAAGTTTTCTTCTACCTGGCGTGGTTTAACTTTACAAACAACTAACCAATCGTCCAGGATCTCGTCTATTAATCGGATAGTTCAGGTAATAAACTTGAATCGCTTGTGAAGCCAGGACGAACCTATCGGTGCGCGCATATGCTTAGACTTCTTTACCTCAACGATTTGTAAATGATCAATCTTACGGACTCGGCCTCGTCCGGTTGTCTCGAACCAAGTGCGGTTGAACGAACAATGCGTTTTAGCGTCGGACTTGCGTATTGAATCTCAAGAATCTCATCGATTACTCAAGTAATCGTCTTCGTTTGTCCTGAACACGTGACCTTTTATGCAAACACCACCGTTGTTTGTTGCCTGCTCACCGAATGCGCCTTCGTTTGAAATCAGAATCGTTTCCGACGTATCCACCATACGACCTTGCTATCCGTCCAGGTCCCTTTGCTAAAGAAATGATGCGAGGATCATCCACCGGTAATGTAGGGGAGTCAACCTGTGTCATTGTCCACATACGGTAATGTTAGGAAGATAGTAATTGTTTCAACATAATGCAACGGTTGTTTGACAATTTAAAATAACTCACGTATGCACTAAACCAAGAACGAAACTCTTTGTCGATTATTGACCCCTCCTCAGCGTCTGTAAGACCAACTCGTGTCATTCGAACGTATACGTTTAGAAATAATCTGTATGTTACAAAAGTAGTTAGCAAATAGTTTGTAATTGTTTATGCGATGGAATAATGTTAAGTTACAAACTCACTCTATGTAAGGCTCGATCTCTGCGCAGTTGCATAACACGTATGTCTGCATTACGTGATACTCAAGAACGGGCAACGGCCTTCGCACTGATCTTCCAACTGTCATGCCAGGTTCCGTAAAAATCGGCAAGTCGTTCATGTCAACACCTTCAAGTAAATTATCGACAACGTTTCGTTTTGACGGTCGAACCCGCTTCTGCAATGTGTTGATCAAAGTAGTATGAACAAAATGTGGTAGTCTCTTGCGTCAGTCACGCACTACGGATAGATCCTTCTACTCGTGATCTATTTCCAACCATCTTTTTCAACCGACGTAAGTACTGTGGGTACAAAACATTATTAACATTCGATGATCACTGATCTTGATTCATACGCGTACATTACAAAATAACGTGCTTACCTTTCAAATGGGTACATCCAGTGTAATGTACGGGACCCCCTAAGAATGCCTCGTATGGAAGATGCACCGGAAGATGCTCCATGGAGTCAAAAAAGCCAGGTGGGAACATTCGCTCCAACTTACAAATAATAACGGCGATCTCCGGAACTCATTGAAGCGACGGTAGCTTCCGTCGACTCTGTACATGTCAAGTCCCCGAAAAAAACACTCAACCGGGCAAGCGGCTCCCAATGTCTATTCTCTAGGAACGGTCTGAACGCGACGGGCATCAATCGTTGCATGAATATATGACAGTCGTGGCTTTTCATCCCGAACATGATATGTTTTTGACTGTCTATACACCGACTCAAATTCGAAACGTATCCGTCCGGGAATTTGATGGATTTGATCCACTCAAATAATGTTTTCTTTTCATCCATCGTCAACATGTACTTTGCTTTTGCGTAATTATCATTGTCGTCAGGCTCCAACTCAGGACGGTCACATATCTCCCGTATATCATAACGTGCCTTCAGATTGTCCTTCGTTTTTCCCGGAACGTTCAAAATCGTATTGAAAATGTTGTCAAAGAAATTCTTCTCGATATGCATTACATCAAGATTGTGTCTAATCGGTAGATCTTCCCAATACGGTAGATCCCAAAAAATACTTTGTTTCTTCCAACCCGTGTTTTTTCCACACTGCATTGTTTGCACTCTCTGCACCTTCCACGGTAATCTTCCGCATCCCTATAGTATCTATACCGGTGCGAGAACTGCCTTCCACTATACATGGTCGGGGGGTTGTTTTTCTTACTCGTCGACCCTTCTTCCGATCACGTGGCTTGAACGGGCGTGTGATTCAAAGGCAAGAATCGAATGTGACAGTCAAACCAACAAGTTTTCCGACCGTTTCTGAGATAAAATGCATCTGTGTCTAGCATGCAATGCGGACATGCGTATGTCCCCGCCGTACTCCATCCTTTAAGAGGAGGAGATTGAGGTTCACACAATTAACTATAATGACTAAGGAAAGCAATAACAAAAGCTAAACACCGACTCAAAAATGTATATGAAAGCAATTAAATATCAACATACCTGACAGCATTGAATACGCAGGGAAGTCACTGATCGTCCAGATTAACGCGGCGCGCATCAAGAAATTTTGTTTCTTCGAAATGTCGTACGTCATAACACCGTCACTCCATAACCTTTTCAACTCGCAATAAGTGGTTGCAAATACACATCCAGTTTGCTTTTGGACTTTTCGCCCAGGTACGATCATCAGTTAGAAAAATCACCGGGTCTCGCATGCACATCGAGGGAGGCAAGTTATACGGGGTTACCATGATCGCCAAACTGAATATTGTGCCCAGGATGCCCCGAACGGGTTGAAGCCATCTGTGCATAAGCCCAATCGACGTTTCTCGGATCTTGTGCAAAATCCGGATGACAATTATTTAAATGCTTCCATGCCGCAAAGATCCAGGGGATGTCTCATAACACCTTCATCCTGTGAATGCTCGTGATGCCATCTCATGTGCGAAGGTCATCACATCCGATGCATACAACCGGTGCAGGACGTGGGGTCACGTAAAATAGAACATGCGGGCATTCGAATCAGCCGCATTTCCCTTGTTTGTATCTTGGAAGAAAACAGGATTTGCAATGATGCGGTCCTCATCCACATCCCAGGAAATCATGCATCCGTTTTGACACGAATCTATTTTCTCCACGGGTAATCCAAGTCCCTCCACTAGCTTTTTCGTGTCGTACAAACCGTGGGGCATATTATTTTCTTCTGAGCGCATCGACGAAACCACGATGCAATCGCATCAAATCCTCTACCCAGGTATGTTGTCTGGCGCCTTTATATTTAAAAGTTACGTAGCGGCAAGAAGTTGACTTACCTCACACCCATCGTACAATGGTCTTGGTTGTCTTTAGCATCTCGTGCATCTTACGTGCTTCCAGGATTCATTTCCTCTTCTACAACCCGTTCATCTTCGTCTCACGTTTAAACTTTCACGGAAATTTTCATTGCCCCCATACCCTGCACCATCAATTATCATTTGTCGTGATCCGACAATCTTGTTGTTCATCATTCCGTTCTTCGTCAACAACCTCTACATTCGAGCCGCTACCTTCGTATCGTCTCGATTCCTGTAATGCGGTCGAACATTTCCTGTGTTTCCCCACGAAACACCCAAGGTAATAATAATCGCACAAACCCCCAGTATAAAGATGCACCTTCAACTCAGTAGTGTATGATTCTCCTATTGTCGCATTTCCTTGCACGGCAACGTAGCTTTCCACCATACTTTTCATAATAGACAGTTGTCATGCAAAACTCAACAAACTGTTCAACCCCGGCCACGAACTCATCGTTCAAATACCCGTCTATCAAACGAACATACATCCACTCTCTCATTTTCTTTTTACTTAATGCTAAGAAACAATGGGTGGAGGGGTTTTTATAATGGACTCCTCTGCTCATTTGCGACCAGATGGTAGTATTTTTGCTACCACCTGGTCGCAGTTTCCCGCTATTTTCCTCACTGCCCCGGGTCACATCAAGTCAGAATTTACGACCACATGGTCACTTTTTGGGTGACCACTTGGTAGCTTTTATCCCACCAAATTCTTTATCAATTATTGGTCCCATAAAAATCACATAATTTACGACCATCTGGTCACTTATAATTGTGACCACTTGGTAGCTTTCTTCCCTCCAATTATAAGCTACCACTGCTCACTTTTGGTCACCAAAATTGCGACCATCTGGTCACTTATAATTGCGACCACTTGGTAGCTTTCTTCCCTCCAATTATAAGCTACCACTGCTGACTTTTGGTCACCAAAATTGCGACCATCCTGGTCACTTTTTATTGCGACCACTTGGTAGCTTTCTTCCCTCCAATTATAAGCTACCACCGCGACTTTTGGTCACCAAAATTGCGACCATCTGGTCACTTTTTATTGCGACCACTTGGTAGCTTTCTTCCCTCCAATTATAAGCTACCACTGCTCACTTTTGGTCACCAAAATTGCGACCATCTGGTCACTTATAATTGCGACCACTTGGTAGCTTTCTTCCCTCCAATTATAAGCTACCACTGCTCACTTTTGGTCACCAAAATTGCGACCATCTGGTCACTTTTTATTGCGACCATTTGGTAGCTTTCTTCCCTCCAATTATAAGCTACCACTGCTCACTTTTGGTCACCAAAATTGCGACCATTTGGTCACTTTTTATTGCGACCATTTGGTAGCTTTCTTCCCTCCAAAATTACGCGCCATTTTTTGCTACCAAGGAACATTTTAGTCACAAAAATGCGACCATATGGTCGCAAAAAAACACTTTTTATTGTGACCATTTGGTAGCTTTCTTCCCTCCAAAATTACGCGCCATTTTTTGCTACCAAGGAACATTTTAGTCACAAAAATGCGACCATATGGTAGCAAAAAAAGTGACCAAATGGTCACTTAGAGTCAACCTTCAAAGAAAGTGACCAGGTGGTCACCAGAAAGCTACCATATTTTTTTGGTCGCAAATTTCTGGTCGCATTTTGACAGTTTTTTTGTAGTGGATATTAATAATTCTATTTTAAAATACTCATATTATCTGTACGGTTTGGCAGGCACAACACCAGTGTTTTTTCGTTCTTATTTTTTAGATATTCGAGATCGAGGGAACACATCACACGTCGAACGCACATGATGAACTGTAGAGGAAATCATCCTCTACAAATTTCTTAATTAATTTTTCAGTTTTGAGTATTTATTTTTGTAGTTACTTTTTAGTCCCAAAATTTGTATAAAATAAGGGGTTTGGCACTTCGAAAATCACACGTCTCTTCATCTAATTTTTATTTGTAATCTTAGTTTTCTCTCTCTAATTTTTGCTAGCATTTTCATACTTTCTTTTTAGAATTGATGAAAATGTTTTGTTGGTTAGGTTTAAGATGAATTTTATGTGATACCTTTTTATTTATAATTTTAATTCAATAATGTGCTAGTAAGTCTTTAATTTTAAGTAATATAATTTCTCCATATTTTTCCTTATTTTATTGTTAATATTACTGTAGTGTTTAATTTCATATATATCTAGTCATGTTTTTTTTATGTGGATTTCTTAAAATATTATTTTTTTAATTAATCTTTTACTGTATTATGACTTGTTATATTGTCAATCTTGGCGTTCTTGTAAAATAAAACTCATGTTCTTAATTTGAGATATTGATTTACTTAAATATATTTTTGAAATAATTTTGTGCTTTAATTCTAATTTGGGATGTGATTTTTTCAATTAGTTATATGAATCAAAATTCTATTTAATTTTGTAAAGCCTAAAATGATGGGAAAATTCATTGGGTGGCAGAATTTTCTTCAATATTTATAAATCTAGTAGTTTTAAAAGTATTTTCAAATATAATAGTCTTTTAAAAACACTCATTCAAGTTAAATAATGAAATCAGTGATAACTTAAAGTTAATTAGTGATTACATGCACGAAATATCATTTGATATTGTGAATAAGTAAAATTAGTGATTACCTATGCGCGGAATCAGTGATTACTTATGTGGAAATTAGTGATTACTGCGAACTAGTGACAATTTTGTAATATTTTAGGCACAAATTTAAGTGTTTTACTATTTTTACAAATAACTTTTTGGGCTGCTATTTTTGCAAATATCAGACTTTTTTTCAGCTATATGTACAAAAGCCCCTAAAATGATTCTTACACCTAACCAATTCCATTATTACTCTTTTTTTTTAAATTAATCTTTTACAATTTCCCTTTCTTTACAATTTTGACCTTTTGCTGATGTCATTATCCTATGAAAAAACAAGAAAATCCATGAACTCTTTGAAAAATAAAAAAAACCTTAGAACTCTCTCTCTCACATCTATGTTCTTCTTTTTCTTTTTTCTTCTTTAACAAAACAAAAGCAACGAATAATCATTCATATCTTCTTCTAAATCATTTTCTAAAGTTATATGGATTGAAACTAAAAAAAAAACCATAGAGAATTGTTGGATGAGCTTCTATATAATTTCTTTCATTTCAAAACACCAAAATCACACAAATTATCTCTCACTTGAATCTTACAAAAAAGGGTATTGATCGGAATGGACAGATCATGATCTGTTCGATCATTCAATATATGTCGAAGGGTTATTTTTCCTATAACTTTTCCTATAGAATTGAGATTACTACAAAAATAGATTCAATAAATAGATATGGAAAGAAACATAGAATCAATATCTTACCTATTAAGGAAGCTCATTAGATTCAAACTTGTAACGTTCTGTTATTTTACAAGGTAATTTTTTTAGTATTATTTATTTTATTTAAAGCACATAGTTTAATTTTTGGGTTAATTAATTTAGATTTAGAATTTATATTCTTTTATTTGATGTTTAATACTTTAGTAGCTTAAATAAGTATGAGGCGTATTAATAATTATTAATCACCTTTTAGCTAGTTTAAGTGCTTCGGGTTTAGTTCTAAAAGCTAAAAGCAAACGAGAGACGATTTCATAATTTTTTATTTCTTGAAAATATCTTACTATTCATTCACCTATTTAAAAGCACCAAAAGTCAAAAAATAGAAAAATTCCTTCTCTTTTCTTCTCCATGGCCCTGGGTCACCCGGGGAGAAGAAATTTCTTGGATTTTTGTTGTTTCTCGGTGGATCGTCTTGATTTCTTTTGGTTTGGATTGCTCAGGACGAGCGCTACTTATCCATCCTAGCTTTGTGGCGTTTCTCGTTCTCTAAGGGAAGCCCTAAAAAGTGAGCTTTCAAAACTTTTCAAATGGTTTTTTTTTTGTTTCTAAATGAGTTTTTAAGTTAAAATCATGTATTTCCATCAAGAAATTTAACGATTTTGAGCTTGAAATTTCAAAAAAACATTAATTTGAAATCACTATTCACCCGAGAATCACATTTTTTCTCATTTTAGTTGTGCATTACAAAATATTTTCGGTTGATGTCTTGTAGGTGTCGGTTGCTCGTTGACGCCTCGTTGAACCGTTGGATTGTTCTTTGAACTGCTAAGGTGAGGATAAATAGAACTTAAAGTAAAATTAGAAAAAAAATTTGTTGAAATATTCGTATTGATCGGAAGTTGAGCTTGATATTAGAAATGAGAGGTTTAAAGTATGTTCACTAACTTGTTTAGGCTTGAGATTTAGTTCAAAAATTAGTTGGGTGAGCTTATGGAAATTTTAGTGGAGTTGACTAATTCTTGATGATTTCAGATATTTGAAGGTTCCAAGTATAATTGGATGAGCGAGGGAATCGAATATTGAATTTCGCTTGATTATTAAAAGAAGGAAATGAGACTTTTATGTTAAGTTAATAACTTGATATTATCTGAAGGCCGATGAGCTTGACTTTTATATTGTCATGTCATTATTTGAAGGCTGATTGACTTGACTTTTATATTGTCATGTGATTATCTGAAGGCCGATGGGCTTGAATTTTATACTGTCATGTGATTATCCGAAGGCCGATGGGCTTGACTTTAACATTATGATGAGATTATCTGAAAGACGATGGGCTTGACTTTAATAGTATGATGAGATTATCAGAAGGCCGTATGGCTTGACTATTATATTGTCGAATGATAGATGGTACTTTCTTATTTTATGCAGGAAAAGGTAATCAATGATTCATGTATTGTTGATTGTTTATGTTTCTTTCTATTACTTTGAATGCACATTTGTGGCCATGTTTATATTTATTTTGTATAATTGTATTTGGGAGGAATAATGAGACAATGCATAGACTGAGTGTACTTGCATTGTTTGGTATTATTATTTTTGTGTTTACATATATGTATCATGAAGAATGCTAAAGGCTGCATAAACTTTGCATGATTGTGGGGTGGATAATGAGATAATGTTGGGACTGTGCGTACTCTCATTATCTGGTATTATCCATAATCACGGTGATACATATATGAGAGAAATGTAGGGGTTGAGTGTACCTTGCATTTGGTGGGTGAGATAATGAGGTAATGGTTAGACTGCGTGAGTTTTCCTTACCTGTCATTATTCACTAGAGGTGGGAAGATATTATTTAAAAGACTTCGTGTACTTTGTTTTGGAAAGCAAGATAATGAGGTATTATTAGACTGCAAGAGCTTTGAATACCGTCATTATAAGTATGTTGATGGTTATATTGATGTAAAGGTTGCGTGTACATTATGTATGTTAAGTGAGTTAATGAATAATGTTGAGACTGCATGTGCTAGCATTATTGACATTAGTTGCGTGTTTTTCTTGTGTGAAGCATGTTGAGACCGAGTGAGCTTAGCATGAGTTATTAAAGAGAAAAGAAATGAGAATTATGTATAGCCTAAGTTGCTATAGAGAAAAGAAATGAAATGTTATGTATAGCCTAAGTGGTTATAGAAAAAAGAAATGAAAGTGTTATGTATAGCCTAAGTTGCTATAGAGAAAAGAAAATAAATGTTATGTATAAAGTGAGTCATTTTAGAGAAAGGAATGAGATTGATATGTATAGTGAAATACGATACTTTGTTATGCTTGAGAGCTAGTTCTTGTTCATTTGGGAGATTTTGAATTTGGAAATTGTAATATTTGGTGTGAATCCCTTTGAAATGGTTGGGTAGCAAAGAGTAAGTAAGTTTTTGGATACAAATCTGGATACAGGTTTGTGGTCTTTTGTAATTTTATTTTCTGTTTATCTTCACTGGGCTTTCGCTCATGATATTACAATTTTCAGGTATGGACGTTGTCGTGGTCGTGGGAGAGGAGCTGGTGCTACTTGATCTTGGTGACAATGATGGCGAGATAGACTAGAGAAAATGTATAGTCCATGGACTTATGTTTACTTTGTTTTTCCATCTTTTGATGCACGTGTTGTATATGAGATCATGAGAGCATTTCTACTTTAGGCTTTTTTTAATGATTTTGAACTTTCGTAAATATGGAATGCGCATTCCATTTTTAAATTCTCTGATTGGGATAATTGTATTTATAGGGCATTATGATAGCCTTAGTTTAAAATATCACCATGCCAAATTTTTATTGAATATTAAGTCTTCCGATGCGTTTTGGCTTTAAAAGGATTCGGGTCGTTACATAACTAAATCTTGTAATAACAATCATTTGTTAGTTTGTTATTAGTTAGTTATTCATTTTTCTCTACATCATCTTACTATAAGTAGATGATATGTAAGTGATCACTTCTTAATGAGAATTCATCTTCTTATGTAATCATTTCTTGCTATGATTACATTTAATCTTGAGTTGTGTTTACATTTAATATTTTTTTTTGTATTCTTATTATGATATGGAAAATCAATGGATGCTCTTGTATTTAGAAGTTGACTAAAATGGTGCTTAAATGTTTTGATGTTAAATGTGAAGCATCTTTGTTTTTATTTTAGTAAATTCATTGATGAATGGAACATTAAACAAGGCCGAAAGGATAATTATAAAAAGGCATCTCAATGGCCTCAGATTGATTTGAAATGATGTTTAGGAATGAGAGGTTTACAAATAGAGGATGTATGGAAATACTTGAGAATGAGAGAGATCCATGATTACTTTATAGGATTCAGATTATACAAAGTTTTAAAGCCTTATTGAGTGATTTATTTAGATGTTATTGAGTAATTGAAAAAATATCACTACTTTCTTTATACAAATTATGGATTTCATAAAATCAAGATGTAGGTAAATTATTAGTTTATTATTTAAAATTTAATCACAAATGGCTGTAGACTACTTAATTTCATTAAAATAAAGGGGAATTTCAAAATGGCAATTTGTATGGATTTTTTATATTCGTACTTTTTATTAATTTCAAAAATTACAAAAATATCATTATAAATTTTAATAATTTATTGTCAAAATCATGTTTTTAATAGCTTTAAGTTACTTTGAATGGATAGCTTAAACTGTCTTTGACCTTCAAAATGATAATGTAAGGTTATATTTTACATTTTATTCTAAATTATATATAAGTAAGAAATTTTCGGTGTTTGTAGGCTGATATTTTTAATGCTGCGCTGTTTTGCTTATAATTCATTTTTTATATGCGAATTTTCTTCATTGGTAAATATTCTTACCGTTAGAAGATTTTGGTGAGTTAGTAGCCTATTATTATTCTATAACATTAGTAGAGAAAGTGACCAATTTCTAAAGAATGTTTAACAAGGAGTGGATGCATCTTAACGTATATACAGACGTTAAATGATTACAACAATTAAGTAGTGATCAATCAATATTCTTAAATACTGGAATCTTAACTTTTACCATATAGAGCAACAGATGAGTACATGAAAGGAGCAGAGGACTTTCTTAAAGTTGTTAAATTTTTTGAAACAGATGTAGAAAAAATCATGTGTCCGTGCAAGGAATACAGAAATATGAGTCATCAAACATTTGATATGGTGTATGAGCACTTAATCATTAATGGAATAGACCCGACTTATAAGGTTTGGTATCACCATGAGGAGCAAGTTCCACGAATACAAACATCACCTTAATCTAAAAATTAAAGCTATCCAAAAAGATAAAAAAACCATTAACAAAGAGGATAAGTAAAATAGCCTAATGATATGAACACTACATTTAAAGTAAGAATTTTATATTGCAAGAATTAAAAAATCATGCTCTTTAAAATTATCATATCGTCTCTTAGAGTTCATATTTAAGTAAATAACAAATAAGCCATAGAGGAATAACAATGTTGTTTTCTTTATAAAAAAATATGGTCAGTAAATGAGTGTGCAGATTCTAACTTACCAAAATAACAAATAAATAGAAACATATAGAAAATAGGATATAATATATGTAAGATCTCATTTACCCAATACATGTTTATTGGACAATTAGTTTTCTCATAGTTATGAAACATGGTATAATTTTAAAAGTCCATAATGATAGAGGGCCATAAAAAACCGATCCAATAAAATGCCAATAAAAGTTCATCAATAAGAGTATTAAACTTCATTATTAGAAAGACTATTAGAAAAGTAAAACTAATGGGGAAATAACAGAGGGAGAAACAGTGGACTTCTAAAAAAATGTAACATGTTTGTAACTAACTCTTTTTCTTACTCCCGAAAGAGATCGTCCTTGACCCAAGCCTGTAAAACAAAATAGAAAATAGAGAAATTATGTATGTAAAACAATCTTAGACCAACAATAAGCATGAGTGTAAGCTCATCAAACCATTTCATTGTCTAATTTAATTAAGTCCAACTCCCTATCTTTATTTTCTATTTTCATTTTCAACTCATGAATGTCCTGGTCTCTATGACAGAGTTGTACCTATACAACTAGAGGTCTCGTAACTAACAAAGTAGTCACCTATTACCCAACTCACTCACTTCTTTTTTAAAATAAACCTATTTCAGGTTTTAAAAATGGCCATTACCCAAAATACCAATCTAAGCAAAGAAAAGAATAAAGCCAAACCCTTCTTCTCAACTTACAGATTGAAATATAAACTGTTACTATTATAATTAAAAAAAAAATCAAAATAAGCTTCTATTGAAATGTCATTGTTCTTTTTTTCTTCATGCCTAACCAATAATTCACTCAAACTTTTAGGCATATCCTAAAATATCTTAAAAACACATTACCCCCCCCCCCCAAGGAAAACTTGTAAAGTTTTAGCTATAACACTATATTCTAAAGAACAGTGTAAAATAGTTGTCTTCTCCTCATGCTAAAACTGTGAAGGAATTCATTAGACTTAAAAATCAAATTAAATGAAACAACAAATTCATTCAGCCACCAAGTTTTCACAATTAAGTATATGGGTTATATTCATAAAATTTATTTTGCAATGTTTGACCCAAACAATCAAACACTTAAAATACATAAATCGAACAAGTTTTGGTAATTCCCTTTTATCTCAAATGATCACTCATAAGGAAGAAAAACACAGGAAAGAATACTTAAACAGATTTGAGGCTTAAAGTCAATGTTTTAACCCCAACTAATAAAAGATAAACATTTAAAAGGATGCTTAATCAGAGCATCAAGCAACGAATTTCTCAACCAATTCATGTATAATAAAAAAAACCTAGTAAACCAACCTGATGTGCGTGATTGAAGATAAATGAAAAACGTTATGCAATAATAAAACTCAAACCCTAACCTACAAATATAAACTCTGTTGAATCTTCTTCAGCTGTCCAATTCAAAGAAAATCCTTATATTACAATAACAAACTCTATTGAGTTGTGATGGTAATATCAGTGAATTTTGAGGGAACAACATGAGATTTGAAACAAAGGGGTGGGTGATTCTAATCGAGAAAAATAAAAAGGAAAATTGAGACAAAGATGGACGAGTGAGATCTGCTAATTAAGAGAAATAAAATCCAAAACGAAGCCAAATGGATTTAGATCAGAGGGAAGCATTTGTGTTTTGAGTTGCGTTTGTGTTGATTCTGATAGATACGTTTTGAAGTCTAAAAGAGAAGGAGGCAGTCTGAATGAAAAAATGAGACAAAACATCACGCTCGAAAAAATCTACGTTTTAGCGCTTTTTAATTTTGTTAATAATAGGATTTTTAAATATCCTATAATTAAAACTTATTATATCCCTATTTTGTTGTAGTGTTAATACATATAAAGTACACGCAGCCTTTACATCAATATAACCGTCAACGTACGAATAATGACAAATATTGAAATTACACGTAATCTAACAATATTTCATTATCTCGCTTCAATGCAAAGTACACACAACCTTTACAATATTTTCTTTCAATAACATGTGAATAATGATAAATAATGAAAGCTCATGCAATCTAAACATTATCTCACTCTCCAATGCAAAGTACACGTAGCTTTTACACTACTTTCTTCCCACCCTGGTGAATAAGGACAGATAATGAAACCACACACAGTCTAAACATTATCTCATTATCTCCCACTAATACAAGGTACGCACAGCTCGTATATTTGTCTCATATAAGTATCACAACGATTATTGATAATACCAGATAATGTGAGAACACACAGTCCCGACATTATCTCATTATCCACCCCCCCCCAATCATGCAAAGTACACACATCTTTTAGCATTCCTCATGATGCAGATATGTTATCACAAAATGAATAATACCAAACAATGCAAGCACACAGTTTATGCATGGTCTCATTATTCCTCCCATATAATTATGCAAGATAAACATAAAACAGAATCTCAATGTAAGATAGTCATAAACATGGCCACATGCTATAATAAACTTAAACTCAGTTCCAAGGTGCAAGTAAATATAAAAAAAATTTTGAATGTGCAAGTAAATATAAACAGAGTCCCCATAATCTCATAATTCATAATTTCCACAAAAGTTCTATAACTTGTAAATCCATGATACTTCATAATTCAATATATATATATATATATACACACACACACCATACGTTCTAACATCATCAAAAAGTACAATAACTCATAAAATCCCATTTACAATAATAAAGTTAAGCCTTCCAGCCTTCAGATACCAACATACTATTAACAGAAAAATAAAGTCTCATTTCCATCATTTTTTAATCAAGCGTGATTCTAAATTTATTTTCCATAATCACATCCCATTACACTTTGCTAATTGCCCAAAAACATCAAGAAATTCCAAAACGAACATAAACCTAAAATTATCAAGATTTAGTCAGTTCCATCAAAAGTCCTTTAAGTTCACCCATCTCACTTTTAAACGAAATTCCAAGCCTAACAAGTTAGTAAGTATGCTTTAAGTCTCTTACTTCTAATATCAATCTCCACTCCCGATCATACTTTTAGAATCAAAGGGAGATGCTATATGTCTACAAAGACAACATCAATAAGTTATTTTACTCATTATCCTCATTTAAATTTCTTATCTCTTCTCTTATTTGATAATTCCCTAATATTTTCTTCTCCTTTCTATAACAAGTAGTCGATTTTAAAATCGTCAAGGTGAAAATTATAGGCTCATTTGACATATTTACACTCCATAAAAAATAATTTGACAGTAGGGAACGAGACAGAAGATGCAGTCAACAAAGCTCTTAGACAGGGATGCAATCTACAATTAGTGAAGCCTAACAGAAGGAACAACGAGTTTGTTCAATTAAAATATTGTTATAATAGTGAAATTTTATTAGGTAAATGGTTTGCTGATACGTACCTCTCCTATTACGGAAAACTGTTTGACTGTCGACTAATGTAGCATCTCTTTTATGTATCTCAATCCTAATATGAAACAAAATTGTCCACGTATATATGCATTTTTTAAGGTTTAATTTGATGTATCAATATAGTCTCTTTGATTTTAAAAGTTCTTATTTAATCTTTACAGTTTGAAAATTTTACAATATGTTCAAATGTGACTGCTATTTCACAGAAAACCAACACATAAGTAATCTAGTAATTTCTTACATGTCGTATTAGTTAACTTTTTTTTTCTCCTTAGGCTAGTTCTTAGTTCACATATTTTTCTATGATAAACATGGAGTTTTATAAAAGTATAAGTACACAATATTTTAATTAAAGAAAGAAAATTGTTATCAAAGAGAGCTAATTTTTTTAAAACATAAAACTAAAAAATGAGAATGTAAATCTCAATGCTCAAACCACTTCAATCATGGCATTTAAGAAGGCCAAATTACAATCTCTAAATGACCATTTTCAGTGGCACAAGCTCTAAATATTCCAATCGTATTGAAAGGCATTGTGACTTCCCTAGAGGCAGATACAACAATCAAGCCAAAACTGTCTTTTGGAGCATTGTTAACAACATAAGCTGCTGCTTCTTCAAGTGACAGACCTTTGAACTCCATCAGAGCTACTACATCTCTCGCGATGGTACTGTGAATGATCGTTTCGCCTTCTCTTGTGGTGGAGACTGCACAAAGATTGTTGGCATAAGTCCCGGAACCTATTATGGGAGAGTCACCAATCCTTCCAACCATTTTGTTTATTAATCCACCATAGAAAGTTGCTGCAGCTAAGTTCTTATGCTTATCAACAGCCACACATCCAACGGTTCCCATTTGATTATCACCATTTTCAATAGCAGTTTCTTCTTTTGAAGATTGTTAAATTGGTTGTGAAAATTACGTTGTAGGTTCAAAGTAAAGTATCAATAATGCAGTGCATCCAGATGTTTAATATTAAACACTCTTTGAGACTCTATATTGTGATTTTATCAAGCAATTGACGTGTCAGTATAGTATTAAATCGTCACTAGATTCAAAAACTTGAGCCAATTGACAAATTTAATCTTTATAAGGTATTCTGAGTACTCCTCCTCACATTACAGCTTGAAAATTAACAAATGTCCAACATGAGGACTTATAGTACAAAATAGGAGCAAATAACACTGTTGCGATGCAAATAAATCCCACAAGGATTAGATTAGTGGATGCTCATGAGTTTATAAAGTAGGACAACATCTTGATTGGTATGAAACCTTTTGGGTATAACCAAAAGCAAAGTCATGAGAGCTTAGGCTAAAAGTGGATAATATTATATCAACGTGGAGATTACGAAGGCTGGTTTCCCAAGAAACACAATAGAGGTTTGAACCAAGGACCTCTTACTCTGATATCTTGTTAAATCATTTTAGACCCCAAAATTTGCCCCTATATAATAGATAATATGGAAGTTTCTCTCATCAAGAAGCTTCTTATCTATGAGAAAGCAGCTTTATTATTTGGATTTACATGCAATCATAAAATTCCTAGAAGCTGAATTGAAGTTTACATAGTTTAACCGTATGCATATAAACCTATTAGTAAATCAAGAAGATAATAAACATTATAAAATTTTACATATTTGAAAAAGATAATAAACAGTAGACTGATCTTAAGAAAATCTTTAAAATTTGGACTTTATAACCAATCATGGAAATGTGGTTTGTTTAACAAAGATAAGTCTGATGACCAAGTAAAACCGATACTCGGGGATAAATGTCGATAAATGGCATACCTGAACTCTATTCGCCTTTTTAGCTTGTTCTAGCCTTTCAATATTCTCTGATGTGATGAAATAACTTGAATCAGTGGTCTCAACACCCTTGACAATTTTGAAGAAAATTAAACTAGATAAGAAATCAGTTGCAAATAAAACAGGAAATGAAGCACAGAGCATCAATTGCTGTAATTGTTATTACACAATGAAAACAGATGAAAATATATGATGTTACCATAGGAAAGTCTACAAAAGGAAATCAGCAATGTATGTTGAAGACATTTTCCCACTGACACATAAGCTTCAGTTATTGGCTAAGACAAATTTAATCTTTTGATATGTTCTCAATACTCTCCTTATGTGTGGGATCGGATATTTGCACCAGACCGAATCATATAGAGCATTAATAAATTTAGAGGAAATGATAATGTAGGGGGGTTAAATTCAGGATCTTCAGTTCTTATACCATGTATATTCATGGAGATTTTATCTTAAAACCAATTGATAATGGGAGTAAGTTATTATCTTATAAACTTTGTTAGATAGATCCCTTTATCTTTTTAATATGGGTTCCTTAACCATTTATAGAGTCAATGGAAAGAGTGAAATATTCTGAATAGTAAAAAAATCATCTGTTCTATTTTCATGTTGAACTGATATTTTGTGTATATTTTTACAACATTGTATACAAACAAGCTTAACTCTGCATTTATATGGAGGAGAAGATAGGAAGTTGAATGAAGAATTTCTAACTTGTTCCTTTGCAAAGGCCTTAGCTCCATCAAATCCAAGATAAACATGAGGAGTCTTCTACATAACAAATCTTGCTAGCGATATGGGATTCACGATAGTCGTAAGCCCGTAAACGGCTCTACATTTCTTTGTACCATCCATGATGCTAGCTTCCATTTCAACTGTTCCATTGGTTGTTAAAGACAAATCCCCTACCAGCATTAAAATGTGGACTGTTTTCGAGTTCTCGAACCTGTATATGAATGTAATCAACATACACAAAAAATTAAGCATTTTGCCAAGAGACATGAAATAAAGCTAATCTAAAATATAAAACAAATTTTATGTCAGGTGCTTAAGCATATTATCCTGATTTGTACAACTAATAGTCAAGTCAAGATAATTTTTGCAATAGTAGTCAAGCATTATAACTAAAAAAAGGATCAAACTTGAAACTATATATCATTGACATTCATAGCTTTCGTGTAAACCCCACATTAGCAAAGCTTGTAACTGGTCACTAAATCACAAAAATAGGAGTAACACAAATAAATAAACTGAAAAGAAAATTATGAAGGTTGCGGCGGCATGGAAAATCATGAGTTTATAACCAAGGACAATCTCGAGTCACTTCAGGACTGGAGATTGTCCCCATAAACCAGTATGGATTTTTTTAACATGCTTTATCCTCACTTGTATGAATTGAGGAAAAAAATCAAAGAGGTCACTTAACCCAGTATTACTCCTTGCAAGCTCAAATATGGATTTGGATTTCTATAGAATGTGGTTAGCTTGGAGGAAAAACCAAGATGAAAAGACTCAGTGTTGGTTTGTAGGAACATTCTTCAATCATAAAGCAGCAAAAATGAGATAGTGTCCTCAATGTCTACAAATTTGAAATGAAAATGAAAAACAGAAGACAAGGAAAGAAACCATCTGGATGATGAAGATGGTGCAAATTCCATATTAAAACTAAAAAAACTTACAAAAATAACAAACAAATCAAAACACACAAAGAAAAATAAAATAAAAATAAAAAGAAAAGAAATCAAAGCGAATAAATAGGAGACTCCAAATGGATCTCCCCCACCTGACCAACTCGCTCAATATAATGCTTTAATCTCTGGCCTGGATCAAAAGTCTTTCTCAAAATCGGTTTGTCATGATCCACTTTCATCCGAGGTTTTAAAATATTTTAGTTGTCATAAATATCATTCCTAAGCTCCTCAAGTTCAGACAACTGGAGCTTTCTCTCAATACCTGCAGCCCTAATATCAAAGTTGAAAGCTTTAACAGCCCAAAACACTTTATGCTCAAGCGCGACAGGTAAATGATAGGATTTCCCAAAAATATCGTAATCAGAAGAATGAGTGGGAAAAACAGGGACTTCTACAGCAGAAGGTTTAGGCTTGTCTCTCTCAATAAGTAGTTGTTTAAAACAGAATTGCCAAAACCTACTCCCTACAGGATCACTACCCGACTCAATAACATTAGAACTCTAAGGATCAGAAAGAAGACTATTGAAAGAAATCTCCTTAGAAACAAGTGTGTCTATCGAGAAGGTTTCATGACATTCATCATCGTCACATAGTTGTTTATCGATGTGAAAAACATTTATCTCTAGAGTCGTATTTCCAAAAGATATCTTCATTAGACCATTCCTACAATTGATCAAAGAATTTGTAGTAGCAAGGAAAGGTCTACCAAGGATGATAGGAACTTTGGACTCCATATTCACCACGAATTCAGTATCAATGACGAAAAAATCAATGGGGTAATAGAAATTTTCAACTTGAACCAACACATTCTCGATTATACCGCGAGGTTTCTTAATTGATCTATCAGCCATTTTTAAAACCACAGAGGTGGGCTTAATCTAGCCTAAACCAAGTGCGGAATAGATAGAATAAAGTATGAGATTTATGCTTGCTCCAAGATCGAGCAAAGATTGGTCGAAAGAATGGTTTCTTATTTGACAAGTGATGGTAGGACAACCAGGATCATTGTACTTCAGCTGTGTCTTTCGATCAATGGTCGCAGAGACTTGCTCAGTCAAGAAGGTAGTTTTCTTAACATGATGCTTCCTTTTAGTAGTGCATAGGTCTTTGATCACCTTGGCATAAGCCAACACTTGCTTGATCACATGAAGTAAGGGAATATTGATTTTCATTTGAGTCAGATACTCAAGGAATTCTGCTTACTTTTCTAAAAATTTCCTAGAATTGCATAAAGCTTGGGGGAAAAGAAAGATGTATAGAAACACTAGTTGGAACAAGATTATCTCCAACAGGATTCACAATAGTGGTATTCGAAGGGATAGTACTGGATGAAGGATTCTGCAATTCTTTTCCACTTCGAATTGTGATAGCATTGACTTCCTCAAGATTAGAAGTATTTAGATTAGAGGTTTGAGCCATATTGATCCCTTTTGGATTGGATTGAGCTTGGGAAGGAAATTTTCCTCTCTCATTAATGGACAAAGAATTAGTCAATTTGACTTTTCATGTCCTTGCTCTCTTCAATCATTTGAGTGAAAAGGTATTCAAACTTTTGGTTAGTTTTAACCTGGGCCTTTATAAAAGATTGTAAGGTATTCTCGAGAGAATTTCTTGCGGTTGATTATATTGAGGGGCAGAATATGGCCTTTGGGCTTGATCATTTCTCCATTTCCCTCTAGAATTTTGGGCTTGATTGGGATCTATCCAACTAAAAGTATGATTGTTTCTCCAGCTAGGATTATAAGTGTTAGAGAAAGGTTTATCGTAAGCTCTTAAAGCATTGCATTTCTCTTCATAAACTCATCTAATCTCATCATAGGTAGGACAATCCTTGGCTAGATGTTCTATTTCTCCACAGACGAAGCATGGCTCCCTAAAATAAGCCTTAACAGCTACATGGATACCTCGAGACTCCTTCGAATTGACGGATTCTAATTGCTTAGTCAAAGACTCAACTTGGGCTTTAGGACTATCCTTTTCTCTAAGTTGATATATTCCAGTGAGTTTAGATCAATTAGTGCTTTCTGTTGCACGTTGGCCAGTCCATGTATGGGCTTTTTCAGAAAGTTCATTGATAAATTCAAAAGCCTCATCAGGATCTTTTTGTAAGTAATCTCCATTGCATATCATCTCAACAGATTTACACTCTCAAACAGTTAATCCGTCATAGAAATAACTAATGATTCTCGAACTTTCATAGCTATGGTGGGGATATAGATTCAACTAATCTTTAAAACGTTCCCAGACTTGGTATAACATTTTATTGTCTTTTTGGTAAAACATTAAGATTTGTCTTTTAAGACTATTGGTCTTATGGTGAGGAAAATATTTATTGAAAAAGGTAGTGGTCAATTCCTCCCATGTTCTAATTGACCTAGGTCTTAATGAATGCAACCAGCTCTTAGCTTTACCCTTTAAAGAGAATGGGAAAAACTTAAGTCTAACATAATCTATGGCATCAACTCGGTTGTTAAAAGTAGCTACCACTTCTTCAAATTCCCTAATATGCACACAAGGATATTCATTCTCTAAATGTTGTGAGAAATGTGTGGTGGAAGGGATATGCAATTAAACTAAAAGATGGCGTGCAAGTATACACGGTCAACAAGTAATATATTGTGGTGAGCAAGAGTCGATCCCACGAGGATAGAGAATTAATTAATCCTAAGTTAATGATTAAGCTAAGAAGTGCGAGTAAACAACCTTAAAGCAACTTAGAAAGGAGGGGGAGATTATGAAAAGGTCAACAATGAGTTTTAGAACTTAGAGTAGAGGGTGATTATTTTCATAACACTATAATATTTTCATTGATACGTTAAAATCAAAACATCAATTAATCTAAAGCCATTTCTGGAATTAAATTCTTGTCAGTTCCCTTGCTTCTTTCTTTAAATACTCAAGTTTCTCAACCTTAGCATTTAATATGTGTTCAACAAAATTCTCAGCTCACTTAAACACTAAAAGCTACAGCAATGAACTCGGCATTTATTCTCACTGTTTTTCCCAAACATAACCTCCTCCTTACGTTTAGCTACTCATGACAGTGTACAAACAAAAACCATTAAAGTGTTCAAACATAAACCAGCTCATCCTTTAGCTATAAGAAGTAAATGAAAATGTAAATTTAATCTAAAATTAAATGAACTGTAAATCCAGAGATGTGATTGATATCACAGCCAGAGTGAATGGTTGCTCGACATCTTCCTCTTGGATTCAGCTTTGTAGAGTTGGTGAGGGGCTGCTCTTCTTTCTTTCTCTCTTTAGTAGCGTCGCACACCAGAAAAGGAAAAATGACTATCCTTAAATAGCGGGATTTCTGCCTCGAATTCAGGGCTGGCGTGAATATTCAGGACCTGCTGGCGCTCCACGGTGGCAGACTTGCTTCCCTCAGCTTCTTTGTCGGAAACGCAAACAAGCTCCTGCGAGATCTCCTATGGGCCGGATCTAAGGGTTTGAAGTCCAATTACCCAACAACAGCTGCCTGCTCAAGAAAGAGATTATAGGCCTGGAAATTCATAATAAAAGGCCCAAGTTAGAAGTACGATTGCCCAAAATTGAGTTAATTCCTCATAATAACCAAAATGAATGAATGTATCTATGTATTCCTTTTTAATTACAAGTTAAGTCAAGAATTGAATCATTTGATCTGTGCAAAGCTCTCTTTTATGGACAATTGAATATTAAAATGTCGTATAAATAAGGTAACTAACACTAAACCATGGAAATTAGGTAAGATTTGGATCATACTCGTCTTGAATGCGATATTGGGTGCATTGGGATTTAGAATTATGCATAATGGTGTGGTAGTTTGGGTGGGATGAAGGTAGTCATGAAGAGTCTTTAGTTGGACTTTGTTAGACCAAAACTTTTTGTTTTATCAAGTTAAAAACTTAATTTACCAGAATTAAATTCACTGAGTCAAACAAGTCAATAAAGTTATGCAACTTTCAATTATGTAGAATTTAAGCCTCAAATATCAATGTTGCAATGATGATTGCATTGACAGAAAGGTATATGGCAGAATGTAAAAAGAGACGACACAGTGAAGTGATTAACGTGAGAAACCTCCAACTGGTAAAAACTCACGGGGTCTATCCCAGCAAAAATCCACTAAATCCCTTAGAAGTTCAATACAATAATTTAATGTAGAAAAGCCAAACAAAAAGAAAAACTACTTTTTTCTTTCTTTGTCTTTGATTGCTCCTTACATCTTCGTCGTATTCGATGGATTCAATCACAAGATCCCCTTGTGACAATTTGAATCAAGAACCTTCCGTTCTTGTTTTGATCATACCACAAGCTCCCCTTATGAATTTGGATCAAGGAACCCCTTTCCTTGAATACTAATACAACAAGCTCCCTTTGTTGAAATTAGAATGCTAATCAAACTCCCTTCAATGTATGTTGGCACTATGATGATCTCTTCCTCAAAAATCACCAATTTAAGGTTTGATATAAGAATAGTATAAAACTCACAAAGAACTCTCTACAAAATAAATCTCTCAAGAGATCAAATAATAGAGCTTATACAATTAAACTTATAATCAGTTGCCATGGAAGAGATGCCTCTGATAAAGCCAATAGCTTCTTTTTATGGAGATGGCCGAAAACCCTTTCAAGGGAGAAGAAACACATTCGTAAAATTGGAGCAATTAAGGTGTGAGAAATATTTTCAATAATTGAAGAAACCATTTCAAAAATGCCCAAGTAAAACCAAGGCACCAAAATAACCCTTTAGACAAGGTAAAAGATATTTTAAAATTATACAAAAAAGAAACACAATTCACATATATATGGCTAGAAAAATGAAAATAAATTTGACATTTACCAAAATTGAACCATGAAAATTCGTTGGCCAAAATCAAAATACAACCAATAAGGAATTATTCTAATCACAAATAATCAAAACATCAATTAATTTTTTTTATCAAATTAAATGTAAAAAATAAAACTGATAAAGGAAAATTTTCCAATAATCTCCCCCTTTGGCTTTGATTTGGCAAAAACTTATTTTTAATTAAATTATTTGAAAAACAAAAAAGAAATCTCCCCCGAATAAAAAGGAGATAAAAAAAATAGTCTTTTCAAATAACAATAAAATTGCTCCCCCTATTGGTCAAACCAAAGACAAATAAAATGAGAAAAAAATAATAATGAGAAAAAAATAATAATGAGAAAAAAATGTAGAGTTAGAGGAAGCAATATAAAAAATACCGATTAATAATTCAAGATTGGTCCAAAAACAAAAAATATGCAACTCATGTATTTTCCAAATAAAATAGCACATGAAAACAATACATATGAAATGTTAATGATAGAGAGAGAATCTTTGACATAATAACCAAAGAAAAACTTTAACCCGTATTTATGGAAAAGTGGCAGCATTAAAAAAAATGGGGAACCAACTGCTATACAAAGTTTGACAAAATATTTTGATAATAAATCCAGAAGCAATTTAATATATTTTTTTTCATAAAAAATAACATACTCCCCATCAATCTAAAATTGAGATAAATCGTTCATAGTAAAAAAGTTTCTTTAAAAATAATGGCTCCATTTTTTTAAACAGAAAAAAGGTGAACTAAATGAAGGGCAAAAGATTCATTTTCGATTTTTTTAAATAAAAAAATCACTTAAGAACACAATAAATTGCGGAAAAATTAAACCAATCAGTTACTCGAAAGAAACAAAAAATATTATGAGGAAATCAAGTATTTAAATAACAACAATTATGGGCAATAAAATTTTTCAATTCATCCTAGAAACTTGATGTTTAAAACCGGTGTGAATATTGAACTTTCTTTTTCTATAATATATTTATCATTCTAAAACAATTTGGCTTAATGTGACGAAGACACCCACAAAAATGACAAATAGGAATGAATTCATGTGATTTACTCCATGATTTTACCTTTTGTCTCATTTCACAATTTCCTAAATTTTTAATATTTCTAGAATGCTTACAAGAGGTAAAATTACAAGCTGCATTTTCATAAAAATTCATTTTACCTTGATGTTCATGCATTTTTGTAGCAATTTTCGTTTGAGTCGGGGTTATTGTAACAATTTGTGTCTTCATGAAACCTGTGAGCTTTTTGGAGATATCTCCTTCATAATTGATGTTTATGTGGTTTTTTGAATCTTTTCCTATACTCATATGATCATAAATTTTTTCAGTACCAAAATTCAAAGGTTTAAAGGCTTTATGAGTATAGTACCTTATCATTGTCGCTACGTAAACGTGACGCGGAAAAATAAAAAGGGAGCCGCCACTAATCACTGGTTTTCTAAATTGGGTGTGATTAGTCACCTATTCATTAACTAAGGATGGTCTACTAACTATTGAAAGTGGGTTCGGGAGTTTATTCACACATAGGGAAGGTATTAGCACCCTATTATGTTCGTTTTAAAACGATTGTTGTTTTTATTTATTTTATTTGGTGTATTATTGAAGAAAGCCTTTATTTATAAAACAAAAATTATTTTTTTTGTTATTTTTAAATGTCTCATGTTTTATTAATCAATACTTTAGTAATAAAGCATGATTAAATAAGTATGAGTGGCATAAAGCCATTAGAAAAATATTGTCGGGAATTTTAACTCAGTATTCCGAGAAAAAATTCCTTACCTCAAGAATGTTAGGGGCATGGTATTCCAACGCCCCATATTCCGTCGTCGGAGTTTTCGAAAACAATTTGTTTGTTTGTTTTTTTTGTGTTTAAGTTTTAAATATGAATATTTTAATTAATTGTAAATTTTTATTTTTGTTATTAAAATTATTTAGCTCAATATTAGGTTTAGGGTAGATTTCACTTTTGACCCCTAGGTTTTAAAAGGAAACTTTGATTTGACAAATCTTTTATTTATGGTATAAATGAAAAATTATTATCTTAATAAATTTCAATTTTTATTTAAGGCTTATACTATTTATCTTAATGTTTAAAATTTCATTGTTAATTTTTATGATTTTATTTAAGTTTTATGCCTTGGAAAATTAGTATCCTAATTAATTCCAATTTCCATATTTAAATTGTTAATTTTTATGATTTGGAAAATTAGTATCCTAATTAATTCAAATTACTATATTTAAATTGTTAATTTTTATAATTTGGAAAATTAGTATCCTAATTAATTCCAATTACTATATTTAAAATTGTTAATTTTTATGCTTTGGAAAATTAGTATCCTAATTAATTCCAATTACTATATTTAAATTGTTTATTTTTTTAAATTTTATTCTTTATTCATTACTTTATTCCAATTCATTTTTTACATTTTTAAGTTTTTTTTTTTTTTTTCTAACTTAATGGTTTGTTTACGTATGTGGTATAAATAACAAAATATCATAAATTGAATAAATATACATATGATATCCTACTTATATAGCTTAAACTAAACATGAAAAATACAACAACAAAAAAAAAAGTTTGTTAATCAAAAGGCCTAAACTGATTAAAGCTACAAAAAACAATATAATTCTAACATGATCGTATTAAATTATCTTAAACTAATCAATTAATCTAAATACAAATAGACCAATTTAGTTGTACTTACACTAATAACAGTATACCAAATTAAATGAACCAGTCAACTAAACAAAACAAGTATATTAACTTAGTAAAAACCTTTTTTTTTTATGATAATAAAGAGATAACTTGTGTGAAATATGAGATATTAATATTTAAGAATAAAGAAAAAAACTACAACTATTCAACATGATGGGCATATGTCAATTTTCATCTAAAAATTAAAATAATAAAAAAAAAACAAAACCTTCAGGTGCGAAAAAAAAATCAAGATAATAGATTTTTGTTAACACATGGCATATATCTCAACATGTATATAAAAGACAAAACAAAAAATAAATTGAAATATCTTCCAGAAACTTGAATAAGAAAATTGTTGCTCTTTTATATTAAACAAATAAATAAATAAAAAAAAGAGGAGAAAAACTTACAACTATGCACTGGACCTCAATATGAAGAGATTCACTATGATGATTATCCACAAGTTTTATTGGTGACGGTGTACGAATATGGATAATGATTATTCAAATCAAAATAACATTCGTGTAGTGTGAAATATTTGAGATGAGTTGTGATTCAATGAAGGGGATGATCGGTTTGGAGGCGGGAGGAGTAAATTCCGATGAAAGAAAAATATGATTATGAGAGGAATGGAGGCTAGGTTTTCTTGGAGAGGATGAAAAAAAACCGTGAAAGAGGAAGAGAGGAAATCAGAATTTTGGTTCTTGTGAATCTTGTGTGTGTTTTAGGGTTGTAGGAGGGTCCTTTTTATAGCCAAATGGAGAATTAGAATTAGGAAACTAATAAATGAGAATAAAATAAAATAAAATCAATTTTTAATTCACCCCCCAAATCATGCAAAAATTTGATTTTTTTTATTTAATTTGACAACTCACAAAAATAAATTCCTACTCATTTTTTCCATGTTTAAATTGATTTTCATTTAAAACTTATTTTTCAAATCTTTTATTTCTAAAACAAAATTAATTCAAATAAAATTAAACAAATTTGACACATTATTATTTTTATCATTTATTTTTTTATTCTTGCTAATAAAACAAACACTAGAACAATAAAAAAATACAATTACATTTATCCTAAAAATCTAATTACTAATTTTAAAATAAAAATAAAATAAAAAAATCTTCTCTTTTTTTTTATTTTTTTTCTTCTTTTTTTTAATACTTAAAATTAAATTAAAAACACATCGGACGAAAATGGGTGTTTACAGTTTGCCCCCGTTTGTTCATCCTTGTAGAAGTAGAAGGTGGACAAACGCGTGGACCTTATTTCGTTCGATATTATGTAAAATTAAAGAAAATTTAAATGGAGGAACTTCGATCCATATCGGCACTTCACCCTCGATACGATCAGAAAACAGAAAATAAAAATGATGCATATCGGCACTTCACCCTCGATACGATCAGAGACAGAAAGTAAAAATGATACATATCGGCACTTCACCCTCGATACGATCAGAAGACGGAAAATAAAAATGATGCATATCGGCACTTCACCCTCGATACGATCAGAAGACGGAAAATAAAAATGATGTATATCGGCACTTCACCCTCGATACGATCAGAGACAGAAAATAAAAATGATACATATCGGCACTTCACCCTCGATACGATCAGAAGACAAAAAATAAAAATGATGCATATCGACACTTCACCCTCGATACAATCAGAAGACGGAAAATAAAAATGATGCATATCGGCACTTCACCCTCAATACGATCAGAAGACGGAAAATAAAAATGATGCATATCGGCACTTCACCCTCGATACGATCTGCGACAAAAAATTAAAAATGATACATATCGGCACTTCACCCTCGATACGATCAGAGACAAAATAAAAATGATACATATCGGCACTTCACCCTCGATACGATCAGCGACAGAAAATAAAAATGATAAATATCGGCACTTCACACTCGATACGATCAGAGACAGAAAATAAAAATGATACATATCGCCACTTCACCCTCGATACGATCAGAGACAGAAAATAAAATGATACATATCGGCACTTCACCCTCGATACGATCAGACACAGAAAATAAAATGATACATATCGGCACTTCACCCTCGATACGATCAGAGACAGAAAATAAAATGATGCATATCGGTACTTCACCCTCGATACGATCAGAGACAGACAATTAAAATGATAATTCAGATTTGACTCATTTAAAAATGAATGTATGCGTCTTTCTAAAAATGAATGTATGCATCCTTATAAAATCATGACGATTAAATCGTGATATGTGGACATCCAATCTTAAAATGTTGACAAAATTAAACTCAGCATAATTCCTTTTTTTTTTTAAAAAAAAAAAGCCAACTCACCATGATTTTCCTTATCATTGAAAGTGATAAAAATGATTCATTAACAAACAAGGTGTCATTCTAATGGTCCAAATCTTCTTAAATTGTCTTGGTGTCGAATATCATTATACCCTTTCAAGCGACGGTGTCTCACAGCTCAAAATAAATTCTGAATCCAAAACTGCCCCAGTATTCGTAAGTGACGATGCTTTATAGACCAAAAACAAATTTTGCCCCAAAATTTGCCCCAGATACTTCCTCAATCGCAAAGTAACGCTTATCATTTGCTCATTGATGAACATCATGATCAACTTTCTTGATGATTGAAATCAAATTTTGCTCATAGCAAAATTTGCCCCAGTGTTATTAACTTGAACATTACAACTGTTATTTCAAACATATTTTCATTTTAATGCATTCAATAATTCCTGTATTCCTATCTCATCTCTCTCTCTCTCTCTTCTTTTTTTTTTTTAAGCCTTCCATCCATGTTGACTCACATTTATTTTTTATTTTTTTTTATTTTTTTAAAAAAAACATATCTATCCATGTGAATAAGGTTAGAAAAATGGAAATATCATATAGACGAGAATTGGTTCAAGTAAGAACAATGATACAGATCAATGATCAGAGATTCAAAAAGGCCATTTTATTAATGATATGGGTTTGAGATTTATGGCTAGAATGGTAGTACAAACTTATTGAGACAAAAACTATAAATAAAGAATTAAATACATGAATTGTAGCTTTCCGGAAATGAACTTATATCCCGACAATAATGCTTGCTTGGGGAATGCATCACTATGCAAAATATCTCTTGACTACATCTGAATTGATCGAGTTCGGTAAGTCTTCCCCATCCATATTAGTCAACATCAAAGCTCCTCCTGAAAAAGCTTTCTTCACTACGTATGGACCTTCATAATTCGGAGTCCATTTTCCTCTGTGATCCTTCATGAAAGGAAGTATCCTTTTCAGAACTAAATCTCCTTCTTGAAAATTTCGGGGGTGTACTTTCTTCTGATACGCCCGTGTCATTTTTCTTTGGTAAAGTTGGCCTCTACAAAGTGCAGTTAATCTTTTTTCTTCAATGTAGTTCAATTGATCATATCTATTCTGAATCCATTCTGCTTCTTCTAATTCTGCTTCCATTAAAACCCTGAGAGATGGAATTTCTACTTCAATTGGAAGAACAGCCTCCATACCATACACAAGGGAAAATGGCGTTGCCCCAGTAGATGTACGAATAGCTGTGTGGTAACCATGTAACGCATAAGGAAGCATCTCGTGCCAGTCTTTATATGTAATCGTCATTTTTCCCACAATCTTCTTGATGTTCTTATTAACCGCTTCCACAGCGCCATTCATTTTGGGTCGGTAAGCAGTCGAATTTGAATGCTTTATTTTCATCTCTTCACAGAACTCTGCCATCAACTTGTTGTTAAAATTCTTAGCGTTATCAGTGATAATCCGCTCAGGCAATCCATATCGACATATTATTTCCCTTTTCAGGAATCTTTGGACGACATTCTTCGTAACATTTCGATATGATGCAGCTTCCACCCATTTAGTAAAATAATCTATGGCCACTAGAATGAAACGGTGACCATTTGAAGCTTTCGGCTCTATCGGACCAATCACATCTATTCCCCACATTGAGAATGGCCATGGTGATGATAAAACATGCAATTCAGAAGCTGGTACATGGGTCTTGTTGGCATATATCTGACACTTGTGACATTCTCTGGCATACTTAATACAGTCTGTTTCCATAGTCAACCAGTAATATCCCGCTCTAAGGATTTGTCTTGCCATCATATGCCCACTACAATGGGTCCCACAAATTCCATCATGTACTTCCTCCATAGTTTTCTTTGCTTCCAACGCATCAACACACCTTAAAAGAACCATATCATGGTTTCTTTTATATAATACTTCTCCATTTAGAAAGAAATTCATTGCAAGTCTTCGAAGTGTTCTTTTATCATTTTCTGATGTCCCTGTAGGGTATTCTCGACTCTTGATGAAATTCTTTATATCATGGTACCATGGTTTTCCATCTAACTCTTCTTCAATGTGCATACAGTAAGCTGGTGATTCTCGCTTTTCAATCTGTATTGGTGGTACATCTTCACTTGCTTCTATTTTGAACATTGCTGATAGAGTAGCTAGTGCGTCAGCTATCTTATTATTTTCTCGCGGGATGTGGTTGAAGGCCACCTCATCGAAACCTTCACATAATTCAAGTATGTAATCTTTATACGAGATTAACTTGGAATCTCTGGTTTCCCATTCTCTTTTCAGTTGTAAAATAACTAACATGGAATCCCCGTATACTTGTATTTTTTGGATCTTCATATGTCTAGCAGCCTGAATTCCCATGCTACATGCTTCATATTTAGCTACATTATTAGTACAATCAAAGTATAACTTAGCTGAAAGTGGGAACAACTTGCCTTCAGGGGAGATCAATATCGCTCCAATCCCATGCCCTAGTTCATTTGACGCTCCATCAAACAAAGATGGTCCACAACTCCTGGATCAACGAACTCATCTTTTTTCTTCTTTAACAACTCGCCATGATATTTTCATCAGGAAAATCAAAATTCACCGACTTATAATCCTCTATTGGTAAATCAGAGGATAGTCTGCGAGTATGCTTTCTTTAATCGCTTTTCTTGTAACATAAACAATGTCATATTCAGACAATAAAACCTGCCACCTTGCAATTCTTCCTGATAGGGATGGCTTCTCAAAAATATATTTGATTGGATCCATTTTTGACACCAACAAGGTAGTATAGTACAACATGTATTGTCTGAGACGCTGAGCGGTCCAAGCTAAAGCACAACATGTTTTCTCAAGCAATGAATAATTTATTTCACAAATGGTGAACTTCTTACTCAAATAGTAAATTGCTTGCTCTTTCCTCTCAGATGCATCGTACTGGCATAATATGCATCCCATGGAATCTTCTAGCACTGTTAAGTACAGGATAAGAGGCCGACCAGGTGTCAGGGGAACCAAAACCGGTGGATTCTGTAAGTATTGCTTTATCTTATCGAAAGCAATTTGACAATCTTCATTCCATTTGCTTATGTTACTTTTTCGAAGCAATTTCAATATTGGTTCACAAGTGGCGGTCAAATGTGAGATGAATCGTGAAATATAATTCAATCTCCCTAGGAAACTTCTAACTTCTCTCTCAGTTTGTGGTGGTTTCATGTCTGTAATTGCTTTGACTTTATCTGGATCTACTTTGATCCCTTCTCAACTCACAATAAATCCCAACAACTTTCCTGAGGATACCCCGAAGATACACTTTGAGGGGTTTAGCTTCAACTGATATTTTCTTAGCCGTTCAAAAAGTTTACGAAGAATAGCATCATGCTCACTTTCAGAATGAGATTTGGCTATCATGTCATCAACATAAACTTCAATCTCTTTATGCATCATATCATGAAAAAGAGTAACCATAGCCCGTTATTGTGATGGTTGGTTTTAAGACAATTAGAATCTAAGGGTGATTGCAACTACAAAATTAATTAATTAACAAAGGCTAGGTATTGTGATGCACAAAGTAAACGGATCAACGCGAAGTGTAGATCAAAATATGGGAATATGATGATGTGCTAGGGATCTGGATAGACTGTATCAACAAGTAATAAACTTTCTATGAGACTTCACATATGAATGGAGTTATGAAACAACTAATGCATAGGATAATAAGAGCAAGGACAAGTTTTCTCTAACAATCCTAACGCATCATCTAACCCTAGATCTCATCTCTAAAACCTTGGTTAAATTTTACTTCTCTTGAATCCCCTAGAACTGTTCTCTATTCTTCTTAGTCTTTCCCTTATTCCTAAGTTATGGTTAAGATGAACAAGTGATATCTCATACGAAGTTGGCATATAAAATATCTTTCAACACTTGCATACACTCTTCTAACTATATTTTCATACAGAATTAAAGAAGAACATAAATGACAAGAATATTACATCACAATCCCCATAAATATGTGGATCTCAAAATAGTGGTTCATGTCTATCCATCTCCACTAACACTTCATCATAAAAGGGTTTAGCCTCTTATGGCTATCAACAACATGAAAATAAAAGTGTTCCTCAAATCAGAATTCATGCTTGAATATAAAATGAAAATGATAAATACTGAACTAGCTAATACAAAATAACTCCACGTTGTAAAACACCTTCTTGTTCATTGCTTTTTCTCCTCTTTCTTTTGTTCTTCACTTCTCCGTTCTCGTCCTCCCTCCTTTTTTTTAGAAATATTTTTTCTCTTTCTTTTTATATCCATTTGTATTAGTCTTCGCTTTTCTACTTTCACCTTTTCCCGCCAAAAAATAGTTGATAAAGTGTATCGGGATGTACGCGTGGCTAAGAATTGTAGCATGAAGCGACTGCTGCTTGTCCCATCGAACAGCTAATCAGTGAAGATAATATCTCTTTCTCCTCTGAGTGCCTTGCTTCACCAGCATCACAATGTGCTTCTCTTTGTGCTTTGCCCTACAACAGTAAAGAATTGCCAAGAGCACCAACTAGAAACTATGCTAGCAATGGCTATATTAGAACGCTCATAAAGTAATCAATTAATGAGAGAAAAATGATTGCAAAAAGCCAAAGTGAATCAGAAGGATCAATTTGAATTGGAAATTATAAAAATGAACTAGATAAGTGCAAAAGCTCAACATTCTACTCAATTGCTTGGTCTTTTTACCTAGATTTATCCAAGTTTAACTATGTGAATACCTCTTTCTAAGGACTTATCAATAGCATTATCAATCTCATCTTGGAATGGTACTTGATCCATTTTTGAACTTGATTCCTTATGCAAAGTATTTGCACATTCGGAATGTACATGTCCAAATCCATTGCATTCTCTACAACTGATTTGTTTTTTCTCCTTGAAAGGTTTTGAGATAGAGTTGTTCTTCCCTTTGATGAACTTTTAATTTCTCTTCTTCTTGGACGTCCTTACACAAAATACAAAATAGGCCAAAAATATTTCAAGATCTCTGTGATGACTCGACTCCTTTTAAATCATTAAAAAACTAGAATACAGCGGAAGTCTTAGTATTTTAAAAAAAAAGGTGTTGATACGTTTAAAATTTGAACTATCCAAAACCTGTTTACATTTTTCACAATCACAGAAATTGTAAAGACAAGGAAATGCTCATTTTCTGAAGTAAAGTTCAAAGGAGTTTCGTAATTATAAAAATTTAAAACCAAAAAGCTCTCATGAGCTTATATGCAAATGTACAACCCAAAAAGAGAATACGAAATAACATGAGTCCATGGACTATAAAACATCTCCAATCCATCTCGCCATCATCGTCATCCAGATCAGGTAGCACCAGCTCCTTTCCAGGACCCGAGCATGAGCCATACCTGAAAAATTGTAATATCATGAGCGAAATAACTTTCTCAGTACAATCAATAGTGGCACGATTGGATGATAGCCAATCCATACCTAAAATCACATCAAAATTAAATATAAGCATAATAATAAAGATAGCATGTAAACAACAACCTAGAAAATACAAATCGTTAGTACTAATCACACTATCAACAATAACAAACTTCTCCACTAGGGTAGAAACATGTATTTATACCCAACGGTCTAGACTCAAGAGCAACCAACTCAACAAACTTTGATGAAATAAAAGAGTGGCTAGCTCTATAATCAACAAGAACAAAAGCTGAATGGCCCAAAACTGACAAAGTACCAGTCACTACCGTACTTGCAGCCTCAACATCCTCTCTAGTAGTAAATACACGAGCCTGATGTTGAGCAGCTGAAGGAGGTAATGGTTGTGGTGGTAGAGGTAGTAGCTGTGGTGGTGGAGCAACAAGCGGAAGTCTGTACTGCTGAGTCTGTCTACCCTGACCTCTACCCCTGTTCATACCTCTGCCCCTACCCTAGGGAGCATACTAAGCTAGTGGTTCCTCATGTGGCCTCTGTTGACCACCCTGAACCTGGTTACCATGCTGCGGTGGCTATGCTTGATAAGCCCTATAGTAATTGGCGTGATGCCCAATCTGACTACAAGTATAACATCTCAGTTGTATGATGCATCTCCCAGAAAGATAACTGGCACAATTATGATAGTAAGGGTGAACCTGTCCCTGTGCCTTTGGTTGTCCATACTGGGTCCACCCCGAGCCTGCTGTTGCTACTACTGCTACTGTCTCCATTGTGGCGGTATCCCTCAAGTAGCATAGTCGTCCTTGACTTTCCTCTTTTGAGAGGAAGTCTATCTAGTAGCAGCTAGTTTGCCCTTCTTTTCATAAGATACCAAATCTAAAGAAAGAGCAAACTCTAATGCCTCCTCATAAGTCGGACGCAAAGCACGTACCTGACCTCTAACCTTGGCTCTCAATTCCAAAATGAACCTCTTCTTTTTGTTTTGTGGGTCAGCAATGTGTCTAGTAGCAAACCTGGACATTCGGTCAAACTCTCCCCCATACTCTGCCATAGTCCAGCCACCCTGTTTTAACGTTACGAACTCTACCTCCAACTGATCTCGTAGATTCTTTTGATAATACTTATCAAATAATTTTTCTCGAAATACCTTCCAAGTAATCTCCAAGGTAGGAGAAAGAGACCTAAAAATTCCCTGCCACCAATAAAGAGCATCATCAACCAGGGAATATGTACCACAATAGACCTTTAGCCGGTCCGAACACTAAATAAACATGAAGGCTCTCTCAACCCTTGTAACACCCATCTCTCAGCAATAACAGGATCCATAGACGTCCCATAAAACTCAATAGATGTATAACGTCTATACTCTCTTAGAGTCCTCGTCACATCAGTAACCCCAACCTGATCAACTACCAAATATGCTACCCTAGGTGGAGGTATAACAGGCTCAGCGGGCCTACCAACATCTCGCAATAAATCAAAGTAATCCTCTTTAATAATATAAACTCTTCACCCTTGCCTATGCGGCGGTACAACAAGAACCTCATCACCCCGCTCTCCATCATTATGTACCAAACCTCTAACATCCTCTCGATCCTTAGGTGGTGGTGGAGAAGGGGTGGGCTTCGAGCTCAGCCTCACGCAGTAGCAGCCGCCCCCGCTCTAACTCGTCTAGCACCCAACTAGGAGGCATACTACATCATAACCAATAGAACTTGATAAGATACTAGTAAAAGAGAACTCACTACTCCATTACCAAAGCGTAATTAAATAGCCGAATTTAAAGATAAACGTCTAAGGATACCCAATGCCTCTGATCTGAGATGATGACTAGAGAATGGACTTAAAACAGAACATGAAAGCACACATGTGTTGCATGTAGTCTACAGAACCCTTAGGATCTGATACCAACTGTGACGACTCGACTCCTTTTAAATCATTAAAAAACCAGAATGCAGCAGAAGTTTCAGTATTTAAAAAAACGACGTGGATACGTTTAAAATTTGAACTATCCATAACTTGTTTATATTTTTCACAATCAGAGAAATTGTAAAGACAAGGAAATGCGAATTTCCTGAAGTAAAGTTCAAAGGAGTTTCGTAATTATAAAAGTTTAAAACCAAAAAGTTCTCATGAGCTTATATACAAATGCACAACCCAAAAAGAGAATATGAAATAACATGAGTTCATGGACTATAAAGCATCTCTAGTCCATCTCGCCATCATCGTCATCCATATCAAGTAGCACCGGCTCCTCTCCCACGACCCCAAGCACGAGCCATACTTGAAAAATTGTAATATCATGAGCGAAAACCCAGTGAAGATAAATAGAAAGTAAAGTAACATTAGACTTCAAACCCGTATCTGGATTTGTGTCCAAATAAGGCTGACATACTCTTTACCATTCAACTATTTCAAAAGGGTTTCACATCAAGTATCCAACTTTCACTTACGAGATCTCCCAAGTAATCAAGAAACTGGCTCTCAAGCATTTAGAAGAACGTGTTTCATAACACACATAACATTCTTATTTCTTTCTCTTTAATATCTCATACTATACATAAGATTTATAGTCCTTTATCTTTAATAAATCATGCTAAGCTCACTCGGTCTTAAGATATTCAAACAAAATAACTCATGATTAATGTCGATAATGTTAGCATACACAGTCTCAACATTATTCATTAACTCGCTCAATACATGTAAAGTACACTCAGCCTTTACATTAATATAACCATTAGCATGCTTATAATGACACTATTGAAAGCACATGTGGTCTAACAATACTTCATTATCTTGCTTTCCAAAACAAGGACACATAGTCTTTTAAAAGTATCTTCTCACCTCTAGTGAATAATGACGGGTAATGAAAGCTTACACAGTCTATTCATCACCTCATTATCTCACTCACCAAATGTGAGGTACACTCCACCCTTGCATTCTCTCATATATGTATCACAGTAATTATGGATAATACTTGATAATGTGAATACGCGTAGTCCCAACATTATCTCATTATTAATCCCCCCTATTCATGCAAAGTTCACGCATCCAAATATGATCATACAAAATAAACATAAACATGGTCTCAAGTGCGAGTAAACATAAATTTAACCATTCAAAGTAATCGAAAAAAACATAACTATCAATGATACATGAATCATTAATTACCTTTTCTACATAAAATAAGAAAGTATGAACTTCTCAGCAACAATGTAAAAGTCAAGCCAAACAACCTTCAGATAACTTCGAGTTACTAACTTTAACATAAAAATCTCATTACATTGTTTTAGTAAACACACGAAGTTCCATAATCAAATTCCTTATTCACCTTATTATACTTGAAACCTTCAACTTCCGATAATCATTAGGAAATTCCGAAGAAAACATAAACTTAGAATTTTCAAGAGTTAATCGTTTCCTTCGAAAGATCCATGAGTTCTCCCAACTCGAATTAGAACTAACTCCCCAGCCTAAACAAGTTAGTTCACTTACTTTAATCCTTTCATGTCAAATATCAATCTCAACTCCCGATCCTACAAGTCGTTCAACTTGTTGGGTTTCTAAGTTTACATTTAAATTCTATTTATCCTCACCTTGAAAAAAGTAGATTTAGCTCCAAAGTTCAGAAGGAGCATTCAAGCGGTGGTCTAAAAACACCTACAATTTAATTTCATCTAACAATCATTAATTAGGCAAACATCAAACAAACGACACCTAAATGCATAAAACGATGAAAACCCCAGGAAAAGGCCCCGAGAGGCTCTCGGCCAAGCAAAGGGGCTGGGTCTCGGGTTTGAATTTTTGGCTTTTAGGGAATTTAGAAGTGTTTCGAGTTGGTTTCAAGTAGTTTGGAAGTTTGTAATTTCAATGGGTAAACTTAATTAGGGTTTTTGGACAAGAGTTTCTTCCCCAAAATTAAATACAACATAAGATTAAACAATTAAAACCCTCCTAATTCAGCCTACAATTTGGGTAATTCAAGTGGGCGGGTTTTGGTTCAATCTCGAGTCTAGGGTTAGAGGGAAGCTTACTAAGTACGTAAAACAACTTCCTTAATTGAAATCTTCGAGTTACTTGGCAAGAAATTGAAGATTTCAACCATGGATTCCCTTAAAATATCAATTGGAACAAAACCTTTAAAGATTTAGAAACTTTGTCTTACCTTGAGGCCTCTCAAAAATGAAGGAAAAGCTTCAAAGGTAGGTTGAAAAAAAAGCTTGGACCGAGGGCTATCCAACGCAACTAGAATCAAGACGATCCGCCTAGAATCAAGACGATCCGCCGAGAAACGAAGAAAACCCAAAATTACGAACTCGTCCCTCGTTTGCTTTTAGCTTTTTAAACGAAACGCGAAGCACTTCAAATTTCCAAAAGGTGATTAATAATTATTAATACGCCCCAAACTAATTTAAGCTAATAAAGCAATTAAAAAGATTTACGAACAAAATTAACTCGTAAAATTCTAAGTTATAAATTCTAAATTAAATTTAAATACTTTAATTAAATAAAATAAATAATTAATTAAAAAATGACTCAAAAGTAATGGGACATTACAATCTCGCTAATAATTTAAGCAAACCCGCTCTGATACCACTTGTTAGACCCAGGGTGCTAAGTTTCGTCGACATGGTCGAAATTTCGACTGAAATATCGCTTAAATCCAACCTCGACATGAAAAGTAGGCGAAAGTTTTTTTTCTCTAAAATCACTGAAAAGAATGGAGATTTCGCCAGAATACGAATATCGATCAAAATTTCGGGTTAAATTCAAAGAGACGTGACACGTATTAGACAATATTCTTTCAACTCAGCGATATTACGAGGAAATTTCGAAGATTTTGAAATTTTCGAATGAAATTTCATGGAAGATTTTGAAAGAGCAAATTTAGGGCAACATTTTTTGTAGAAAAAAATGGGAAAAAGTAAGTTGCGGGATTATTAAGAGAGAAGATGGAGGAACAAGATGGTGTACAGTGCACTTATTTCAATAAAGGTAAAAAAAATATAAAAAAAAGAAAAAGAAAATTTTCTTGAAAAATGTGAAAAGAAAAAAGAAAAAATCAATGGAATTGTGTTATATTTTATCTGATACCAAAATAAACGAAATGAACATCATTTATTTATATTTAATATATATATATATATACATATATATATATATGTATGTATATACATACATATATGTATACATATGTAATATACATATATATGTGTGTATATATATATATATGTGTATATATATATATATATATGTGTATATATATATATATATATATGTGTGTGTATATATATATATATATATGTGTGTATATATATATATATATATATATGTGTGTATATATACATATATATGTGTATATATATACATATATATATATATATATATATACATATATATATACACACATATATATATATATATTTAACATCATTTTATTGTAGGTGTATAATTTCATTTGTTAGTATATTTACATAATATTATATTTCATTAGATTTTACCGTATATTTTAAATTTTTCTATAATTATAATATCATTTGAAGGTGTATAATCTCATTCTAGGATAAATTATGACTTAATTAAACTATTATGAAAGTTTCATTCAAAAAGTCTAAAAAGTAACCTATATTTCCATTGTTTCCTTGATTTTTCCGGCAATATTGTCGACATCGACATTTCCATCGATATTTCCGTAAATTTGAACCTCGACATTCCCGTCAACATCGACATTTAACTCCTTAGTTAGACCAAAACTTTTGTCATATCAAGTTAAAATCATATACTAAATGAATGATAAACTTAATTTATCATAATTAAATTCATTGAGTCAAACAAATCAATAAAGTTATGTAACTTTCAATTATGCATAATTTAAACCTCAGGTTTCAGTGTTGTAACAATGATTGCATTGACAGAAAGGTAAATGGAAGAATGTAAAAAGAGACGACACAGTGAAGTGATTAACGTAAGAAACTTCTAACTGGTAAAAACTCACGGAGCTTAGTCGAGCAAAAATCCACTAAATCCGTTAAAAGTTCAATACAAGAGTTTAAAGCAGAAAAGCACAAACAAAAAGAAAAACTCCTTTTTTTTCTTTCTTTGTCTTTGATTGTTCCTTGCAACGACGTCATATTCGATTGATTCGATCACAAGCTCCCCTTGTGACGATTTGAATCAAGAACCTCCCTTTCTTTTTTTGATCATACCACAAGCTCCCCTTAGGGATTTGGATCAAAGAACTCTCTTCCTTGAATACTAATAAAACAAGCTCCCCTTGTTGAAATTAGATTGCCAATCGAACTTCCTTTGATGTATGTTGGCGCTATGATGATCTCTTCCCCAAAAATCACCAACTTAAGGTTTGATATAAGAATCATATAAAACTCACAAAGAACTCTCTACAAAATAAATGTAAAGACCCGAATTTTCTAAAATACTTTAAATCAGAAATAAAGAGTGGAAGACTTGATTTAACGAAAATTCAGCATGGTGTCGTTTGTATTTTGATCATGCCAAAAACAAAATACACTATTCACAACAGAAAAGGCGATAAAATAGGGAAAATCATGGAAATGTGTATTTTTGACATTTAAGTTCTCAAAACATAACCCAAAAGCATAAAGAAAATAGTCAAATGCTCTATCGAGCGCCAGATAGCAAGAATCCAAGAAAACAAATAAAGAGTTAAAAAAAAGTCTAATATCTGTGCATTCCTAGAATGCACAACACGGCCCTGTCCATGTCTAATCCATCATCCCGCGATCACTCGATACCACCACTTCTACCACGGCCTCTACCTCGGGGCGTACCTGAAAAAGTTAAAGTGTAGCAACATTAGCATAAAAATACTAGTGAGAGTAAAATGGAGGCATGTAATCCTATGGACGAATTCCACGTCGAAAATTATGTCCAAAATCCTAGCATGCTCTTTACTACCCATTCTATACTCCCAAACAACTTATACCCACATACAATTCAATCTCGAATTTACATTCCACGTGTTACCGTTGGAAACAATTATACCACTAATCAACATCCACAATCCATGTATCACCGCTAATGTTCTCGATTAAGAAGCATTAGCAAAATAATAACGTTACCTTTAATATTCTCGACCAAAAATATTATCAAAATGAAATTACAGCCACTAATGTTCTAGACCAAGAAGCATTAGTCAAGTAAGATGTCTCTAATATTCTCGATCAAGTAGATCTCTCTACCCCACGCAAGAGATCTACTCGCATGGCGAAAGCTTCTAGCAGTCGCACAACAAAGGGGAAGGGCATTGCTTCCAACGATCTCATCCATCTTGGCAACGACTTTGACGCCGATGAATTAGACCAGGAAGTCGAAGATGAAGTTCCTGCCCTAGCTAACAGACTGGAAGCTGTGTGTTTTTACTCTCCCCAGGCTGATCAAGCGTATAGGAAAGTGTTCAAATGCTGTGAGAACCTGCAGTAACAGGGATTTGAGATGACTGATGGAGTCGCATGGGGTTTGCCTAGCTACATTGCTGGACCTATCGAGACACTGCATTTGGAGAAGTTTGCAAGGCACCCAGACAAGAACCTAGTTCTCACTGTTGCAAGAGAATTTTACGGAAATTTTGGCGATCGCAACGAATACTTGATAAAAGTCCATGGTAAAACGATTGATTTCTCTCCAAAAGCCATTAATTCTTTCTATTTGATTCCAGACACAGGAGATTACTTTGCTGATCAAGTAGAAATGCTCACACCGACATTCCTGGACATGATTCTTCAACACTTAGGGTATCTAGGAGCACAGTGGTCAATATCCACTCAAGGCATTTACACTGTCAAACGAGCCCATTTGAAGCCCATGTCTAGAATCGGGTTAATTTGCCTTCTCACGCAAGTTATGCCAACCTTACACAAAACCACTGTAAGTGTTGAACGTATGCTATTGCTTTACTGTGTGATGACTGGTAAACCTGTGAACTTCGGGAGAATCATTGCCAAAGAGATGGAGAAATGTTCTGAGAATGTTGCTTCTGGAGGATGTTGGTGTTCCCAGCTGGCGTAGTTTTTGACAACAGAGATGAATTGAAAAATTTGAGTGGTGTGATTGGTCGCGATTTCATGGCTAGAGTTTTTAGTTGTTCAAATCCTATTCAACCACTTATCAACTTTCCTGAACGTGAGCCTTCCCCTGTTATCCCAACCGTAATGCTAAAAGCCTTACAAGTTATGATTTTAAAGATGCAAACTGACCTATCTAGCTTTGTCCAAAAGACCCAACTCATGTGAACTTACCAAAAGATTCACAATAGTGTGTTAGAAGACACCCTTTTAGCTCACCAAATACATCCACAACGTACCTTCCCTAAATTTCTGACCTCTATCCTAAGAGAGTATGATTTCTTCCCTGAAGACTCTACTCCATCTGCAGATGCACCACTAGCTGCTAAGCCTGAATCGAATGTTAAATTGGAAGAGGTAGTGGAAACTTAAAGGGAAGAAGAACCTTTTGTTGAATATGAGCCTTGGAGAGAACCTAATGAAAGAGCTTTAGATGAGCTTGGAGTGATCAATGAAGGAGATTGGGATAGTGATCACGAGTCTAACGTAGATTATTAATATAACAGCCTTGAGAAGGAACTCGAAAAATGCTCGCCTTGATGAGTATGATACGGACATTTCTGATGAGGAGCTGATTTGCAAATAATCAATGCTGGAGTTAGTCAGTTTATCTTGCGGCTATTTTTTCCATCTTTTTATACTATGTTTCTAATCTTTGTGTTTTGAGACTGCTGTGATAAGTTATGAGGGCACAACTTGCTTTAAGTTTGGGGGGGGGGGGGAGGTTTAATAGTCCCCATGTTTGCTGCTAGCCTTATTTTTGTTGCTCCCAGTTGTAAAATCCAAATGTTTTCAATTTCAAATGCGGCTTTAGTTTTGTTTATCTTTTCTTCTTAAAAAAAATATAAATATAGTTATAAATATAAAACTGCTTTGATGCTTTGTAGTGAAAAGTCTATCTTTTCAGAGAATTTTGTAAAACATGTGTATATAATTGTAGTTTAGTCTTTCTTTTTGTGCTGTTTTCTCTAAGTTGTTAGGTTGCTTTAGGAATTTTTAGATGAGACAAAGTAGTTTTTGTTGCTTCATTAAAGAAGTCAAAGCTAAGTCAAATATTTAGGGTTACGAATCTTCAACACAATGCAATGCTCTTTAGGTGTTTCTTAAGAAAACTGATCTAGCTAGTCAAGAACTTGAGAACATCTTCCCTTAGCTTAAGTTTTTCTCTAAGCAAGCACCTCTTCTTTTGCTTCAGCCAAGTGCATAACCCTTTCTTTAAACCCTTGTATAGAGTCAAAGTGTAAAAAGAATAAGTTTGGGGGTGGCATAGCCACCAATCTTTTTGCAAGTCAAATGTTTCCAATTCCCTTAGAAAAGCAAAAGTTTGTTCCCAAAATGCACATAGTGCACCAATCTTCAAAAAAAAAAAAAAAAACAAGAATCAGAATCAGAAAAAGGGTTGGGAAATTTAGTCACTCCTCTTCCATAGGAATGAATGAGCCCATAGGGAAAGCCTCTAGGTGAAGGTGACTTGGAAGTCACATCATTTAGTTGCTTCTAACAAGAAAAAAAAAAGAAAAAAATGTTGCAAAGAAATAAAGCTCTTAGTATTACAAGGTGAAAGATAGTTTTTTTTGTTGTTTGCTAAGCAAAGGACAGAAAAGTAAGTTAAGAAAAAGCTAAGCTTAGAAGAAAAGTTCCATGATAGCTATCTTGGTAGGTAGTCCAAAGTTGAAAAGAGATATTGTAACGTCCCGTTATTTTTGTGATAAAAAAAACTTTTATTTATTTTATTTTAATTTAAGTAATTAAAGTTTATTTATTTATCCTTGAATTAGAATTTAGTAGTTTATTTCATTTTAATTCTTTTTAATGGCTTTATTTGTTTAAATACGTTTTAATGGTATTAATAATTATTAACGGGCCAATTAATAATTATTAATCACCATTGGGATAGTTTGAGATGTTCGGGATTCGTTTTTAAGCCAAAAGTCATAAAAGGGCAAAATCGTAATTTCCCAATTTGCAAAATATCTAAAAACACTATTTGACTATCTTCTTTAAATGACCATTGACTCAAAATTGACCAAAATCACTTCTCATTTTTGCTCCCAAAACCGTGAGTCCCAAAGAAGAAAAGAGAAATTTTGGTTTTTGTTCGTTTCTTGCCGGATCGACTTGATTCTCGTTCCATTGGAAAGGTATCGGTCCTACGATCCTTTTCCACCTAGCCTTCATACTTCCCACTCGTGTTATACGGAGTTCTCGGTAAGTTTCTCTTGAAACCCTAAGCTCCAAATAGTGTTTTAATGGAGTTTTACTTGATTTCCTTCGATTTCGTGTTGTAGAACTCGGTGTTTGTAAACTCGAGAGTAGTTTTACGTGTTTTTGGAAACTATCCCTTAACCCTAAAACCGAGTTTCAGTCAAAACCCTTCCCGTTTGAAATTTACCCTTTTGGGTTTGATTTTGGGTTAGAAATTAATGAATGAATGTTTATTTAAATTCGATTCGGGAAAGGGATTAATGTTCAAAAACCCTAATTATCGATACCCATTGAAATCGGGAATATCAAATTTGCTTAAAACCAACTCAAAACGTATTTAAATTGCCAAAAAGATGGAAAACCAAACCCGAGACCCAATTTTGATGCTAGGGTCGTGGGCCTCATGTGGGATTTTGTTGGGTTTTTCGTTGTTTTGTACGTTTGGTTGATGTTTGATCGATAGTTGGTTAATTATTGATTGTATGATATAATTCTTTGTAGGTGTTTTTGAACCGCTTACTTGATTGCTCCTTCGGACTTAGGAGCAAAGTCATCTTTTAATTAAGGTGAGAATAGTTAGGATTTAAAGTAATTATAGAAATCGAATAAGTGTGAAGGTTTGTAGAGTTGAAACTAAGACTAGAAACCGAGTCTAAGATTAGAGGCTTGAGAGTTAGTGCCCTTAGGATTAAGAGTTAATCCTTTAAGTGAGAACTTAGGAGTTCTCGAGGAAAGTATCGAATCTTAGAAGATTCTAAGTTAGCTTCATTTCTAAGCTTAGGTTGGATCATTGGAGGTTAGAAGATCCAAGCTTGTTCTTAGAATGGTTAATAGATTAATCGTTCGTGTTATGATTCTACTTTTATTATTGATGCCGGAGTTCGATCGACATATCGTTCATCCGAGATTGCTATCTATTTTATTTATGTCCTTTAATTTATGTCTTTACTTTTGCTCCTTTAATTTATGCTTGTTTTGATTACTTTATCATTTACATTTACTTTATTTACTTTTGCAAGCATATGCATAACATCTCGCATCATTCTTTGAGAAGGAAACGAAAAGAGAAAGTAAGTGAAAGAGAAAAAGAAAGTGAAAAAGAAAAGAAAGTGAAAATAGAGACGAATGGGATCCTACGGGATTGGCTCATTACTCTATGTGATAAAGAGACGAATGGGATCCTACGGGATTGGCTCATTACTCTATGTGATAAAGAGACGAATGGGATCCTACGGGATTTGCTCATTACTCTTAATGAAAAAGAAGTGAATGGTATCTTACGATTTTGATGAATTTACTTCATTCATGCATAAGGGTATATGCGAACTCTTCATTGCATATGACTGATGAAATAGAGAATCGAGATGTTATATTATTTTATACAAAGTTTATTTACTTTACTTATTCTTTGTCATAACAAGTTAATGGTTGAGAATTGACTACAAGTGTAGTAATGTCATACTTTGGAGAAAATGGATTAGAATTACCTAGACTTTGGAAAATTCTAGGAACGAAAGTGTCGGATTTATTTGGACACAAATCGAAATGCGAGTTTGAGGTCTATCTTTACTTTTTATGCTTATTATTCTCACTGGGCTTAGTTTGTTAGCTCATGATATTACAACCAATTTCAGGTAATGCCCTGGCTAGAGGCCGTGGTAGGGGAGATGGTGCAGCGTGATCGAGGGATGCTGACCTCGAGATGGACTTGTTTTTGTAAAGTATATGTAAATATTTTTGTGAATTTCAAGACTTTGATGTTGTATTTAGCTCATAAGAGCTTTTGTTGATGTTTTATGATATGAAATATTTGAACTCCTGATTTGGGACTTAAAGTCCATGTGAATTTATTAGATTGAAAAATTAGGATGTAAACAGGTTTTCGGCATGCCAACTTTCAAACAAAACCACGCAAAATTTTCTAAAAATAAAAGACTTCCGCTGTTTTCTCTGAATTTAATTTATTTAAAAGTGACGGGTCGTCACAGATATAAAGATATTGGGTACCCACACTGTCACCATTGAGATTTGGTTACCCTTTGTAAGTTGGTGAAGTCTTGACTCTGTATGATGCAATAAAAGCTTGTTGATAGCAATTCCTCTTCCTAAGCTTCTTTAAGATTTGCAGTTGTACATCCTTTTAGTCTAAGGCATTACTCGAGGGCGAGCAATGATTCAAGTTTGGGGGTGTGATAACTCCCTAAAAAGGAGTTATTAGCATACCCAAAAGTGGATAAATCTAAGAAGAACATGAGTAATTTAGTATTAGTAGCTTTAATTTAATTGAATTCAATGAAGATTTGAATAGTTTTTTTCTTTTTGGTAATTCTTGCAATTCTAATCTTAGAAAGTTAGCTCTTTTCTTTATTTATTTATGCTGCATAACCTTTTGATTTAAATTGTCTAGATATAGCCTTTTGAGTTAAGATTGTTCTCAAACTAGGCTAGCCTTAGTGCAAGAAGCATTGATGTTGAGGCATCCGGATCAACAAGGCTTTTAGATATTTTGTTGAAGACAACTGTGTTTGACAAGACTGGCAGCCGTCGCTATCTGCTACAGTGGCCCGTGCGTGTAGAAGTCGTCTGTCAGCATTAACAGCTTTGTGAGGTGTTCCTTTTTGGCTGGAAAAAGCTCTAAAAAAAGCTTGTTGTATATTAGTTTTCCCTCGCATTGATAAAAAAAAAAAGACAACGGAGAAGACGAAGACACGAAGGTAATAAGGAAGGAGTGCAAGTTTTTCAGGTTGTAATTGTTTTATGAATTGTAGTATTTTTTCTTCAAACATGGATAGTTTTGCTTTAATTTTATATAACTTTGTAGACTTAGCTCTGATGAGCTAAAAGCCCTTGTGATGTTGTGCTATGAGGGCAGAGGGGGGATTAATAGCATGATAATGGAGACCTTGAATGCATAATATATTTTGTGATATTGTTGCTCTTCATCATTATATTCTTTAAAACTATGTGAGAACATAGTAAGAAGAGTCTATCCTTATATTGAGAAATATTAAGATTAGCATTTTAAAAGAGTAATAACAAGCTTATGATCTTAGTTTAGAGATAAATCAAAGTCATAGGTGAACTAATATTCGAAACAACGTTAAAAGAAGTAGGAGCATCATTTGAGTGTGAGCATTTAGAGATAAAGCTTCATTGACCTAATTCGAATGTCGTTCTCCTACTAATATTCGAAACAACGTTAAAGAAATGGAATCACTACTTCTTGCATTGGTGAACATTAGAGAAAATGGAATCACTGCTTCTTGTAACCTAATTCGAATGCTTTGCATGAAATTGTTATGTACTCAGAACATCTTCAAGTGGTTCAAATTCAATACATCCCATCCCTACCCCCATGCACAATATCCATCATCATCCTCGATCTACACCTTGTGATAGATCCGTTTATTTGCTCTCTTAGTTATCTTGCAATCGGTTCATTTATCATTCTTTCCTTGTCATTGTGAATTTACACTTAGTTACACAACTATCCTCGTGGAACACGACACTCACTTACCACTTTGTTACTTGTTGACCATGTACATTTGCATTCCATCCACCATTCACCACCGAGTTTGATCACCATTTTCACCAATAGCAGGCCTTGGCTACATGTAATGAAGGCAATCTCCTCAATTGAACATCAAAAGTTGAAATTCCCTCTTAAGGGAGAAGTTGTCGTGATCAAGGGAAACCAAAGCATGACAAAGAGCTGCATGGTGGACGCCATAAATCTCAAATTTGTAGAAAAGTAGCAATCAAAGAGGAGCCATGAGTCCTGAGACCAAAGAAAGAATATTTCCAACCTCAGGCTCCCGATGAAGACTCAAAAGCGTTGATCATCCATCCCGAGGATAAAGAAAAGACAATGCAGATCGGAACAAAAACAAGTGAGGCAATTAAAGAGCAACTTTCAACCCTCATTTGTTCCAGGTGGAATACCATTGCATGGGATCACACGGACATGCCCGGAATTAAGCAAACGATAATTAGCCACAAGCTTGAAGTAGATCCAAAATACGCACCTGTCTTGCAAAAAAGAAGGAAATTTGTTCCGGAAAGAAACAAAATCATTGACGAGGAAGTCTAAAGATTACTGAAGGCTGGTTTCATCTGAGAAGTCAAGTACCCAGAATGGTTGGCAAACATAGTGTTAGTGAAGAAAAAGAATGGGAAATAAAGAGGCTGCATAGAATTCACGGACTTAAATAAAGTGTGCCCGATAAACTCCTTCCCACTACCAAAAATCGACCAACTCGTAGATGCAACAGCTGGATTCGAACTGTTGAGTTTCATGGATGCCTTTTTTAGATATAATCAAATCATGATGAATCTGTCCGATCAGTAGAAGACTTCATTTGTAACAAATAAAGACACGAATTGTTACAGGGTGATGCCCTTCAGACTAAAAAAGTTCGGAGCAATATATCAAAGACTGATGAACCAGATGTTCAAGAAGGAATTAGGTAAAAACATAGAACAATTATATGCTGGTAAAATCTGAAAGAGCCAAAGATCATCTGCAGCATCTTAGAAACGCCTTTGATATCCTCAACGCAATACGGAAGGAAGCTCAATCCAAGTAAGTGTACCTTCGATATCCCTTCTAATAAGTTTTTGGGCTACCTTGTAACCAAAAGAGGAATAGAAGCGAACTCGGACCAGATGAACATAATTCTTCAAATGGAAGCACCCAAGAACATGAAAGGAGTCCAGAAGCTCACCGGATGCTTGACCGCACTGGGAAGGTTTACCTCTCGGTCATCGGACAACTGCCTCCCTTTCTTCAAAACTCTTAAAGGAAGCAAGGAGCTCAGATGGGATGAGAAATGTCAAAAGGCCTTTGACGAGTTAAAGGCGTATCTTTCCAAACCCCCACTCCTATCCAAACCAAAAGACGAGGAAGACCTCATCGTCTATCTTGCAGTCTCCAAGATGGCAGTAAGCGCCGCCTTGGTCAGGGAAGAAGGGAAGATCCACCAACCCATGTATTACGTGAGCAAAGCCTTGCTCGTTGCTGAGACAAAATATACTGAGGTCAAACAGTTGGCACTGGCAATGATAACAACTTCAAGGAAACTTAAACATTATTTCCAGGGCCACCAAATCATTGTGCGAACAACTTTCCCACTGAAGTCGATTCTACACAAACTCGAGGCCTCCGGAAGACTGATGAAATGGGCGATAGAACTAGGGGGATATGATATCACGTACGAACCTAGAACAACCATCAAAGGCCAAGCCTTAGCAGACTTTGTTGCAGAAATGACCAGCTCTGAACAACACAAAATCTCCCAGGATGATGAGCAACAGATAGATGAGGAGAAGACCAGGGAAATCTATGTGGACGGCTCCTCCAACGCTAAAGACACCGCAGCTGGGATCATCATTAAAACACCCGAAGGCTTTCTATTAGAACAATCAATCAGGTTCGCTTTCCAAGCCTCTAATAATGAAGCAGAATATGAAGCTCTCTTGGAAGAATTGAATCGAATGAAGGAGCTAGGAGCAAGAAAAGCAAAATTATTCTCAGACTCTATGTTAGTGGCAAAATAATTCAGCGGGGAATTTGAAGCAAGAGATCCAAATATGGTGAAATACTTAGACAAAGTCAAGAACCAAGCAGTTTGAATCCATCGAAAAAGAACAAATCCCAAGGACGGAAAACAAACATGCTGACGCACTAGCTAGGCTTGGCTTAGCAGTAGAGCACGACATGAGGAGAATGATACTAGTAGATTATCTGGAACACCCAAACATCGAACCAAGCAAAGATAAAATGAACGAGGTGTCCCAGGTAACTGGGAAACATCAATAATCACCTTGGTATCAAGACATACAAGAGTACCTACTCATTGGCAAACTGCCACTCAAGCACAGAAAATCCAATCCCAGAATGCATGGTATTCTATAATCAACGACAAATTATACCAAAGATCCATTGGAGGTTCGTACTTAAGATGCTTTGACAAGACCAAGCCACCTACATCATGCAGGAGCTTCATTTGGGATGTCGTGGAAACCATTTAGGAGGATGTTCACTATTCCACAAGGTGCGAAGCCAAGGATATTATTGGAATAGAATGTACGAGCAGTGCAAATAATTCGTCTGAACATGCGACAGATGCCAACAGTTTGCATCTGGGCATCATGCTCCGCACACACCCTTCACCACGATCGCAGTACCGTGGCCATTCATACAATGTGGACTGGACATAGTGAGAAAATTGTAGAGGTAAAATTTACCGTGGACCAGGCCTAATATCAAAAGAGCTCGGTCCAAATAGAAAGGAAACGCTTGAAGCCACCACAACAAGCCCAGCCATGTCTTAATGACCGGAATGCTATGAGCTCAGACTAAATGTGATGTTCGGAACGCCTCCAATTAGCTAGGATCATCATAGGCGGTTTTCTTGGTCGAAAAGCACGTCACAAGTTACCTTATCTAATGTAACGACCCAAATCCGTTAAATCCTTTAAATTCAAATGCACAGCGGAAGACTCAATTTTAAAGAAAAATGGCATGGGTTCGTTTAAAACTTGGATAAACCAAAACCTGTTTTTACAAAGTTCACAACCAGAGAAAGCAATAAATGGTGGAATGCGCATTCCAATTGATATTAAACCTTCTAAAAACAACTTATAAACATAATCCATTACAAAATTTAAAACAAACACTCACACGAGCTCAAAACATAAAGCATGAGAAAGTATAAATATATTCAAAGCATTCAAGAATGCTAAGAAAAAGTTCCTTGTTCAAGTCCTTTCATCGCTTCGTGAAGTCAAACAACACCACCTTCTCTACCACGTCTCCCTCGTCGAGATTTACCTGAAAAAAAATAAGTGTAGCAACATTAGCATAAAAATGCTAGTGAGAAAAAAAATGAAAGCCAGTAATCCTATGGACCAAATTCCATACCGGAAATTGTGTCCAAAGACCTAACTTTCTCTTTACTACCCATTCTACACTTCCAAATCATCATAATCATACACCAATCAATTTCCCAATTTCCAAATCATAATACCATATCATATTACCACATCTAAATATCTCGTAACATATTATCGTATGTTACCACCTCAACATACTAACACGTACGGCGTTACCATATCAAGTGTCCTCGTAACGTGATACCGTATGGATCAACATCAACATACTACCACGTACGATCTTACCAAATCACGAAAAGTATTACCGTCGAAATCCAAACACAATAGATCACATACCACCAAATCTCGAATTACCATAAGTTACCACATAATACCACATAAGTACCATCGAAAACCAAACACTTGTACAAAGGATAAGCATGTATCTACGTAACAACTAACAAACAAGCTGGGATGCTCAGTATATGAACTCGACCTATCTGCCAATCTTGCCATATAACACCCGCTCATAGCCTATTTCATCTATGAACCTGTTATATCACAAGATCATATCACATAGTATCTCGATATGTGACGCCCATAGCCTCTTTCATCTATTGACTACACATATCCATAAGTATCCCGATAAGTGACGCCCATAGCCTCTTTCATCCATGGACTACACCTATCCATAAGTATCCTGATATAGTGACGCCCATAGCCTCTTTCATCCATGGACTACACGTATATCCATAAGTATCCTGATAAGTGACGCTCATAGCCTCTTTCATCTATGGACTACACCTATCCACAAGTATCCTGATATAGTGACGCCCATAGCCTCTTTCATCCATGGACTACACATATATCTATAAATCGGTTCATTAAATGAGCACCTCAACACAAACAGCTAACAAACAATACAATTACACTCAATGTCATGCTTATCTTTTGTACTTAAAGTGTTGCCTCATACCAAAAGTCCCAAGTACATCAATCGTACTATCATCATGATTCCATACTTCCCAGTACTAACACAATCAACATCAATCCTTATTATCATATGAACTTTCATACTCCACATTATTACCATAATATAATACAATCCTTATTACTCACACAAGGTAATAAGTTCATAAAACATTAACCACTATCATCACTGATGCCATAATTCCACGAAGTCTTATAACTCCCAATAAACAAAATGAGGTTTAACATCATCATGTCACGAATGACAATAAATCACCTCAAATCACAAGAATACTTTCCAAACCATTACCATAAACCATGAGTTAACTTCCAAACATTTCCTTTGCTTTACTTTAGTCAAAACTACCTAAAGTAAATTCAATTCCCAACTTTGTCTCAGAATCTTTATAACATTTCATACTTTTGAGAATAACATCTACGCTACTTTGATCTAAACTTCTCAAAGTACCTTAAACTTTCACTTTCATCTAAACACTTCAATTCATCTTACCAGACTTCCAAACACACTCAAACTTACCTTATTCACCAAAAATCACTAAAAGTTCCAAAGTCACTCAAACTCACTTCCGAGTCTAAAGTCACCAACCAAAGTATTTACTCCTAGGAGATTTGTTTGTCACTTAACCTCGATCAACAAAATCGTAATGAAACTTAATTCATAAAATTACTAACTTCCATTTTAAACTCACCTTAGACTTGAAATCGAACTTCCAAAGTGTCGAACAAATTCTCTCACGTGCGATTATCAAAACCTACAATAACACCGATCGAATACAAATTATAAACCATAACTAAATAAGAAAATTGATTTTCGGATGAATAGTAATTTTCTGATGAACAGTGATTTCGAATGAATAGTAAAATCGGATGAATAGTGTTTTTCGAAAATTCGAGCTCAAAATCGTCAAATTTCATGATGAAAACACATGATTTCAACTCCAAAACTCATTTATAAACAAAAATAAAGAGATTCATAGAAAAAGTTTTGAAAACTCACTTTTTACGGCTTCCCTTAGGGAACGGGAAACACTACAAGGTTAGGATAGAATGAAAGCCCACGTCCCAAGCAATCCAACGCAACAGAAATCACGAAGATCCACCGAGAAACCAGCAAGACCCAAGCTTTTCTCTCTTCTCCAATGGTGACCCACGGCTTGTCAAGGGAGAAAGATGAGAAGATTTTGTAATTTTTGACTTTTTTGGTTATTTAAAGAAGAACATGAATAGTAAAAAGATATTTTTAAGAAATTGAAAAATGACGGTTACGTCCCTCAAGTGATTTAGCTTATAAAACGAAACCCGAAGTTCATAAAATGACCCAATGGTGATTAATAATTATTAATTGGCCCGTTAATAATTATTAATACAACCAAATCAAATTTAATCAAATAAAACGATTAAAACGGTTTTCGGACGATATTAGCTACTAAATTCTAAATTTCTAATTCTAAAATTAAACTAAGTACTTTAATTAAAATAAATAAATAATTAATTAAATATTAAATTAAATATAAAAAAAAAAATCACTTAAAAAAAATAATAATAACGGGATGTTACATCTAATCATGTGAATATACTTTCTCCTAAGATCATTGGATAGAGATATTATCCCTAAAAGATAATATCTTCCTAATATCAAGGAAGTTTCCCAAATGGAATCCATGAATTCTATTATATAAAGTATTTTACAAACCCTAAAAGGTAACGCATATTCACTATTCGATTCGACAATACTCATTATCTGCCTCCAAATCACTAACTTGATCGTCAGAGACGGTTTGGCAGGCACCACACCGGTGTTTTCTTGTTCTTGTTTCTCAGGCATTCGAGACCAAGGAGACGCGACGCACGTAATTCGCACGTGATCGATCGTAGCAGAAATCATCCTCTACAATGATAACTCTTGTATTTTATGATGATTTTGATGTTTGAAGTGACCATAACGTAGACTTCGAAATGAGGATTCCATAATATCTCGAATCATCTAAATCAGAGTTTAAGCAAATAATTTATGACTAAAAGAAAGTTAACAACATTAGTGGGAGAGGTTAAATTGTATAATTTTGGAACTATAAGCGTATAAATTTTCACATTTTTAATTATAGAGAGTGTGTTTACATTTGATCAAAATCACATGGGTTTTTTTTGCATTTTTACATTTTTTTTCTTTTGTATTATTGAATGATCAATATCATTGGTGTATTTTATGTTTCAATTATTTTTTTAAATTTAGTTAGTTTTTATGATTTTGATTGAACATTTCATTAAAACAATGTTACCCTTTCATTATACAATGAAAGTCCATTTTCATCAATTCTTTTTTATTATCGAATGATCAATATCATTATTGTATTTTATATTCCTTAATTGAAATGTTTTACATCAAAATTCAATATTTTTTCAAGTTTGGTTAGTATTTATAATTTTGAAACTTTCACTAAAATAATGAAAATCTTTCGTTATATAATGAAAGTGCTATTTTTTAAAATTATGAAAACATTTGTTATTTTTGAAATTTACAATTCATTAAATGTCATTTTTTAAAATATTTAAAAGTAAATAAATTATAGGGAAATTTTATTGGGTAGTAGAAGCTTTTGCAATATTTATAAATATATCAATTTTTTAAAAGTATTTGCAAATATAACAATTTTTTTTAAAAACCCTCAATCATGTGAATAAAAAATCAATGATAACTTATATGATAATCAATGATTACATGCGTGAAATATTAATTAACATAGTGAATCAGAAAAAATTAATGATTGCCTATGTGGTGATCAGTGATTATATTTGTAGGAATCAATGATTACTTGCGCAAAACTAGTGACAATTTTGTAATATTATATGCGCGAATTTAGACTTTATACTATATTTACAAATAAGTTTTAGGCCGATTGTGACGACCCGTCACTTTAAAATAATTTAAATTAGAAAAACACAGTGGAAGTCTTTTATTTAAAAAAAAATTGGCGTGATTATGTTTGAAAATAGGCTAGCCAAAACTTGTTTACATCTTAAATTCAGACATCTAAAAAACACAAGGAACATTAAGTTCCTAAAATGATTTATAAACATATAAGTAAAGACAAAAGCTCTTAAGAGCCATTTACAAATATACATGTGACGACCCGACACTTTTAAAATAATTTAAATTTGAAAACACAGCGGAAGTCTTTTATTTTAAGAAAAAATTGCGTGGTTATGTTTGAAAATTGGCTAGCCAAAACCTGTTTACATCCTAATTCCAAAATCTAATAAAATCACAAGGAACATCAAGTCCCATTTCAGGAGTTCAAAGATGTAATATCATAAAACATCAACCATAAGCTCTTATGAGCTAAATACAAAGTACAAATCATTAAAGTCTTTAAAGTTCACCAAAATAAAACATAGACTTTACAATAACTTAGTCCATCTCGAGGTCAACATCCCTCGATCACGCAGCACCATCTCCTCTCCAACGACCCCTTGCCAGAGCATTACCTGAAATTTTGTAATATCATGAGCTAACAAACTAAGCCCAGTTAGAATAATAAGAATAAAAAGTAAAAGTAGACCTCAAACTCGCATTTCAATTTGTGTCCAATTAATCTGACACAATTTACTCCTAAAGTTCTCTAAACTTTAGGTAATTTCATTCTAAACTTTCCAAAGGATGACATTACTAACACTCATAGTCAAATCCTCATCCATTAACTTGTTATGACATAGAATAAGTAAAGTAAATAAACTTTGTATAAAATATAACATCTCGATTCTCTATATCATCAATCATAAGCATGAATGCATGAGGACATCCCGTAGGATTCGCATACGCCCTTATGCATGAAGAAGGTAACGTGGTCTATCCCGTAGGATCCATCGTTCTCCCTCCTTTTCTTTCTCACTTTCTCTTCTTTTTTTGAAGGTGATGTGGACACTACCCGTAGGCTCCAACATTCTTCCCCCTTCATTTCTTTCTCACTTTCTTTTCTTTTACTGAAGGTGATGTGGACACTACCCGTAGGCTCCAACATTCTTCCCCCTTCTTTTCTTTCAATGATGCGAGATGTTATGGTGCAATATGTTATGGTATGCTCGCAAAAGTGAATAACGTAAAGTACGGATATTAAAGTAGCCGAAACAATCATAAAGTAAAGGGGCATAAAGTAAAAGACATAAGGTAAAGAAACAGTTAAGAATCTCGGACGAACGATTTATAAATCGAACTTCAGTAACAATAATAAAAGTAAAAACATAACGTAAACGATTAACCTAACCTTCAAGGATTCTAAACTTCCAATATAATCCGAGGTTCTATTAACCATTCTAAAAACAAGCTTGGATCTTTTAACCTCCAATGATCCAACCTAAGCTTCAAAACGAATCTAACTTAGTAAAATCCTAAGATTCAATACTTCCCTCGAGAACTCCTAAGTTCTCACTTAAAGGATTAACTCCTAATCCTAAGGGCACTAACTCACTTCCCTCTAATCTTATATTCGAATTCTAATCTTAGTTCCCAATTATACAAACCATCTCACTTATTCGATTTCTATAAATACTTTAAATCCTAACTATTCTCACCTTAGCCAAATAAGATTGCGCTCCCAACTTCCGTTAGAGCGATCAAGCAAAGAAATCAATAAACACCTACAAATAATTGCATCTAACAATTAATAAATAAACATACATCGAACGATTGACAACTAAAAGCATAAAACAACGAAAAACCCTGAAAATCCCCAAAGGGTGCTCTCGGCCAAGCAAGGAAAAATAGGTCTCGAGTTTGGTTTTCCGGCTTTTAGACAATTTAGAGGTGTTTTGGATTGATTTCAAATACTTTGGAAATTCCGGTTTTCAATGGGTAACGATAAACCGGGTTTTTAAACAATATGCCATTTCCCGAATTGAATTACAATAAACATTATTTCAATAATAATTAACCCATAATCAAACCCCAAAAGGTAAATTTCAAACGGGAAGGGCTTCAACTGAAACTCGGTTTTAGGGTTAAGGGAAAGTCAAGTAATAGTTACCCAATAAGTTTTCCATCAACATTCAACAACAAAATTGGAAGGGAATGAGAGTTTTGGCCAAGAACTCAAAAGCTTGAATCAAATTCCATAGAAAAACTAAGAGAATTCGAAATTTAGGGCTTACATTAGAGAGTTGGAAACGTTCCAAGAGTGGAATAGGTAGAAAGGTCTCGGCAAGAGCTTTCCAACGCATCTGAAATCACGCAAAACTGCCAAGAAACGAAGCCGGGGCGACACTTTCTTCCTCTTCTCTTTTCTTCCTCTTGTTGCTCGGGTTTGGAGAGGAAAAATGAGATGTTTTTGGTCAAAATTTGAGTCAAATGTGTTTTTAAAGAAGATGACCAATAGTGTTTTTAGATATTTTGGAAATTTGGAAATGACGGATATGTCCTTTTATGACTTTTGACTTATAAAACGAAACCCGATGATCTTAAACTATCCCAATGGTGATTAATAATTATTAATTGGCCCGTTAATAATTATTAATACTATTAAAACGAAAATAAACTAAAAAGGTAATTAAAAGGACTTAAACCGAAATAAACTACTAAATTCTAATTTACCGATAAATAAATAAACTTTAATTACTTAAATTAAAATAAAATAAATAAATTTTTTTATCACAAAATAACGGGACGTTACAATACAACTCTAAAATTATATAAAATTCACGAAACCATGTACATGGCTTTTTACAACCACCTAGTCCATCTCAAAATCTTCATCTCTCGATCATGCAGCACCATCTCCTCTCCCTCAACCTCTAGCTAGAGCATTACCTGAAATTTTGTAATATCATGAGCTAACAACTTAAGCCCAGTAAGAATAATAAGAATAAAAAGTAAGAATAGATCTCAAATTCGTATTCCAATTTGTGTCCAATTTACCTGACACAATCAATCCTAAAATTCTCCAACTCTAGGTGTAACGTCCAGTTATTTTGAAGTGAATTTTTTTTTTATTATTTTAAATAATTAATCAATTTAATTTTAATTAAAGTTTTTAAGATTAGTTTAAATTTAGTAATTTCGATTTTAGTAGTTATTTTCGTCCGAATTTCTTTTTTTTGGTTTTAATATTTTAAAATCGTTTCGGTGACATTAATAATTATTAACGGGCCAATTAATAATTATTAATCACCTTTAGATTATTTTAAGATCATCGGGTTTCATATTTTAAATCGAATCATTTAAAAGGGACGTATACGTCATTTTCCAATTTCTTAAAAATCACTATTCATCTTTCTCATCTTTAAAAGTCAATCTTTGGTCAAAAACATCAAATTCATCTCATATTTTTTCCTCCAAACCCGTAGCTTAGAGAGGAGGAAAAGGGGAGAGAAAGAAATCGTCGTCCCGGCTTCGTTTCTCGACCGTTTTCATCGTGCCTTAGCTCGTTGGAAAGCTCTCGAGACGTACTTTCTACCCATCCAAACAATCGAGGGTTTCGTCAGTTTTATAAAGGCCTCAAGGTTTGTGATCGATTTCTTGACTTTGACTCCGGCACTTTGGAAGCTTGGATTTCATATCTAAGGTGAGTTTAAAATGGAAGTTAGTAATTTTATGAATTATGTTTCATTAAGATATTGTTTATCGAGGTTAAGAGGGGAACTAACTTCCGGAAGTTATACTTGGTTGGAGACTTTAATCTCGGATGTGAGTGTAGTGGTTTTGGTGTACTTATGGTTTTGGAAGTAAAAGAGGAAACAAGAGTGGTTTGGAAGTCTTGTAAGACAATTTGGAGACTTTAGATGAGATTGAATGATTAAGGAACTTTTGTGATTTGGGAGTCAAAGTGGCTTAGAATTACACTTGAGTATTGACTCGTGTAATTCAAGTGGTTTAGGTTCTTTAGTAGTTTAGAAGAACTTTATCTAACTTACTAGGGAGCTTGTCGGATTCTACGGTAATTGTGATACGGCACATGATAGTATGTGATACGCTCCATACGGTATCATGGTGTGAGGATATATGATACGACACATGATAGTATGTGATACGCTCCATACGGTATCATGGTGCGAGGATATGTGATACAGCACATGATAGTATGTGATACGCTCCATACGGTATCATGGTGCGATGATTTGTTATATGGTGAAATTCCTGATATCTATATGGTGAAATTCCTGATATCCGATGTGATGAGAGTTACAATGATTGTAACATGGTACATGATAGTATGTTGACTTCGGTCCATACGGTTTTATGATACGATGATTGTGATATGGTAATACCGTATGGGCTTAGTATGTGATATTGATCCATATGGTATACCCGATACGATGATTGTGATATGGTAATACCGTACGGGCTTAGTATGTGATATTGATCCATATGGTATACCCGATACGATGATTGTGATATGATAATACCGTACGGGCTTAGTATGTGATATTGATCCATATGGTATACCCTATACGATGATGGTGATATGATAATACCGTACGGGCTTAGTATGTGATATTGATCCATATGGTATACCCGATACGATGATTGTGATATGATAATACCGATGCGGGCTTAGTATGTGATATTGATCCATATGGTATACCCGATCAGATGATTGTGATATGGTAATACCGTACGGGCTTAGTATGTGATATTGATTCATATGGTATACCCGATACGATGATTGTGATATGGTAATACCGTACGGGCTTAGTATGTGATATTGATCCATATGGTATACCCGATACGATGATGGTGATATGTTAATATCGTACGGGCTTAGTATGTGATATTGATCCATATGGTATACCCGATACGATGATACTTGTTTGGTAACAAAGAATGTTAATGTTATAGTTTCATATACTCATTAGAATGGATAGAAAGACTTAGTAATAACGGGTACTTTTACTTAAAGTCTTCGTATTGTTACTTTTTAGGAAGCATACTATGTATGTTGATTATAGGCGGAATTTAGAATGTGGAACGGATAGTAAAATTGAAATCTAGGCCTTTGGACACAATTTCCGACATGGAATGTGGTTCATAGGATTACTTGCTTTCATTTTACTCTCACTAGCATTTTTATGCTAATGTTGCTACAATTACAACTTTTTCGGGTAAGACTCGTGGTAAAGGACGAGGTAGAGGAGGTGGCGCTGTGTGACTACTCGAGACAATGAACGGACAAGTACATAAATGGTTTTGGGTGAAGCATCTTTGAATGCTCATGAACTTTTCACTACTTTTACCATGTATCATTTTGAGCTCGTTGGAGCAATTGTATATATTTGTGGACTTTAAAACTTTCTTTTAGAAGTTTTATGATGATATGGAATGTGCATTCCCGATTTAATGCTTTCTCTGATTGAGCCAATGTAAAATAGGTTTTGGTTTATCCGAATTTTAAACGAACCCATGCCGTTTTTCTGTAAAATCAAGTTTTCCGCTGCGTATTTGTTTAAAAGGATTTTACAAAAAAAATCGGGTCGTTACACTAGGTAATTTCATACTCTCCAAAGGATGATATTACTAACATTCATAGTCAAATCCTCATCCAATAACTTGTTACGACATAAATAAGAAAAGTAAATAAACTTTGCATAAAGTATAACATCTCGATTCTCTATTCCATCAATCTTAAGCATGAATGTATGAGGACATCCCGTAGGATTCGCATTCGCCCTTATGCATGAAGAAGGTAACGTGGTCTATCCCGTAGGATCCATCGTTCTCCCTCCTTTTCTTTCTCACTTTCTCTTCTTTTTCTATGAAGGTAATGTGGTCTATCCCGTAGGATCCATCATTCTCCCATTCATATCTTTCTCACTTTCTCTTCTTTTTCTATGAAGCGAGATGTTATGATGCAATATGATATGTTTTGGTGTAAATAAATAAAACACGGAATTAAAGTAGCCGATACAAACATAAAGTAAAAGGCATAAAGTAAGGACATAAAGTAAAAGACATAAAGTAAATAAATAAGAAACTCCGGAAGAACGATACGTAAATCGAAGTCCGCTACAATAATAAAAGTAGAACCTATCTTACACGATTAACTTATACCTTCCAGGATTCTAAACTTCCAATATAATCTGAGGTTCTTTTAATCGTTCTAAATACAAGTTGGATTTTTTAACTTCCAATGATCCAACCTAAGCTTCGAAACGAATCTAACTTAGAACTTTCTAAGGTTCAATGCTTTCCTCGAGAACTCCTAAGTTCTCACTTAAAGGATTAACTTCTAATCCTAAGGGCACTAACTCACTTCCCTCTAATCTTAGATTCGAATTCTAGTATTAGTTTCTAATTCTAGAAACCATTATACTTATTCGTTTTCTAAAATTACTTTAAATCCTAACTATTCTCACCTTAGCCAAATAAGATTTGCTACAAATCTCCAATTTCCCACGAAACAACAACCGAGTAATCGCACCTACAATTCACCAATTGCACAACATATTACAACTCATAAATAAAATGAGAACAAGTGTGCATTTTCGGGTGAATAGTGATTTAGGATGAATAGTAATTTTGAATGAATAGTGTTTTCGGGTGAATAGTGTTTTTCGAAAATCCGGGTTCAAAATCGTCAAATTCCATGATAGAAATTCATGATTTCAACTTCAAAATTCATTTATAATAAAAAACGAACAAATCCTTATAAAAAGTTTTGAAAACTTACTTTTTGGGACTTCCCTTAGGGAATGAGAAACTTCAAAAAGCTAGGTTGGATAGGTAGCCATCGTCCCTACCAATCCAACGCAACCGAAAACACGACGATCCGCCGAGAAACGAAGAAAAGCCAAGAAAAAGTATTCTCATCCATGGAGGAAATGGCTCACGGCCAAAGGAGAAGAAGAAGAGGAGGAGAAAATGTGATTTTTGGTCAATTTTGTGATTTTTAAAGATGAGTGAATAGTGATTTTAGATATTTTAAGAAATTGGAAATGACGGATACGTCTGTAACGACCCGCTTTCCGTTAAATTCTTTAAATTCAAATGCACAGCGGAAGACTCGATTTTTAAAGAAAAACGGCGTGGGTTCGTTTAAAAATCGAATAACCAAAACCTGTTTACAACCCAAATTTCCAGAAAAAGCAATAAATCGGGAATTTCGCATTCCAAAAGACATTTAGACCATAAAACATAGACATATTTTACACAAATACCCTTTCGGGCTCAAAAAGACTCAAGTATGTAAAGATGGAATAATTTACAAGCATTTCAATTAATGCTAAACCAAAATGAGTTCTTAGTATTGTCCATACACCATCTCGATCAGTCACGCGGCTCCACCTCCTCTACCACGCTTCTTAACTCGAGGTTTACCTGAAAAGTGTAAGTGTAGCACCATTAGCATAACATGCTAGTGAGAGTAAAACGAAAGCAAATAATCCTATGAACAATATCTCATAACCGAAATCGTGTGTCCAAAGGCCTATAATGCTCACAACTACCCATATCCACACTTCTCATTTCCATACAATCAATCGATAGTAGAATACCACCCGTACACGTCATTCAAAACCAAGAGATAGAAATAAAGACTTAAAGTAAAAGTACCGAAGTATATGTAATTGTAACATTAGCATTCATTATTACCAAACTAGTTTCATCGTATTGGGTATACCATATGGATAAATATCGCATACTAAGCCCGTACGGTATTACCATATCACAACCATCGTACCGGGTATACCATATGGATAAATATCGCATACTAAGCCCGTACGGTATTACCATATCACAACCATCGTACCGGGTATACCATATGGATAAATATCGCATACTAAGCCCGTACGGTATTACCATATCACAACCATCGTACCGGGTATACCATATGGATCGAAGTCAACATACTATCATGTACCATAGTGCCATCATCACACCATGATTACATATGGATCAAAATCACATACTATCACGTGCAGAAGCAAAGTGCTCAAGGTACCCACAAATCATCACACCATGATACATATGGACCAAAATCAACATATTACCATGTGTAAATCAATGTGCCTAAGGTCACCACAAATCATCTCACCATGATTACATATGGATCAAAATCACATACTATCACGTGCAGAATCAATGTGTCGTAGGTCCCCAAAAAGTTAGCTAAACTCCAAAGAATTCTACTAAGTTAATTAGAAACCTAACTAACTAGATTACATGAGTTATCACTCAAGTGCATCTTCTAAATACTTAACTTCCAAATCCATCAAAGTAACTTTCAAATCCATAAAGTAACTTTCAAATCAACCAAAGTAACTTCCATTTCCACTTTCATCTAACATCTCCAAATCACAATACCATACTTCCAAACCTCTCTGATGTTCTCTAATCCTCGAACTATCCATAAATCCAAACTTTCTCCACACACACTTCCGAATTAAAGTCTCCAACCAAACTTAATCCTAAGAAGTTATCTCCCTCTTTACATCGATAAACAATTACATAACGAAACTAAATTCATAAAAGTACTAACTTCCCTTTTTAAACTCACCTTAGCTTGTAGACAAGCTCCGAATAATCCGAGGTTGTAAATTCACGATCAATTCACAATCCTACAAACGAATTATTCCTAAATTACATTAATTAACCGAAAAGCAATCAAACAACATCTAAACACATAAAACCACGAAAATCCCGGATTCTACCCTTATGGAGCTCTCGGCCAAGCTAGGGAAAAAGGGGTTCGGGTTTGGTTTTCCGGCTTTTATGCATTTTAGAGGTGTTTTGGGTTGGTTTCGAATACTTTGGAGGTTTGCAAAATCAATGGGTAACCGAAAAATAGGGTTTTGCATATTAATCCATTTTCGAAAAATTAACTAAAAAGCAAAAACACAAAGAACCTAACATCCTAAACATAGCCCAAAGAGGGAAAAATCACAAGGGACGGGTTTCTGGCTCAAACTCGGTTTTAGGGTTTAGGGAAAGTTTCTAAAATTGACTATAAAGACTTCCCCGAATGAAACCCTCAAGCTTCGTGAACGAATTCAAGATTACAACTCAAATCCACCATTAAAACACTATTCACATCAAAATTAAGAAACTTTAACATACCTTTAAGCCTCGAGAAAACGAGCGAAAACCTCGATTGTTAGGATGGGTAGAAAGGTCTCGGCGAGAGCTTTCCAACGCATCCGAAATCACGCAAAACGGACGAGAAACGAAGCCGGGGCGACGATTTCTTTCTCTCCTCTTTTTTTTCTCTCTTAGCTACGGGTTTGAGATGAAAAATGAGAAGAAAAATTCATATTTTGTCTAATTTTGGCTTATTTAAAGAGAAGGAGGAATAGTGTTTAGATAATTAACAATTTGGGAAATGACGCCTACGTCCCTCTTTTGTTTTAACTATAAAAAAACGAAACCCGAAGCTCTTAAATAAGTTTAAAGGTGATTAATAATTATTAATTGGCCTATTAATAATTATTAATGTCACCAAAACAAATTTAAAGTATTAAAACGATTTTAAAAAAAATTTCGGACGAAAATAACTACTAAATCAAAATTTCTGAATTTAAACTAATCTTAAAAGCTTTAATTAAAATAAATAAAAAAAAAAATTTTACCCCCAAAAGTAACGGGACGTTACAACGTCCTTTTATGACTTTTGACTTATGAATTGAAACCCAAAGCTCTTAAATAAATCTAAAGGTGATTAATAATTATTAATGTCACCGAAACGAAAATAAAGCATTAAAACGGTTAAAAAGAATTTCGGGCAAAATTAACTACTAAAATCGAAATTACAAAATAATAATTAAACTAAATACTTGAATTGAAATAAATAAATAAATAAATAAATAAATAAATAAACAACATTAAATAAATAATAGAATAAAATAAATAAATAAATAAAATTTAACTTCAAAATAACGGGACGTTACACCGATATTTTTACGGCCTTAATTTCTGTTATATAATTTTGATAGAAAATTTATCATTTTTCAAATAAAGTCATATTTACAACATAGCTCAATGGTAAGCTATCAGTTTCGATTCTCGTTTAACCCGTTTATCAAACGAAAATTGGTTACCAAACGAGAATTAGAATAGATAGCTTACCATTGAGCTATGTCGTAAATATGGGGTCAAGCTACAGTACAGGGAATAAAAGTCTCTATATGGTACAAGGACTTTTATAAACCTTTAGATCTAATTCATTTGATCTCATCCCTTTATTTTCTTTTACCTTTTTTACCTTAACTATTTTATGAAATCTAATTTAATTTTAACCGTTAGATTATAATCTTAAATTTGATCAACCATTAATTTTGAATTGCAAATAAACTCATTTATATATATATATTTTTTAAATCTAACGTACATATAATTAGATTGTAAAACTTCACATTATGAGATATTGAGATTCTTATTTCACTGTGATCACATTTCTTTCATTGTGATCGTTGTTATTCAAATATTACTCAAGTAAGTCTGATTGTCATTTCATCTATTGAATGTGATCGTTCTTAATATTATTTAAATATGATATTGTTCGTAATTGATTTTTGGGTAAAGTACTCATTTGGTCCCTGAGTTTTTTAGCTTGTGTCTATTTGGTCCCTACGTTTTCAATTTGTGTTTAAGTGGTCCCTGAGTTTTGGTTATTGTGTCTATTTGGTTCATACGTTTCAATTTGTGTCTATTTGATCAATGAGTTTTAAATATTGTGCTATTTGGTCCCTGAGTTTTCAATTTGTGTCTAAATAGTCCCTGGATTATTAGAAATAAGTTTAATTTTTTCTTAATTTGTTAACTCATTAACATAATATCGACTTAACGGTGACATAAAATGTTTAATTGATCAAAATATTGACATGAGATTACTAATTATGTCAAATTTTAGGCCTAGATTGATGAAAGATTTATTCCTATCTTCGTATTTTGACCAATTAAACATGCAGTTATGTCAGCATTAAGTCAATAATATGATAAGAAGTTAACGAATACGTTAAATTAAGCACCAATTGAACTTATTTCTATTAGTTCTTGAAAATCTAGGGACCAAATAAACATAGTATCCAAAACTCAGGGACCACTTAGACACAAATTGGAAACTCAGGGACCACTTAGACACAAATTGAAAACGCAGGGACCAAATAGACACGACCTCCAAAACTCAGGGACTAAAGGGGTACTTTACCCTTGATTTTTTTAAACGTGATCGTTCTCGATTGTATATTTTATAATGTGATCGTTGTTCTTTATATTTGTTTGTCATTTTTTTAAATGTGATTAAATGTGATTGTCATTTTTGGAATGTGATCGTTCCTTTTCAAATGTGATAGTTTCCTTATAAATGTAATCATTATTTTTTAATCGTGATATTTGTTTTAAAAAAATTTGTATTTGTGATAACATCAAATTTAAAAATCTAATAAAAAAAATTAATCATGACATACCCTATATCTTCAAATGACTATGGAAATTTGAAACGGACATGGTAGAGTTGATAGTTAGGAAAAAAAGTGTGTCTACAAAAATCTTACATTTCTGTTGAGCACAACTATATTTTTAAAATTATAATTTATTTAAATAATTAAAATAAATACACAGTAAAAAAAAGTAATCACTGTAACTGACTCCCTGTACTTAGGGATGGCAACGGGGCGGGGCGGGGTCGGGGATACACTTCCCATCCCCTAACTCGCGGGGATTTTTAATCCCCATACCCTACCTTATCCTCTAATTAAAAAATCGGGGGCAGGTTCAGGGATTCCCCGTTCCCGGATCAGGTTACCCGCGGGGAAAATTCCCCGTTTTATATTTTAATTATTATTTAAAAAGAAATATAAAATAAAATATACATTTTTAGGACAAAAGGAAAACATAATACTAAACATTTTATAATTTATTAGTTAATATAACCATATTATATATATTTTTTTCAATAAAAAAAATAAAAGTAAACAAAATGCATAAAAAATACATAAGATACTATTAAAATATCGGGTTCGGGGGCGGGGGAATGTATTCCTATCATCGTACCCTATAAGAAATCGGGGGAAAATTTTCCCCCCTAACCCTAATAAAACGGGGATTCCTCGCCCTTATAGGGTCGGGGCCCGTGGACCCCCTAACCGTGGGGAATTTTGCCATAGAATTTTCCCGTAAATATGGCTTTATTTGAAAAATGATAATTTTTCTCCCAAAATGATATTTTGGCACAAAACCCTTTAGGGGTGTTTGGATGGGGGTTTGAGATTGGGTTTGTGGATGAGAATATGTTTCACAAACCCATTCCCATGTTTGTTTCACACTATATTTTTCATTGGCATTGACATCCTATTCTCATGTTTACTATTGGATTTAACATCTCTTTCCAACACACTCACATTATTTCTACTATTCATTTCCATTCCCACACATTTCAAACATAGGCTTCACAAACTCAGGCATCACAAACCCAGGCTTCCATTTCCCAACCCCCAACCAAACACCCCCTTAGACATAACGGCCTCTCTCTCTTTCTCACTCAATTTCTCTCTGGACGACGAGAACAGCACCGCAGGGACAATGGAGGGAGGCAAAAGCAAGAAGAAATCATCTCCGATCTCTCTGCAACAATTTATCTCCATCATGGACCCGCTTATAGACATTGAAAAGGTCACAATTCCAGTCTTGTTTGAATTCCATTACTTTCATGGAGCCAATTGATTGTAAAATTAATGGCGTATTGGAAATTGTTTCCGTGATTTCTTCACCAAAACAATTCTTTCTAATCTTATGTCCATAGCCAGTTTCTGAAAGATTCAACATCGAGTAGTTGTTGAAGGGTTGTTTTTTTTTAAAAAAAAAAAAAAAAACCTTTACCAAAAAGAAAAATTTGATTTTCACAGGAAGCAGAAATTTCGGCGTCTATCAGCTCAGGTGCGTCCAGGAATTTAGAATTTTCCCAGAAGAAGGGTTCTACGATTCTAAACTTGAAATGCATAGATGCTCAGGTAGTTTTTAACTTCACACACACACACACACATATATATATATATATATAAAATTTCTGTTATATTCTTATTCATTCTGAATAATGGGATTTTCTTATAGTTGTTTCTGTATTTGATTTTGCTTATAGACTGGGCTGATGGGAAAAACGCTTCTTGAGTTTCAATCCAATAAGGGAGACGTTCTTCCTCCTCACAAGGTAAAAACAAAAGTCTACACAATTCTCTTACTACTGTTGTTTTGTGGAAATAGTAAATTCTTCCAACTGAATTAACTTTGGAATTTTCCTCAAGAAGTCAAATTGATCTCGATAATGATACTGATTTTTGGGTCTCTGTATGATTGAGGTCACAGATGGAAATTTTTCTCACAGCTATCAATGATTTGTATAATTTCAATTTTAGCTTGTAATAGAGTAGTTCCTCCAATGATTCATGAAGCTTAGGCTTGGACATCAGAATGTTCCTCGCCCTCCCAGGCAAACAAAACTTTTTAAAGTGATTATCCTATGGAGCCATTCTAAAAAGGGAGAAATTCAAAGGCTCGAATGCATAATGGATCAAAATATCTGCTAGTGTCATGAATGATTTCTATTTCTTCTTCACATTGATTCAATTTTCCTTTTTATGTTTTGTCTTGTGGTTTGCAACTGATAGTGATATCAGTGTTCCCTCAATTACCATGGAAGGACATTCCTTTTCTTGTACTTGTTTTTTTTTCCATGCACACACCCTTCCTTTTTTAGAGGCTTATGTTTCTATTCTTGCAGTTTAGCACACATGATGTGGTGGTTTTGAAACCCAATAAAGCTGATTTAGGCTCTCCTTCTCTTGGGCAAGGTGTAGTTTATAGATTAAAGGTAGGTTTCACTTAAAATATATGGTTATCATGTGTTCTGTCTCTCTGGTTTGTTTGATATAGGTGATCCCTTTTTGGTGTTTGTACCGGTAAATATCTACAGGACTCATCAATTACTGTTGCTTTTGATGACATCCCAGAGGAGGGTTTAAACAGTCCTCTACGTCTGGAGAAAGTGGCAAATGAGGTTTGACCTCGCAAAGCTTTAAAACTCTATTGTTTTCCTTTTGTTGAAATTTTTTAAATAATAATCTCTCTCTCTTTTTTTTTTTAATTTACATAACTATGGGAGATATATTTTTCTCAATTTTTTTTAAAACTTTTTACTCATGTATAATTTACCCTTTTCATGCTTAAATTATTTACAGTATTGATAATCCTAATCTTATTGGCGTAGTTTATGTAATCATGATTCAGAGGACCTAAACCATATCATGTGGAAGTGTAATTATTCAAAGCAAATTTGGCAAAAAAATTTCCAAACTTTAGGGATAGCTTGGGTGGATAATGATTCCTTCTGTCAAACTTTGGAGGAGTTACTCTTATTTCCACCATTCAAAGAAAGACGGAAATGCCTTTGGATAGCCGGCTTTTGTGCCATATCATGGGGGATATGGTTGGAAAGGAATAGAAGGATATTTAGGGATGAAAGTAGATCATGGGACTATATTTGGGAGTGGGCACATGTAAATGCATCCTTTTGGGTGTCAACGTCAAAAGTTTTTTTTTTTTTAATTACTCTTTAAGTTTGATTATAAATAGTTGGCCTGCATATTTGTAATTAAGTGGCGCTGCAGGTTGTTAGTTTTGTGGGGGATACGGTATAGCGCTTCTTGTGGTTTTTGGTTTTTTCTACCACTTTATCATTTTTTCTCTTTTGTATTGTATTTCTTCTTCTTTCATTATATCAATGAAATGGCCTTATGAGGTGTTTTTATTCAAAAAAAAAAAAAAAAATCTTAATCTTATTTAAACAAATAAAAAATCTCTGGGAATAATTGTGTATCTGTTTTACTAATATCCCCTCCTAAGGACTTTCTGATATTTGTTTTCTTTGCAGGTGACTTATCGTAGGATGAAGGATGCATTAATACAATTGAGCAAAGGAGTACACAGGGGACCTGCTGCTGATCTTATTCCTGTTTTATTTGGAGAGAGACAACCGTCAATGTCCAAAACTGATGTTAAATTCAAACCCTTCAACTCCAATCTTGATCACTCTCAGGTTAATGAAGTGATTTGTTTACATTACCATGCATTTTGGAGTTTCCTTAATAAATTTATCATGTTTTTAAAGATTTTCTATGGATGTTTTGTGGTCGATGCATTCAGTTTCAGACCTGGTTACTAGTGATACTTTTTTTTTATATTTGGCTAACCTTGGGATTATATTCACAAGGGTTTAGAATCCATGGTGATTGAAGAGGTCATAGGGCTTTAAGTTCGTGGGCATGTTATAGGCTTATAACTCTATTTATTACCCACATTTATCACCAAATCTAGTTATAACTTCTAACTCTTTGAAGCACTTCATATTACAAATCTTGTGTGGGCTTGCGTAACGATATAACTCAACTCTCATCTCTAAAAAATTGCTCAACATGGGATACAACGTACATGTGGGTGCCTCTTAAAAGTCAAATCTCTAAATGGTTGTACCAGGATATCATCGTGAGTAGCTTTAAATACATGAGCCAGGGATATGCCGGTTGGAAGTTTTTGCCTGGTATGAGAATACAAGGTGTTGGAATATTCATGATGTAGAACAACAATAGTGATGTGTTTAAAGGATCTCCAAAGCTGATTTGGAAAAGTAGGTATCATAAAAAGATCAAAGTCTTTTTTGAGATCATTTATAATGATTGCCTTAATTCCAACCAAAAAATTCAAGCTAGGAAACCATGGATCCCCTCCAACTAGGGGTGAAAGTTAAAACCCCGACCCCGCTTCCCCGCCCCGCCCCTGCAAAACCCGCTTCGTAAATGGGGCAGGGGCAGGGGCAGGGGCCGGGCGGGGGAAAAAAATTTCCCCCGTTTAGTAAACGGGGCGGGGGCGGGGCCCCGCCCCGTTTAAGATAATTTTTTTTTTTTTTTTTATATATATATATATATATATATTTTCTTTTTATTCTTATTTTCTTTTCTTTCCTTTTCTTTTTCTTTTCTTATGCACTCAACTATGATTTAGGTTTGAAAATAGAACAATGAAGATTTCTAAATTTGATTTTGAATTAATTTGATAATATGGGGAATGGAATGATGTTAAATGCATTATTTATATTTTATGGAATAGAATAAAAATATGCATATTATATATGATTTAGGTTTGAAAATAGAACAATGTCATAGTCATGCATTAAAGGGATTAAAATTACAATTGAACTATTTATATGTTTATGTATTAGTATTATAGTATATAATAAATTGGAAACTATATAATGTTACACAATAAAATCCATAAATTTACAATTTTATGAGACATAATTTTATATAAGTTTGAGAGAGAGAGAGAGAGAAAAAAAAAAAAACCCCTACCAGACCCGCCCCCCGCCCCACCCCGCCCCGGCTTCACCCGCCCCTGCCCCGCCCCCGCCCCCATAAACGGGGCGGGGACGGGGGCGGGGTGGGGTTTTTCCCCTTAAACGGGGCGGGGGATAAACGGGGGACCCCGCCCCCGCCCCACCCCGCCCCATTTACACCCCTACCTCCAACCTAATTGGTGTTGTTTATGCCAAAATAGCTTTGAAGATACCATGCACATTTTATTTCATTGTAATTTCTCTCAAAGGCCATGGAGCACCTTATTTAACCTTTTCGGGATGAATTGGGTTGATGACTATTTTGGAGCCCATTCACTTAAATGATAGGATGGATCTTAGAGAATGGCAACCGGATAAAAATCTTGGATTCTCTTGCATGTCAGCCCTCACAATGCAGTGGAAAAACAGTGGCAGTAGAGTTCATTTGTCCAATTTGCTAGTTTGGAATGGGAAGTACCCTAAGAAGATTAAAGCTTTTTTGTGGTTAGGGTTAAATGATGGTTTCAGCTCAAATTACAAAATCCAAAAGCGAAGGCCTTGGATAGCTCTCCAACCAAATTGATGTTGTCTTTGCAAAAGACATAATGAAACAACCGAGCATATTATATTTGAGTGTATCTTCTCCAAAAATATTTGGGAAAAGATGTGAAGACTTTTCAAATGAGATGGGTGTTTCACTCAAATCCAAAGAAGAATATCATTGCTCTTCTATGTGGTTCCATGCTCTTCGATAAACAAAAGATTTTATGGGAGAATGGGGTGAGATCAATAGCTTGGAATATTTGGCTTGAAAGAAATAGAAGAATCTTCAAAGACAAGGAAAAGTTTTGGGAAGAGGTTTAGGAGTTTAGTATTCTAAATGCCTCCATTTGGAGTGCTAATTGTAATTCTTTTTGTCATTATAGTCCTTCTATTATTGCCTCAAATTGGAAGGCTTTTTTGTAACCTCTTTTTGGCTTTTTCATACATCAATGAAAAGCAGTGTTTATTATTAAAAAAAAAAAAAGATTGGGTGATGCACAATGATTCTAAAAGCAATATTTTGTCTCTTGTTGGCGACTCCTTGCTTTATAAAAAAAAAAGAGAAGTTATCTGGAACAATGCATTCAGAGCAATTTCTGGAATATTTGGCTTGAACTAATAGGAGAATTTTTGTTGATAGTCAGAAATCTTGGGATGGAATTTGAGAGGTTTCTAATCTCCATGCCTCCTTAGAGTGCAAATTGTTAGTGTTTTTGTAATTATTCTTCTTCTGTTATAGCTGCCAATTGGAATGCCTTTTTGGGCTCTTTCATATATCAATGAAAAGTCCGGCTTTTTATATATTAAAAAAAAACATAAGCCACTTGCTGTTAGTTCAATTATTCGAGTTGGCTGGCTCTTAGCCCAAGATGAGTAGATGGTGGAACCTTAACAATCTGCATAATTTTGGCAGGCTTCTCATTTGTTTCTTTCCCTGTAATATCATGTGTTCTAAAGGATTCCATTTTTTCTATATGCTAGCTTAAGCATTTGGCTCAAAAATCAATTCGAAGGTTGGTGCTTGTATTTCAACTTTCAACCAGCCTTTGGACTAGATTTGAGGAATAAAACTAGATATATCTGGATTGGTCCTATTCTGACTGCTTAGTGTGGAATGCAGACAGAATTTTAATGGTGAAGATAGGTAGGGACAATCTGGAAATTTGGGTTTAACGTTTAAGTGAGATAGTACATCGAGTCCCAACAGCCCTTAATAAATAAGCCTTGAGATTTTGTAAGAGTGAAGAAAAGCTTTTTTTAAGAGATCTTTAATCCTCCAAGGGTAGTGCCTAAATAATTTTCTACTGCCCATTGTATCTGCAAAAAGGATCCAGGGATGATGAAGCCCCAAGGACTTTTACGACTGATGTTCATCCCTTTGGCTGTGAACCACGGAGAGAACATCAACTTTCCCATAACCTCCCCCAACACCCCCCTAAAAAAGGACTGAGTTTCTTGGAAGATTCTACCTTTCTTTGTGGCTACTTCAACCCACCCCTCATATATTGTCGTGTGAATGTGATAGAGATTTTTGTTATTATCCTTTCTTGATGATATTCATACCAATAGGTGGCATTTTTTGTAACTCCATTTGGTAGGAGAAGGAGACTCCTTGTTTTTCCCCTCCTTTTTGTATCGTCCTTGGTTGTTCAATGAAATATCCCTAGCTCACGGAAAAAAAAAACCCAGAAAAACTAAATTAATGTTCTTGTTGTGTGATAACCTAAATTAAAAACCGTGGTTTTAATTAGACGACCAAGATTTGAATTATTGCTTTTTCCTATGGCTGTTTTCCTAATTCGTTTAAAAAAAGTTGGGGATTTATTATGACATTTATTGAGTGGCTTTAGATGCCTTGAATAATTTTAATTCCAAAAAACTGCAGCCCCTCCTCTGAGCCAGACGACTAACATTGTATGATACAACTTTTTTTATCCCATTTTTGTGGTTCTGTGGACCATGTATGGGTCTGGAATAGGATAATATTTGAGGATTCTGGGAAAGAAGGGGGAGATTGTTAGGAAAGAGAATGGCTGCAAACGTATAGATGGGCATAGGGATACTAACAAAAGGAAGCCCTTTATTTTATTTTATGATTAATTGGGAAGACTTTCTGTAATTTCCTACCCTGCTTGGGATGAACTCATTATACACCCTTCCCTTTTGTACAGCACAAGTTCTGTATTTTTAAAAAAAAAGCTATACTCTTATTGAAATATGGAAAAAACATTAGGAGAAAATTTAGAGTGTATAGTGATTTTTTTCCCTGTATATTTTTTTCCTAACTTGGGTCATTTATGTATTTATAATACTGTCTATACCTGTTTTTAATAAAATAGAGGAATATAGTTTTCTTCTTTAAACTTATTACTCTAGATATCATGCTTTTGAATTCATGAGCAAATTATAATCTTGCTTCTTTATTTGAGGCTGGTTCACAATATGAAGTATCCCTCAGTTTTTCATTCTAAACATGCTTATCATTGTACTTTTTGAATTTGCACGTGAATGTTTGTCATTTATTTTTAATTATTCCCACAAGTGTACGCAGTTGCAACTGCAATCCATGCATATCATATTTCACCCATTTAAGCACCTGTCTTATATATTTACTCATTTTGTTTACCTTTATTCAAAGAAAGATGCCATCTCGAAAGCCCTATCAGCAAAAAATGTGTTTCTGCTGCATGGTCCCCCGGGAACGGGAAAAACCACAACAGTGGTGGAAATTATTTTACAAGAAGTAAAACGTGGATCGAAAGTTCTTGTATGTGCTGCTTCAAATATTGCCGTTGATAACATTGTTGAGAGACTTGTCCCTCACAGGTATCAAAATACTGAAATCTAGTTCCCTCTAAAAGGAAAAAAAATATTGTCGTCAAATAAGCCAATAATGAACATTCAAACATTAGTTTTTTTGCTTCTGATTCATTTTTTGACATTCATACACAAGTTTTTTTTACTCCTGATTCAATATCTCATGATATATATGTATATGTATGTATGCATGGATGTACGCAGGTTTCTTTTAGAGTTGTTATAATTACATAATCAATAAATTAGCTAATTGTGATTTAGTTAATTACTTTGATTAATTTTTTATTTAGTTTTCTGGGGACTTTGTAGTCATTTTTTATATTCATGTTAGGCTATATAAAACCACATACATCTGTACTCTATTTGTTACTTTTGAAATGAAGAATTAATGAATTCTCCTTTTTATGATTTCCTATTTATTTATGGCTGTAAAGTCAGAAAAATATGAGAGAATAATTTGATTGTATTCACTAATCACATATATATACACATTAGAGTTTTAACCTAGCGGACTATTAGTAATGGGCCTTTGATTACTAAACTATACAATATAACATATTCTAACGATATCTATAACAATGGCCATTGATGCCATCCAACCAAAATCCACTGCATCTTTTGGTATATGAGCCTTGGTCTTTTTGGGAAGGTACAGTAAGCATGGACGGAGTCAGGTGTTGAAGTATAGGAGTTGGAGTGGTCACTATAGTGTCTTTTTCGTTTTTATCTCAAACTTACACCAGCAAGCTTCCATTGGTCTCTCCATCCCATCTTTCTTTACGTAATTCAATCTGTTAAATTTTTTCAACTGGAAAAAGAAAAAAATCTGTCAAGCTCCATCATCCCAAATAGTATCAAGAACCAGCCTCCGTTCACGCTCCCACAACGGTATCTACACCAGGGATGAAAAAGTCAGCATTATCAGAAATTTCAAGGTTTTGACACCGAAAGGGGGACATTACATTGTCGCTATTTTTCCTTGATGATTTTGTTTCTCTCCTTCAGAATCTACAATCTTAACAAATCGCGAACCATGATGATCTTCTTTTTTGGAGTCTGGATATGAAGGGGTTTTCTACGGCCTCCTTATATCGTTATCTAATTAGCTCTCATGGCTACAGATGAGGCCTTGTTTAAGGGCATTTGGAAAGTGAACTGTCCTAAGAAAATCAATTTCTTTACTTGGAATTTTGCTACTGGCGGTCTAAATACGGCAGATATTATTCAAAGGTGAAACCCGAGATTTTCTCTTTCTCCTAACATTTGCTGCCTCTGCCATCAATCGTCTCAGAGTCAGACAATCTTTTCTTTACCTGCCAGTTCACAAGGTTTCCTTTGGGAAAAATTGTTCCAGACTTTTGAGATTAATTGGTGTTTTACAAATAGTTCGAAAACAAATGAGTTCTCTCCTCACCGGGCATCCTCTTAAAGATAAAGCAAAGTGGGTTTGGGATATGGCAGCTAAAATGATTTTGTGGGAAGTTTGGTTGGAAAGAAACTGATAAGAACATGATTCAATTCAAATAACTGGAATTACAAAACTAAGGGAAATTCAAGAGTCCCTAACTCTCCTCCTCACAAGATATTTCTCAAATTCACAAGATGCCTCACTCGGATACTATTCTCTCTCTTATAACAGCCCCTAGATAGACATTTACACAAATACCCTCTAACTAACTATGACTCATCATGTGCTATTCATGGGAAACATTCCCTGCTACGCTCTTAACATTCTTTGTTGCACTCACTTTCTTTCTTCTACTGTAAACCTGCCGAATCAAGGGTCTATCATTACCCGGCCTCCAAAGAGCCGCCTTGTCCTCAAGGTGGAAAGTAGGAAATTGTTTCGCAATTTGAGCAGCTGGCTCCCAAGTAGCATCAGTGGGGGGAGTGACACCATTGAATGGAAAGTAGGAAATTGTTTCCCAATTTGAGCAGCTGGCTCCCAATTTGAGCAGCTGGCTCCCAAGTGTCCTGAGAAGCCCCACGAATACCCAACACAGCCTCAGGTTGAAAATCAATATTTATTTCAGGAGACAGATTTTTTGGCAGCGGAACCACATGAAAAGTTTGGCCAATAGCTTTGCGGAGGAGCGACACATGAAAGACCGGATGAATTTGAGCATCGGGGGGTAAGGCCAAACGATATGCCACGTTGCCAATCTTTTCCAGAACTTGAAAAGGGCCAAAATATCGAGGACTGAGTTTAGCATGCTGCCGGAAAGCAACCGTAGATTGACGATAAGGTTTGAGCTTCAAATAAACCCAGTCATCAGTAGCAAAATGAACATCACGACGATGAGGATCCTCATAACGAACCATGAGCTGTTGGGTCTGGTGTAACTGGTCCTTTAATTCACGAAGAACACGATCCCGGTCAAGAAGTTGCTGATCAATACTCGCCACTGTGGAAGAGGCAGAATTATATGGGAGGATTGGCGGGGGGGGCTTGACCATACAAAACTTCAAATGGAGTAGTTTTAATGGAGGAATGGAAATTGGTGTTATAACAGAATTCAGCCCAAGGAAGCCATTGAGCCCACTTGGAGGGATGAAACATGATGTAGCACCGTAAATAACTTTCAAGGCTCCGATTAACCACCTCAGTTTGGCCATCTGTCTGGGGGTGATAAGCGGTGCTCCTTTTGAGAATTGTACCCTGCCATTTAAATAATTCACTCCAAAAGAGGCTAGTGAAAATTTTATCCCGATTTGATATGATAGTTCGCGGGAGGCCATGAAGGCGTACGATCTCCTTGAGGAATAGGTGAGCCACTGACTTTGCTGAAAAAGGATGTTTCAAAGGAATGAAGTGACTTTATTTACTTAATCGATCCACCACTACAAGGATGGCATCAAACCCGCTGGACAGTGGAAGATGCTCAATGAAATCCATGGAAATATCCTCCCAAACACGATCCGGAATAGGAAGGGGCTGAAGTAGACCAGCTGGGGACATAGCCAAATATTTGGCCTGTTGGCAGACTTGACATTCACTGACAAATTGACGGACTCTGCCACGCATCCCTTTCCAATAAACCTCTGTAGCTAAACGTTGAAAAGTTTTCAAAACTCCTCCATGACCAGCACTTGGGCTGCAATGAAATTCTTGTAGAAGTAAGGCAATAGAAGGGGAGGTAGCTGGCACAACAACCTTACCTTTGTAAAGCAATGTTTCGTTCTTAATGCTGTAATCAGACAAGGTTGAACTATGATCGCCCTGGAGTAGAGAATCCCGAATGGAACGGAGCTCAACATCGTCATCAATCTGCTTTCGAATGACATCCAGATTAATACCCCCCTGAATGGACAGAAACTGTAACTGTGATTGCAAGGGTTGTCGGGATAAGGCATCAGTGGCTTTATTTTCTAAACCCGGTTTGTACTGTATTTCAAAATCATATCCTATGAGCTTCGTAATCCAGCGTTGATATTCCCCTTCAATAACTCGCTGGTCCAATAGAAAACGTAAGCTACGTTGATCAGTGCACACAATAAATTTCCGACCAAGAAGATAGGGCCGCCATTTCTTAACGGCTAGCACTATTGCTAGTAGTTCACGCTCGTAGACGGCTTTGTACTTGTAGCTTGGAGGTAAAGCTTGACTGAAGTAGGCAATTGGACGCTAATTTTGAGTTAACACAGCCGCGATACCTATCCCTGAAGCGTCAGTTTCCACAATAAACGGTATACTGAAATCTGGTAAAGCAAGAACCGGAACAGAAATCATTGCCTGTTTAAGAGCTTGAAAAGCGTTTTCAGCCTCAGGATTCCAATGAAAAGCATCTTTTCGCAACTGTTGTGTGAGAGGGAAGACGATCGCGCCATAATGAGCCACAAATTTCCGATAATACCCGGTCAATCCGAGAAATCCACGTAGTTCTTTAATGGTGGAAGGAGTCGGCCATTTCAACATAGACTCAATTTTGGAAGAATCAACTGCTACACCTTGAGAAGAGATAATATGGCCAAGATATTCCAATTGAGAAGATGCAAACTGACACTTCTTAAAGTTGGCCACAAGTTGATGTTGAAGCAGAGTAGCAAACACCAAGTTCAAATGTTCAGCATGGTCTTCTAATGTTCTGCTATATATTAGAATATCGTCAAAAAATACTAACACGAATTTGCGCAAGAACGGGCGAAAAATGTCATTCATCAAAGCTTGAAATGTGGATGGAGCATTCCGAAGGTCAAATGGCATAACCAAAAACTCGTAGTGTCCCTCATGTGTACAGAAAGCAAATTTTCCAATGTCCTCTTGTTTAAGACAAATTTGATGATACCCTGAACGCAAGTCAATTTTAGAAAAAATCTCAGCACCATTCAATTCGTCTAAAAGTTCATCCACAACCGGAATGGGGAATTTATCACTGACCGTAGCTTTATTTAACACATGGTAATCAATGCAAAACCGCCAACTAAGATCTTTTTTGCGGACTAACAGAACGGGTTGGAATAGGGGCTTTTGCTTGGTTGAATCAATCCTGCTAACAACATTTCACGAACCAATCGTTCAATTTCATTTTTTTGAAATTGTGGATAACGATAAGGACGAACATTAATGGGCTGAGTTCCCGGCATTAACTCGATGGCATGATCGGTATTGCGAACTGGGGGAAGACCAGGAAGAGGTTCAAAAACCTTAGAGGATGATTGAATTATTTCTCGAATCTGGAGGGGCAAGGACTTCAAATCTGGTTCAATCATTGGTGGAGGGAGGGGCTCAACAGAATTTAATTCAATAAGAAATCCCTGTCCCTCTTTAGAAATAGTTTTCATCATGGATTTGAGGGAGACTTTAGATTTTTGTAGACTAGGGTCCCCTTGGAGTTCAACGAGTTGGTTGTTGATTTTGAATTTCATGGTAGATTTTCCCCAATTTACTAAAACATCACCTAGCGATGCCAGTCACTGAATGCCTAAAATAACATCGGAGCTTCCCAGAGGTAGAGGCAACAAATCAGCGATCACAGTGATTGATGAAAACGTCAACACCACGTCCCTGCAAATTTCAGTGGATTGAACCGCATTACCCGTTTCCATCAGCACCCCGTAAGAAGAAGTAAGATCCAAAGGAATTTGCAAAGCCTCAATCACTTAGGTAGATAGAAAGTTGTGAGTCGCTCCACTATCCAACAGGATAACCACTTCGTGCTCGCCAATTAAACCGCGAATCTTCATAGTTTTCGGGGAGCTTAAACCAACCATAGAACTCGAGGATAACTCAGTCATTTCATGAGCCTGTTCAACTATTCCATCTTCATTGATGTCCACACAATGATTACCGTCCATTGCCCCATCCCAATTATCGTCTTCAGCCACCAATAACACATGCAATTCTCGCTTTTTACAGCGATGGCCCGGGGCAAAATTTTCATCACAACAGAAGCACAACCCTCTTTCTCTTTTGGCTTGAAGCTCAGATTCTGTTAACTTGCGGAAAGGGGGTGGGGCGCCATCCTTAGAGCTGGAAGTCTTCATATTCAACGTGGTTCCTTTTGCTAAAGGAAAAGAAATGGATCTGGTTAATCCACTCCCTGAAGCAGGTGATTTAAAATTAGGGTTAGCCTCGTCCTCAATTAATTGGGTTGTCTCAATTTTCTCTCATAATCCTTGAGGTCTGAATTTCCTCATCTCAGCCCGTACCTCAGGTTTAAGCCCATTAACAAATAAACCCTCCAATACTTCTGCAGTCAACTCCGATAGCGGCGTGGCCAGAAACTCGAACTTCCGGCGAAACTCCTTAACCGTAGTTTCCTGTTTTAACGCAATAAGTTTTTCATAGGGCGTTCCTTCTTGCGATGACTGAAATCTTTCTAACAACAAACGACGAAACTCCTCCCAGCCTTTAATCGGTCAACGTCCCTCCACCCACCGGTCCCAAGCTAACGCATCTCCCTCAAGACACATTACAGAAGCTTCTATTTTCTCCTTCTCAGCTGACGATTGACGAAAAAATAACGTTCCACACGGTGGAGCCACCCATCGGGATCGTCTCCCTCAAATATCAGCATCTTAAGTTTCCTTGGTTTCCCAGACCTTATGACAGTACCCATCGTTCCCGATGATCCGCCGCTATCTTCTTCGTCATTCACATAATTTCCAGGAACGTTCTTTGTTTGTTGTTCCTCCTCTCGATTCATCCCTTCTTGACCCACTTGTGATTTCCCTTTTTCATCTCGTCGTGGTGCGATATTTCCACTGAGTTCTGATCTTCTAAACATCATCTCTACTCTTTGCATTATTGCTTGCATATCCTTAGCTGCTCGAGCTTCAGAAGATTTCATTGCTTCAGAGATTTCCTTAGCTATGGATTGTTGCACTTCTTCTCTGAATTGCGTCATTTTAATATGTAACGCACTTTGTACTCCGGAAATTTTTTCCAGAACTCCGGTCATATGTTCTTCAACCTTCTTCGCCATGGATTTCCAAGAATCGATGCTCTGATACCACTGATAAGAACTTGATTCAATTCAAATAACTGGAATTACAAAACTAAGGGAAATTCAAGAGTCCCTAACTCTCCTCCTCACAAGATATTTCTCAAATTCACAAGATGCCTCACTCAGATACTTATCTCTCTCTTATAACAGCCTCTAGATAGACATTTACACAAATACCCTCTAACTAACTATGACTCGTCATGTGCTATTCATGGGAAACATTCCCTGCTACGCTCTTAACATTCTTTGTTGCACTCACTTTCTTTCTTCTACTGTAAACCTGCCGAATCAAGGGTCTATCAGAAACATAGAATCTTTGATAGTAAGAGTAGAACGGTTCACGAAACTTGGGAGATTATTCTCTATAAAGTGTCTCTTCTAACCTCTCTTTCTAAAAAAATTTGTAATTATGATGTTTTTTTTATCAATGCCGATTGGAAAAAAAAATTGTAATCCGATTGGTGTGGGTTGATTTCTTATCACTCCTTTTGTAATCTTTTTTTTTTAATGAAATTTTTGTTTCCCATTAAAAAAAAATATTTTGAATATTAATTATTTAAACTAATAAATAATAAATTTTTAATTTTATTTTCTTCTAAGGCTATTTATAAAGCCATGTTTAGGTTTTATTTATAATTATTTGATATGATGAATCAATGAATCTTCTTTCCATGGAAACTTTGTTTTCTGTAGAATGAATTTTCCATAAACATATAGAGTTTTTAATGTCATGTTGAAATATGTATCAATTTTGTTTGTAGCATCTCTTTTTTAAAGACATTTAGTTTCATTAGAAAAAGAAACCACCTAGGGGCTGCTAAAAACAGGCCGTGAAAGGACAACAATACCGCCAAGAACACAAAAAGTTACATGAAACATCGTATTTGTTTACTAATGATAAATAAATAAGTCATGGTTATTATTTTAATTTTATTGCAAAATAGCATGTTTTTGGAAAATGTGAAGCCTGTTTGGTAACAACTTTTATAAGTTGATTTTTGCTTTTATCTTCAAAACAGCTTTTAAGAACAATTTTTGGATGTCTAGATATTTATATATTTGACGTCATTGTTTATAAATTTGTGATTTTGAGAAGGAAAAAAATAGTTTTTCTTAGAATTAAACTAAAGTTTTTTTTCTTAATAATAGGTCATTCGTAAAAATAAAGTAAAAGAAAACAACTTTTAAAAACAGTTGTCTAAACATATTTTCACTAAATTTTTATTCTAAAAGCAGAAAGTCGCTTTTGAAAACATTCCGAACATGCCCGTGGCTTTTTGCAATATAAATCTTATCATTTCAAAATACCATGTTTTTCATTACCACTGGGCCCTTACTTGTTTGGGATAGGGTGCTAGTGCTATACTGTGATTTGTGAATTGTCCTTTTTCTCTCCGTGGTGTTTTACATGTTTATTTGTTTTGTGCTGCCTTCTTTCCTTTTCTTCCATCGGTGGGTAATAAATACATATAACCACTTATTCTTACATGTTATGATTAGAGTAAAGTTGGTGAGAGTGGGGCATCCTGCTCGTTTACTTCCTCAAGTGTTGGAGAGTGCTCTGGATGCCCAGGTATGGATAACGATCTATTTGGTGGCAATAAGAACTGAAACAGTTTCCTTAGCTTTGTTATGGTGTTTTCCTGTATGCGATTAATCAAAAAGTTCGAATTAATCATGTGTAATAATGAAGCCACTTCAATGAACATATGAAGATCTCAAGATTTAAAAAAAATATGCATCTTAGGATCTTTCTACCCTGGAAGCTATCAGGAATTTACTTATTACTATGTATTTGACAAAGCATCTTGCACTATTTCAATGAAATGGACTTGTGGGCTGCTTCTTTAAAAAAAAAAAAAGAACTATGTATTTGACAAAGGTTTGAATCATTCTTTGAATGTGCTTTCCTTTGAAGTTTTTTTGGTTTCTATCTGTCTTTTTAGGATGTGATCTCTCATCCATTGTCTAGTAAAATATTTTCCTCATAGATGTCTTTGTTTGATACATTAGGTATTGCGTGGGGATAATAGTTCTCTTGCAAATGACATTCGAAAGGAGATGAAGGTAAAAGTTTGCTACTATATAAACTTAAATATTTTACTGGTTTCTTACCTACCAACTCAGTTTTAATATTCTTTCAAAAAAACCGGTTTTAATATTAGGACATATAGAAGATTAGAAGATTTTGTGGTAGGGAAGAAAACATATCGTCCTTAGATGCCAGCAGTAAATGTAAATTTTGGAATTTCAACTAAAGCCAGTGTGGCCTAAATGCACAAAGGCAAGAACTAAAAGCTAAGATGGCATGTAATTATATTTTAATTTTTCTTGGTGTCAAGGACAATCTTTTCTGGTATTCCTTAGAAATCAAACATATCGTTTAGGCTTTTGCTCATGTTCAAAGCATGTTCAGGTCAGTGTTGGAGTATGTTAGATCATCCCTAAACCCAAAATCTACAAAGTTACATGTTCAAGGTATTCTCAACACTCCCTTCGTGTGAACTTGGATATCAACAAATTGAGGAGCAAATAACATAATGGAATATAGTTTGATGTACCCTTCACTGGTTCAAATCCCTTCACTGCAATTACCTTTGTAAAACAAATAAAAGAAAAGTCTAGAGCAATCATCAATCTTTACATAGATTTTTTTTTTTGTTAAAAAAGGGCTCAAAAGCCCATTCCGTTAAGATAATAAACGAAAGAAAATATATATAAAATGTTTTTGTTCTCTTTTTAGAAAATTTTTAAAGAGGGCAACAATAGGCCCAAAAAAATTCTAAGCCCCATAGAGTTTTGTTCTCTTTTTGGAAAAAAATTTCTTGCAAACCTAAATTCCTAGTCCTAGCCTCTCATGAAAAGTGATGAATTTGGAATTTTTGGACTGGTTTCTCTCTACCCAAAGCTTTCAGCTCCACAAGACGTTGAGAAGAAAGATGAACACCCAAGCTCTCATAAGAATAGCACTTAATTGGGTGTGAATGTGATGACTTGAATATCTCCCCTATAGGTCTTCTTTCTATTTTCATATTTTGGATTGAAGTTTGGTGTTCCACACGAGTTTAGGTTAAACTGAGCAACCCTAAAATTGACTTGCTTGTCTATTTTTTAGCAGTTTGCTTGTGCAATCAGGACTTCATATGTTGTGCAAACACGTTTGTGCTTTTTACCTTGTGTAGAAATGCATTGCTTGAGCGAGGCACATTACTTTCCCTATCTCATTTTTTCCTTCACTCACTTGACCAAAGGTTTTCACTTGAGTGAATTCATCGCTAAGTCAGTCCTTTGCTATCTTTGGCTTGAGTGCAATTAAAAAAAAATGCATACTAATTTTTAATTTTTTTTACTCGTTCAGAAGCAAAAATCATATAAAGATGATTAAAAAAGCCATGTAAGTTGCACTGCCTCAACATTTAACATGTGTAATCAGCTTTAAGTTATTCTATCTGGGAGAAAACTTACTGCGTAGACTAAATTGTAACTTTTTGAAATTTAGAAACCTAAGTAAAACCTAGCCCGAACATATATAAAACATTTTTGAGTTTGACGTGACATTTTTTTTTCCTTTTTCTCTATAAAAACTTATCCTTTTTGAGCTTCTTCTGAGCAAACTATTTCAGGCATTAAATGGGAAGCTATTGAGAACCAAAGACAAAAACACAAGAAGAGACATCCAGAAGGAGCTCAGAACTCTGTCAAAGGAAGAGCGAAATAGGCAACAGTTAGCTGTATCAGATGTAATAAAAAATTCAGATGTTGTTTTAACAACTTTGACCGGGGCATCTTCTCACAAACTGAATAATACTTCATTTGATTTGGTGATAATTGACGAAGCTGCCCAAGCACTTGAAATTGCATGCTGGATAGCTCTATTGAAGGTAATGGTTTAATAGTGCAGAAGAAAGTATGCATTTGGACGTGGGTATCTGTTTGAATGCAGTTGGACATTAATTCTCAACCATGGTTGGTGTATTCTTTTCACGTCAATGCATACAACCTTCGCACTTTCTCTTTCACACAAATTTAACTCGTCACTTAAAAAGTTTTAACACTCTTGGATATCTGGATTTTTTTTCCGCTGATTTCTTGTCACAAACTTCTTTCTTTCAAAAGTTGACTTTACTGGGTGTGGAAACTTTGTTTGTAGTCATGTCAAACACAATTTAAACACATGAATAATTGCTCAGGCATCAAGATGCATACTCGCTGGAGACCATCTTCAGCTTCCTCCAACAATTCAGAGTGTTGAAGCCGAGAAGAAGGGATTGGGTCGAACCCAGTTTGAACGCCTGGCTGATATGTACGGAGATGAAGTAATGTCAATGCTTACCGTCCAATACCGTATGCATGAACTTATCATGGATTGGTCATCAAAAGAGCTTTATGATAGTAAGGTGCTTGTGTTAATAACTGGATGTGGTCTATAGACTATATGTTTACTTCTTGTACTTGGAATGTTTTGACTGATGTTTAACAAGGGAATTATGGATTTGATTGTCTGGTATACAGATCAAAGCTCATTCAAGTGTTGCCGCACATACGCTTTATGAACTTGATGATGTAAAAAAAACACCATCTACTGAACCAACCCTTCTGCTCATAGACATAGCTGGGTATGCATTCCCTTTCTGAATATCGTTTGGACTTTCTTAAGATGGATTTAAAACAACATAATTCCATCTTTAGCATGAGGATTGTCCCAAAAAAAAAAAAGCCATTAAAGCAATGTTATAGAATTGAAGTGGTATTAGTTTATTAGAATGTTTGAAAAAAAAAAAACAAACAAAGATTTTATTTAAGATGACATTAAAAAGGATACATTGTGGGCGCTATTGGAAAAAGGGACAATTGCAATACGGTTTCGGAAGACTAATTTCTTGATACTAATGCTTTTTTGGCTGATTATTATGGTTGGTAAAATGATCCTACTTCAGGTGTGAAATGGAAGAAAAGAAGGATGAAGAAGAAAGCACATTAAATGAAGGTGAAGCTGAGGTTGCCATTGCTCATGCGAAGAGACTGATCCAAAGTGGTGTCCAGGCTTCTGATATTGGAGTAATCACTCCTTATGCTGCACAGGTAGGAAGGTTCTCGTACTCGGGTGGTTCGAGAAAGGAGGCTTCTATATGGAAAATCCAATTAAATGAATCAATACACATTCTAGCAGACCTCACCTCTACAAACGAAGTTTAGGCTACATATTTTTACTTGCAATCTTTCTTAAATGCAGGTTGTATTACTAAGAGTGTTGAGAAGCAATGAAGACAAATTAAAAGATATTGAAATATCAACAGTTGATGGCTTCCAGGGAAGAGAAAAGGAAGCTATAATCATCTCAATGGTCCGATCAAATTCAAAAAAGGAGGTACCTTCGCTTACTACAATTTGTTAGAAGCTTCATATTTTGGAGGACATGCATTTGAAGTTCTTCCAAAACTTGCAGGTAGGGTTCTTGAGTGACTGCAGACGAATGAATGTAGCCGTCACTCGGGCAAGAAGACAATGCTGTCTTGTCTGTGACACTGATACAGTAACTAATGATGGATTTTTAAAGCGGTTAATTGAATATTTTGAAGAAAACGGTGAATATCTTAGTGCCTCTGAGTATCAGAATGAGTAAGAAAAATTGTTTGTAATATGGCTTCAGGCTCTTTGCTATGGTTCCATTTAGGCTGTTAGGGGGAACCGTGATCTCAAAAATAGAGTTTATAAAACTCAAAATTCCTCCTAATCTGTGGAAAGGTTGTTGATAGATTACATACGATTCTTCTTTATTATCGTTATTCTATTCAACGATCTCATGACCTTTCTCATTTATTTCGAATTAATGTCTTCTCAGGACTTTTGTTCATCTTTCCAGCACTTTTTGATAAAGTTTCCGTGTTACCTTAGTTTTGAAAAATGAAATGAATATAAAAATTTCTGATGATATTACATTTTAAATATAACAAATATAATAAATTGGGAATATCAAGGATGTGAGAGCTTTAAAAAAAAAAACTTGGTGATCTATTGAGTCCCAATTTTTAGTCAAGTTATTCTTTTGAATATATAAATTGGCCCATCAAAAGAATATAATTTTTGGGGCTCTTGCACATATAACATAATCAAGCATAATATTTGTTAAAATAGAAGCAAAAAAATTTATTTGTAAATATACATAAATCTTAAATTCCTACCTACAATATCATAAAATTGCCACTTGTTTCGTGTTAATAATCATTGATTTTTGCATATGTAATTATTGATTCGCTATATTAATTGGTGCGTGTAATCATTGATTTCTTTGATTCGCATGAATGAGAGTTTTTCAAAAATTGCTATATTTGCAAATACTTTTATAAAATAGATTTACAAAATATTACAGAAGATTCTGCTACCCAATGAAATTTCTCATAAGTTTTTAAGGATCAAAATATGGGGTCTTCAAAATTAGCATTTTATGAATCGTACATTTTAAAAAATAGTAAAAAATTTCTTTTTTTTTTCTCCTTCAAGTATAGAACCCAACCTCACATGCCTATTTTTTTTAAAAGGATGTCATTTTTGAAAATTTTCTAAAATTTTCCTCTTTTCTTTTAAATACCTATTCAAAAGGGTGAAAAAATAAATTAGCCACTCCGGGCCTTCCATATCAACCAATAGCCACCTCTACCATTCTTTCACTACATAGTCACTTTTTGCTTTTCTGATTTTTGATATACCCACTATACATTTCTGACACTCTGTATATTCAGTACAACCTGACACTAATTTTTACTTGGGTTTTTGGCTTGATTGATCTTTAAAAATGATAAATAAGGTTTATTGACCTCCATTCTCATTTTAAAGTTTTTTGATCTTCTGATGATGTCATTTTGCTGTGAAATATCTAAAAACCCATTTTATTCTCTTCTTCCATTAAACTTTTTTCTTCTCTTCTTCCATGAAACCATTTTCTTATCTTCTCAATACTATCTCTTCTATCTCCTTCACTCACAGCGGCGACGGAGAGCTGCGGTTGGTGGTGGAAAACGTTTGAAAAAATTTTATTCTCTCGATTTGGGTATGTATGACTTTGGGTTTTTGGAATTTTTCATTTGTATTTTTTTTATCAATCTCAAAACCTCAACACCCTCTCCACTCTCTACCTCAACACTCTCTTCACATGGTCAAGTAATATTCCAGCTTTTGATTCTTATTATTTTGGGAAAAAAGAAAGAAAGGAAAAAAAATATCCGGGTTGCCCCAAATTATGAGTTTCTTCCCCGAATTTGCCCCAAATGTTGTGTTTTTTCCCCCCGAATTTTGAGTTTTTCCCCCGAATTTGTGACCAAATTGATACTTTTTTCACTTTAATTTTCTTCTTTTTACATTAATTTTTGTTTTGTTTTTATTTTTTTTATAGGATGTCAATTTTCAAGCTTTTGATTCTTATCATTTAAAAAAAAACCGGGTTGCCCCGAATTTAGGTTTCGATGAACCGAAATCCTTCCTCAATGAAGGATTTCAAATATTTTGGGGGTTGCTAACTCAATGGTAGAGTACTCGGCTTTTAAGTGCGGCTAGCATCTTTTACACATTTGTATGAAGTAACAGATTCGTCCATACTATCGGTAGAGTTTTTAAGACCGCGACTGATCCTGAAAGGAATGAATGGAAAAAGCAGCATGTCGTAGCAATGGAAAATTCTGGTAATCTTTTTACCTTACCAGATTGGTCCAAACCTTGTTTGAATTCTTGATGCGGAAAAAAAGTAAAGTCGGGTCGGAAGGATTTCGGTCCATAGAAATCAAAATTCGGGGCAACCCGACTTTTTTTTAAAAATAATTAGAATCAAAAGCTTGAAGATTGATATCCTATAAAAAAACAAAAACAAAACAAGAATTAGTCTAAAAGAAGAAAATTTCTATTTGGTCCAAAATTCGGGAAAGAAACTCAAAATTCGGGGGAAAAACTCAAAATTTGGGGCACAATTCAGTAAAAAAACTCAAAATTCTTGAATTATATAAAATAAATAAAATAAAAGAGAGAAAAGGTCCAAACCTTGTTTGAATTCTTGATGCGGGGAAAAAAAAAAGAGTAAAGTCGGGTCGGAAGGATTTCGGTCCATAGAAATCAAAATCCGAGGCAACCCGACTTTTTTTTAAAATAATTAGAATCAAAAGCTTGAAGATTGATATCCTATAAAAAAAAAAAAAAAACAAAACAAGAATTAGTCTAAAAGAAGAAAATTTCTATTTGGTCCAAAATTCGGGGAAGAAACTCAAAATTCGGGGGAAAAACTCAAAATTTGGGGCACAATTCAGTAAAAAACTCAAAATTTGGGGCACAATTCTATAAAATAAATAAAATAAAAGAGAGAAAAGTAATATTTTAAAAAAAACATGGTGGATGAAATCCTATGCTCTTTTTTTTTTAATATTACTTTTCTCTCTTTTATTTTATTTATTTTATATAAATTAAATTAATAAAAAAGCTCCTTTTTTTTAATACTTTTCAATGAAGGAAATCGGTGGATCGAAATTCGATTTCGGTCCACCGATTTCCTTCATTGATGGCCAAATTTCAGGGATAAAAGTTAATTCGGGGGAAACTCAAAATTCGGGGCAACCCGGATATATATATATATATATATATATATATATTTATTTATTTATTTATTTATTTATTTATTTTAATTATTTAATTATTTATTTATTTATTTTAAGAATCAAAAGCTTGAAGATTACTTGGTTAGGTGAAGAGAGTGTTGAGGTAGAGAGTGGAGAGGGTGTGAGGTTTTGGGATTAATAAAAAATACAAATGAAAAATTCCCAAAACTCAAAGTCATACATACCCAAATCGAGAGGAGAGGTTTTTCAAATGTTTTCCACCACTGCCATGAGTGAGGGATAAAGAAAAGATAGTATTGAGAATATAAAATGGTTTCATGGAAGAAGAGAAGAAAAAAGTTTCATGGAAGAAGAGAAGAAAAAAGTTTCATGGAAGAAGAGAAGGAAAAAGTTTCATGGAAGAAGAGAAGGAAAGAGTTTTTTAGACATTTCACAGCAAAATGACATCATCAGATGGCCAAAAAAGTTTAAAATGAGAATGGAGGTCAATAACTCTTATTTGTCAATTTTGAAGGTCAATCAAGCCAAAAAAACCATTTTTACTTTCGCAATGCATAAAAAATTTTCCTTTGATTATTTCCTCTTTCCTTTTTCTTTCTAAGATTGGAGCTTCTTTTCCCTCTCATTTAATATCTCTCATCCATTTTAATTTCTATCTTTTTACATTACTACTACGTTTTATTATATTATTTTCAGTTTTTTAGTACCTTTTGTACCTTTTTCGTAATTTTTATGTTTTGATTTTATACTACATATTCTGATTTTAATTCAATTTTATTCATTCATTGTACATTTGGTACATCACCCTTCGTTTTGTAATTGCATTTGAGAAAAGGAATAATATGCGTAATATACATGTCATTTAATCTGCAATTGAAAACAAAAAGTAATATATAATTTACAACACTTAATATATAAAATGTACTTAATATGCAAACATAATATAATGTATATTGTTTATAGTACAGAATGTACATATAGCAAAAAACAAAACAAAATAAAAAGAGATGTCTGTTAACCCTTTCATTAGTTTTGGATATTACATATATTACATAATATATTTAAAAAAAGACAAAACATAATGTACATTATGTATATTACAATACATTACTTACATTACAGAATACACATTTAAAAAATCTGAATACATCAAAGAACAAAAAAATTTATAATTTTTTTTAGAGCATGAGAAAAAATTCAAGAGACTTCAAGGAAAAAAATTGAACAAAAAATCATACCTTTTGTGATTTTCTTACTTCAAATCTTCAAGTTTCGCCGATATTTAAGGTATATGAAGAAAATCCATTTTTTTCAGATCTATACTTTTCATGCTTTAGATTTTCAAGAAAATCATATTTCTGAGATATATGAAGAAAAGATGGGGGAACCGTTATCTCAAAAGTAAAGTTTATAAAACTCAAAATTCCTCTTAACATTAGTTTTTTTTTATTTAAAATTTGCCATTCTAATATACCGTTTATCAAATATAACCTTGTTATGTACGAACTTCGTTTAAATATTGGTCATTTTATAGATTTTATTGATTTATCAAATATAAATTATGTATGTACAATCTTTTTTTTTTATAAATATTGGTAATTTTTTTTATAGATTTTATTGGTTTATCCAATATTAACTTGTTAAACTAACTGTGATTTTGTTTAAAATGTTCATTTCTTGAAAAAAGTATTAATGACAGTTGGAGGGAGATTGAGCTAAAATTAATTTAGAAGCTTGAAAAATATTTTTGGAAGAAAGAAATTCGGTAGCTTGAAGAATATTTTATGTGTTATAGTTTTTATATTTTAGTTTTATAATTTCCTTAAATTTTGCACATTTAAGAGATTTCATAATTTTCTTAAATCTTTCACGATTTAAGGAATCATGTATATTTTTTTTATCTTTTCGCGATGCATTAAAATCAATCGATGATGGTTTTTCGCCATTTATGTAATATATGTGGCTGACTAACATAATTTTAATAAATAGTTTCATACATTGACCACTCTTGTTAATAGCCCTATAGTATATGTGATTGACTAACATATAATTGTAATAAACACTTCCATACATTGGCCATTCTTGTTAATAGCTGTTTAATTTAATGTACAATAACTAGATTCTAAAATTACTATTATTTAACTTTTTTATTTTATAAACTTTAAAACTGTTATGTATTGTATAATACTTAGTAATAACTTCAAGCATTCAACAATGGCAGGAATAGAGCATAAGCATAGAAATGATATTATGAGAGGGAGAAGAAGAAGACGAGAATTATAGTGGTTCAACCACAGATGCCCACTTCTACTCTTCAAGCACACTCAAAGTATTTCATTAATTATCTAGAGAGATATTACAAGTTCATATATACTCAGCAATGATAATTACAAGATCACACCATTCTCGCAGCTCTCATCACATACATGATGCTAGATTCCCCTTCTAGAAGCTGACAAGGATAACTAACTGTAATGATGTGTAATTCTTATTGCTGACATTGTAATTCCTTATTCGACCATTTTAGAATTAACAATCTCCACCTTGGTCAAATATCTCTGCTACTTGCCATGAGTATGCTTGATCTTCCCTTAAATTCATTAGCTATTGTTTACCTGAATGGCTTTAAGGCAAGCTTCCAACTTCTCTTCTGGTAAAGACTTAGTGAACATATCTACTGCATTATAGATTGTTGACACCTCATTCACTGCTATTTCCTCTTTCGCCAATTATTCCTTGAGAAAGTGATACCGCATCAATGTGCTTTGTTTTATCATGGAATGTATGATTTTTAGTGAGAAAGATTGCACTATGATTATCACAAAGTCTAATAGCAGTATATGTCTTCTTTAGAAGCTCATTTGTCAAGCCTCTTAGCCATTTTCCTTCTTTAACAGCATCAGTAAGTGTTATGTACACTTATTCTTATGACGATAGGGCTAGCATTGGCTGAAGAACAGACTTCTAACTAACTATGTTTGACTATAATTGAAAGACATAAAATGTGAGTGACCTTCGCTTGCCTAAATCAGCTGCATAATATGAGTCTACAAACCCTATACTACTGTGTGAAATCGATTTCAGTTTCGGTTTTTAGCCAAAATCGAAATCGAACTTGATTTTCGGTTTTGGATATTGCTCGGACCGAACAGACTTTGGTTCGGTTTTAGTCTTTCGTTCATTTTTTATACAATATAGGGATGTTCATACTTTTCATGGATTTTTTTTATTGTACGGACCAAAATACGAAGGCACGGTCTAAATTTGTATGAGAATGATTGTTTTTTACTATTGGATTTGTATTGCTTTAAATAATTCTAGCATTGAATGGTTGTTTTAGTTTAAAACAAAAAATTTGACATTTAATTTATAATTGGTGTGAATCCAAATGTTAAAATTTATGAACCATGGGTGGTTATTGATTGTTATTATTATTATTATGATTATAAAATGTCAATCCTCAAGCAATATATTAATTTTAATTTAATTATGTATTGAATGAAATATTGTTGTGTTGTTATTAATAATTATTATGTACATCAAACATGCTTGCTAAATACAATTACAAAATAGTAAATTCATAAATTTATCTCATGGAATTGGAACCGATCTTAAGTTTACTTGAAATTTGTTAATCCTCAAGTAATATATTAATTTTAATTTGATTACGTATTGAAATATTGTTGTGGTATTATTTATAATTATTATGTACATCAAACATGCTTTGCTAAATACTAAACACGAAATAGTAAATTGATAAATATCTTAAGTTTACTTGAAATTTGTCAATTGACATGGAATTTATGTCAAATTTGATACTAGTCTGATTGGTATCAAATAGTTTGACTCTCAAATAACTCTATTAATTTATAATTGATGTTAATCTAAAAGTAATAAAAAAACAATTCTATTTGTAGAATATTTTGATAAAAGAATTAATAAACTAGGTGGTAGTTAACCAATATAATGATATATATAACATTATTAAAAAATATGGTGAATTAGAATCTTTTGATAAAATAATTAATAAACTAGGTGGTAGTTAACCAATATAATTATATGTATGTGTGTGTTTTGAAAAAAAAAAACACAAACAATGGGCTAGGCTGGGTGCTGGGGGTGGCAGCTACTGGCAAGTGGCAGGGTATAGGGGTGAAAGAAAAAGTCACCGCCCCACTTCCCCGCCTAGACCTTGCTAAACCCGCTTTATAAATGGGGCAGGGACAGGGGGAAAAAAATTCCCACGCCCACCCAAGCCCAACATGAACAGGCCCACAAGCCACTCCCTTTTTTCTTTCTTTCTTTCTTTTTTTCTTTTCTTTTCTTTTTCTTTTTCTTTTTCTTTTTCTTTTTTTCTTTTTCTTTTTTGTGAGACATCAGACGTGAACGGTGGTGAAAATCCCTAATTCCTTTCCTACTTCTCCTCAACAAAAATCAACAGCAGCTGCAACTCGCCTCTCATCCAGTCGCTGTCGTCTCTCTCTATCTATCACTCACAGTCACGCTGTCGAGGAGGTGACAGGGCGGGGGCGGGGTGGGGTTTTTCTCCTTAAATGGGGCGGGGGATAAACGGGGGACCCTGCCCCCGCCCTATTTACACCCCTAGATGGGTAGTTTAAAAAAAAGGTTTTCGGTTCGATTTGGTCTGGGTGCGGTTTCACTGCTTTCAGATCGAAAGAGAACCGATTCTTAATCAGTCCAGAAATTTTCGGATCGAACCAAAACTGAAAATTTTGGTTTGATTTAGGTTCGGTTCGATCAGTTTTGTTGTTTTAATTCTCGCCCTGACTACCGGGTCTGACTTCATTTCAAATTCATGAGCTCTTCTATAGATTAGTCCATGATTAGATGTTCCTATAAGATAACTTAGAATCCATTTAACTATACCAATGATTGATCCCTGAACTAGCTAAATATCTGCTTACAACACTGAGAGGATGTGTTAGGTCAGGATGAGTATAGACCATGGCATACATTAGGAATCCTATAGTGTTAACATAGGGTATGTTAGACATCTCTTCCATTTTCTTTGACTGTGTTGGACAATCCATAGTAGACAATTTGAATTGTTTTGAGAAGGGTGTGCTAGTAGGTTTAGCTTCTTCAATGTTCAATCTTTTAATCAGTTTCTCAAAGTAAGCCTTTTGAGATAACTTGAGTATTCCTTGCCTTCTTTTCCTGAGAATATCTATTCCAAGTATTTTTTTTATTCCTCCAAGTTTTTCATGTCAAACTCTCTCATCAGTTCCCTTTTAAGCTTGTCAATTTCTTCTCTAGCTTTACAAGCTATCAACATATCATCAACGTATAAGAGTAAATTTATCATTTTATCTTTACTCACCTCCTTGTAGTATACACATTGGTCATATAAGCTCCTATTATATCTTGTTTTGATGATGAAGCTATCAAATCTTTTATACCACTGGTAAGAAGATTGCTTCAGTCCATAGAGGGACTTCTTGAGCAAGTAGGCTTTTTCCTCTTCACCTCGCTGTATAAAACCCATTGGTTGCTTCATATAGATGGTCTCTTCCAACTCACCATAAAGAAATGTTGTTTTCACGTTCATTTGATCCAGCTCAAGATATAGGTGAACAACCATTAACAATAAGACTCTAATTTATATGTGTCTAACCACGAGTGAGAAAACTTCATTGTAGTCAATACCTGCCTCTTAAGTGAACCCATTTGCTACTAATCTTGCTTTGAATCTCACATTAGACCCTGGTTTGGCTTCCACTTTGACTTTGAATATCCACTTGCATTATACAAGTTTTTGTTGATGTAGTCTTTCTTTCAAAATCCAGGTTTTGTTCTTCTTAAGTGAGGCCATCTTTTCTTTTATGGCAGCCTTCCATTTCTTGCTATTTGGAGATGTCAAAACCTCATGGTAGGTGGTTGGTGAAGGGATGATTTACTAAATTAGCGGAATTTATTTAGTAACACAAATTAACACTTAATTTAGGATCTATTAATATCATGCAATTTGTGATAAAAACATGAAGAACATGTAGATTCATGCTTTATTTTCGAAAATTAAAACCGGAACTTACATTAACTGATTAATGGAGAATCGGTTGGAGGTTTCTTTACAGCATCAATCCTCAGCAACACCGGATCTTCTACGCTATATCCCGATCGATCAAACGAAATCCGATTGTGGGATCGAACTTAAGAAGAAATTGGGAAGAAGAAAAATATTTTCTTCCCAATTTTGAATAGCAAAATCGGCAAAGGGAGAGAAAAGGAGGAAGAGAGATTTTTCAATTTCCAAAGAATTGAATTGTGTGATTTATGAATGACCCAACCCTCCTATTTATAGAAAAATAGGAATCCTAATCACATTAGGATTAATCTATAGAGATAAATACAAAAAGAATAAAGATTATCTCTAAAATTTATCTTGCAATTTCGAAAATGCCATAGATAAATAGGAGATTATTTTATTTTCTTTATTTTATTTATCTTGGGTAAATAAATCTATGTAATTATTTTAGGATGTAATTCAAACAATTATCTCCTCAAAATACATGGCATGGCCGATTTTATCATCATAAAATAACAAATAAATACAATTTATTTAATTAATTATTTTGGGCCAATTCCAATTGGGTTCATTAATCCAATTGGGCTTGAAATTCTCTCTTAAATTAATAAGTCCAACTTAATTAATTTATTTATTAATTACCATTTAAATATACTTAATATTTAAATAATTAATAATGTCTAATTAATAATATGTCATTATTAATTTCCTGTTTAAATAAACTCATTATTTAAACAATTAATAATGTTTATATTAATTACCGTTTAAATATACTCAATATTTAAACAATTAATATTGTCTATTTTAAGTAATTCACTTTACTTAAAATTTCCATTTCTTCTACTTGATTTCGCGACTACGATATTTGGGCTAGCATAGGGACCCGATTGACCTATAGATCATGGGCTTAATAATTAGTCAATTAAGTGATTAACACATAATCAGTTAATTACTTATTATCTCACTATGAATAATTCCACTATAGATTCATAGCTGAACTCCTCTCACTATAGATGAGTTATGTCCATTTAGTTTATCTTTTATTTATATCTGTGATATATCCTTCACGTGGAACCTTCATAATTACAGGCGGATAAATTTACCGTTTTGCCCCTGTAATTACCGTTTTATCCTTGTGTTCCCGCTGATTCTCCAATGAACTTTATCTTTAGTCGAACTAGAGATAAGATACTTCTGTGATCAATAGAAGTCGTGACGTCACTTATTCATGTCTCGAATCAGTACATCAAGGGAGTTTCCTAAAGTTCCTAAAATGTTTAGGTATCACACTGATACCGTTAATTTATAGGAAAGTTATGAATTCCATCTCGTGAAAATGAGTTCCCAGCTACTTATCTAGTCATGTTCCCAAAACAAGAGTGTATTGAGCGTTCTTACAGATCGCTCTCAACTATGTGAATCAAAGAACATAACTCCACAAATAGGAGTCCGCATTTCACTCAGGATTGAGATCTATCACGGTTGATAAACTTAGTTTGATATTCGATTATTTCTAGTAAACGGTATTAAGGAGAAATTTGATCGAACATCGTGGTTCTGTCTTATACAATCAACATTGCATATGATACTTCCATTTCATGTCTCCCACATGAATGATCAGGATTAGATCATTTGTCTATAAACAAAATGCGAAGTTATCAACAGTGTTACCAGGATAAGGTTCCCAAACGTTATCCATTTACTGTAGACACTTTTAAGTTACTATCTCGACTTTAATCCTCTCGTATGACTCACATACTAAGTCGTGATTTCATAAGAGTGACTTAGGGTTTTACTATTTGAATGTTTGATATTTATACATTTCCATATATTCCTAATATCTTCAATTGAATCAATCTAGAGAATATAAAGAACTTATGTTTATTTATTTAATTTATTCTTAATAAATTATTATTATTAAATGATTACAAGTTCTAGGACACCATTCCTAACAGTTGGTTCATCAGGCATCATCTCAAAATATGCATAACCAAATCTGGTTGGTGGAATTATTCTTCTTCTCTCTCTGTCTCTAGTGCATGCATATGTATTTAGAGTTTGAGTCTCACCTTGTTCACTAGTACCTACCGAATGGGAATTTGATTTTGGTGCACCTGAGAAATATGTATCTCTTCAAACTGTTTGAAGGACTTCACCTCAATATCATAATCAACCTTGTTTGTGGGTCATTTTCCTTTTTTTTTTAGCTTTATATGCCATTTCATATGCTTTGAACTTCACGTCTCTGCTCACTATGCATGTTCTTTCTCTGGTCACCATATCTTGTATCTCTTAACTCCATAAGGGTATCTCAGAAATATGCATTTGATGGCACGAGGCTCAATTTTACCTTGATTTAGGTGTGCATAGGCTGTGCATCCTAATGGACTTCGTTTTGAAAGATCAGGTGTCTTTCCAGACCATTGTTCTTCAGGTGTTTTCATGCCTAGTGGTGATGATGGTGATCTGTTGATAAGATTGGCTGCAATGGTGACTGTCTCATTCCAGAAACTTCTTGGTAGATTTACTTGTGATAGCATACATCTAACCCTTTCTAATATAGTCCTATTCATCATCTCAGTAATACCATTTTGTTGTGGTGTGTCTCTAACAGTTAGATGTCTAGCTATCCCATTCTTTTTGTATTTGAACTCTTTGCTACAAAATTTCAACCCATTTTCAGTACGAAGGACTTTAATCTTGGACTCAGTTTGGTTCTCCATTAGTAATATCCATTCCTTAAACTTGATTAGGGCTTCTGATTTATGTTTTAGAATGCACAACCATACCTTTCTATTGAAGCGTCAATTAGAGACAATAAGTATTTCCCTCCACCTTTTGACATTACCTTTACAAGGCCCTAGAGATCAGAATGGATGTAGTTCATCTTAGCTTTAGTTGTATGAGTAGAATCCTTTGAAAAACTCACTCTATTGGATTTTCAAAAAATTCAATGCTCACACATGTCCATGCTGGGGTTTCTGCCCTAAATCTTATGTAATCCAATTATACTATAAATAAATAAAGGAATTATTAATTACTAATATTTACATTGTCATTTATTATTAGCTTAATAAATGTAATCCATCATAATATCTAGAGTTACTTATGATAACTTAAAGTGAGCATATGATGCGGGAAGATTCACTTAAGAGTATCTCAAATAGTTTGTGCTACATAAATAAAGGTTGGGTGCCTTACTTCTGGTAACACCACTAACACGGCCCACTTGTGAATTGACACAAGTGATCTTATCTGGATCGCTCATGTAGAGACATGTGAGTGGGGGTGTTGCTGCAATAGAGATTATAGTAGACTGGACTAAGATAAACTTACTATCTTCTGGGAAAACAGTTACAGAAAGACACTTCGTTTATCAACCGGTTGATCATGTACAATTGATCTTAATCCTGAGTGGATTATGAACTCCTGTTCGCAAGAGACAAGCCTTTGATTTGCATAGGTGAGAGTGACTCGATATAGTTCACTCAATATGCCTCCCACTTTGGGGATTGCATCTTGCTTATTGCTGGGAACATAATTACATAAGAATTGGAATTCACTCTTTTCCATATAGGTAAATAGAAAAGTAGTTCCCTTATTGACTGATTCGGTCTTGAACAGCAGGGCCCCATATTCCTCTGATCAAGAAAAAGGTTAAAGACGCAAAATGGAGATTATGTAAGGTTGTTCATTGGAGAATCAGTGGGGCTTAAGGAACAAGATGTATCATGGAGGTTAATACGGTGTAAATACCTAGCCATGGATACGAACTAACTTTTGAAGGATCAAAGTGTAGTTAATGATATTAGTCAATGGACATAACTATGTCTATAGTACTAAGAGTGCAACTCTAGATATTTAGTGGAGTTATCTAAGAGTTAATGAATAAGAATTAATTGATTGAAAGAGTTCAATCAATGTAATTCTAGATCAGTGGAGCTTAGTCCTATAGGTCCATTAAGTCCTCCGAGCTAACGCATGTAATTGAGAACATAAATTAATGATGATAAATTTCTTTGGAAAAACGTTATCAAGCATTTGATTTGAAATTGTCAAATCAATTAAGGCAAATACAAATAGAGGAGTCTATTTGATTAATTAAATGAAATTAAATAGAAGAGTCTATTTAATTAATGGTGAAATTAAATAGAAGAGTTTATTTAATTATTTATTAAATAGAGGAGTCTATTTAATTATATAATAGAGAGATTAAATAGAGGAGTCTATTTAATTAAATTAATTTTGAAGTTGTCAAAAATTAATGGGGATTTAAATAGAGGAGTCTATTTAAATATTTAATTTGAAGAAGTCAAATTAAAGACGAAATAAATAAAAGGAATTTTATTTATTTATTTAATTAATGCAATTGTTCGATTAAATAAAAAGGAAAATAAAATGCCCAATATCGTCATGGAGATGACGTGGTGGGCGTGTGACCCACGGGTAGGGTCACATGCCCCATTGGTTAAATGGTAACCAATTATTTGAATTTTATTTTAATTAAAATATATGAATATCTTAATGGTTAAGATATGGATTAATTATTTTAAATTAATAAAGATTAATTTAAATAAAAGGTATGGGATTATCTTATTTTGGAATAAGATATTATATCTTAATTATTTAAAATATATTTTAGAATACTTTATTATTTATTTAATAATTAAAAAGATATTCGAAGATTTTTTGAGGTCTTGGTTTTCTTATAAATAGGACCTTTGGGGTGACCCCAAAACATACACGGCTAAGCAACCAAGAGAAGGCTCGGAAAATTCCTCTCCCTCTTTCATTGCCGCCGCCGCCCTTAGGGTATAGGGAAGAAGTTTTTTTTCTTCCCTCTTCCTTTTTCCAAAAATGATAGTGCCCACGCGCCGATTCTCTTTTGTACTTAGTGAGGAAGATCTTTTTGGTGGTCCCAAGATCATAACCATCGAAGAATGAGGAAGAGCCAAGCACTTCTCGACAAGGGTTAGTATTCGATTTTATGCATTTAGAATTTTGTTAATATTATACTGCAAGGAAATATCCTTGGGACTTCTGTTTAAGAACTCTTTTAGAGGCCTCAATCCCAATAGTCCAGTTCTGAAGATACATCATCATCTATCAGACCTTGTTTGCTAAGTTTTTACAATCCTCTCTTACTGATGTTGTAACGACCCGCTTTCCTTTAAATTCTTTAAATTCAAATGCACAGCGGAAGACTCAATTTTTAAAGAAAAACGGCATGGGTTCGTTTAAAAATTGGATAACCAAAAACCTGTTTACAACAACCCATATTCAAAGAAAGCGATAAATCGGGAATGCGCATTACAACATATAATTTAAACATCCAAAAGAGATTTAAATCATAAAACATATGCAAATTTTTAAACAAATACCCTTTCGGGCTCAAAAAGACAGAAATACGAAAGTTGGAAATAATTTACAAGCGTTACAAAGTATGCTAAACCAAAAGCATATTTATCATCGTCCATTCACCATCTCGGCAAGTGACACAGTACCACCTCCTCTACCACGCTTCTTAGGACGAGGTTTACCTTAAAATTTGTAAGTGTAGCAACATTAGCATAAAAATGCTAGTGAGAGTAAAACGAAAGCAAGTAATCCTATTAACCAAATTTCATACCAGAAATTAAGTCCAAAGGCCTAAATTGCTATTTACTAACCATTCCACACTTCCAATTTCCATACAATCAAACGATAGTAATATACTACCCGTAATGGTCTTTCAATGCCATGTAATAGAAATAAAGACTTAAAGTAAAAGTAACAACCATTACTAAGTCTTACTACACAATTCTAAAGAATATGTAATTGTAATACTAACAATCTTTGTTACCAAACAAGTTTCATCGCACCATGATACCGTATGGATCCGAATCAACATACTATCATGTGTCGTATCACAAATCATCGTACCATGGTATCGTATGGATCTGAATCAACATACTACCATGTACCGTACCATAATACCGTATGGACCAAAGTCAACATACCACGTACTGTATCACAAATCATCGCACCATGATACCGTATGGATCCGAATCAACATACTATCATGTGTCGTATCACAAATCATCGTACCATGGTATCATATGAATCCGAATCAACATACTACCATCTACCGTACCACAATATCGTATCGTAAATCATCGTACCATGATACCGTATAGATCCGAATCAACATACTATCTTGTACCATATCACAAATCATCGTACCATGATATCGTATGGATCCGAATCAACATACTACCATGTACCGTACCATAATACCGTATCACAAATCATCAAGTTCTCTAATAAGTTAGATAATCCTAACCGAATTCTACTAAGTTACTAAAAAACCTAATCAACTTGGCTTACACGAGTTATCACTCAAGTGTATTTTCTAAGCCACTTTGACTCCCAAACCACTCAAAGTGCTTTACTTCCACTTTCATTTAGAATCTCCAATTCACTTTACAATACTTCCAAACCACTCCGATGTTTCCTTTTCACCGAACTCACTATAATTCCAAATTCTCTCCACTCACTTCCGAATTAAAGTCTCCAACCAAACATTAATTCTAAGAAGTTAGTTCCCTCTTAACCTCGATAAACAAAATTGTAATGAAACTTAATTCATAAAATTACTAACTTCCCTTTTAAACTCACCTTAGTTCGTAGAAAAGCTCCGATCAATCCGAGGTTGCAAACACACGAACAAATCACAACCTACAATTGAATTACACCTAAATAACATTAATTAACCGGAAATCGTACAACCAACATCTAAATGCACAAAACGACGAAAAACCCAGATTTCCTCCCTATGGTGCTCTCGGCCGTACAAGAGAAAAACGGTTTCCGGTTTGGTTTTCCGGCTTTTATGCACTTTAGAGGTGTTTCAGGTTGGTTTCGGATACTTTGGGAGTTCGCAACATCAATGGGTATCCGTAAATTAGGGTTTTGTACATTAATTGATTTCTGAAAAATTAAGTAAATAGCAAAAACATAACAACCTAAACATCCTAAACATGGCCAAGTGAGGGAAAATCACACGGAACGGGTTTCTGGCTCAAACTCAGTTTTAGGGTTTAGGGGAAGTTTCTAAAATTGCCCAAAACGACTTTCCCGATTGAAATCTTCAAGCTTCAATGAATGAATTTGACGATTTCAACTCAAAACCTCCATTAAAATACTATTCACATCAAATTTTAGAAACTTTGTCATACCTTAAGGTCTCGAGAAAACGGGCAAAAATTTCGATTGGTAGGTTGGAAATGAAGCTTTGACTGAGGGCTTTCCAACGAAAGTAGAATCGAGACGATCTACTGAGAATTGAAGAAAACCCAAAAAAATTGAAACCTCCCTTGTAGCTTCGGCCCCAAGAAGAAGAGAAGAAGAAAAATGAGCAAACTTGTCTAATTTTGGATATTTAAGAGAAGATGAATAGTGATTTTTTAGATATTTAAGAATTTAGAAAATGACGCCTACATCCCTATTTTGTTTTTACTTTAAAAACGAAACCTGAAGCTCTTTAATTAATCTAAAGGTGATTAATAATTATTAATTGGCCTATTAATAATTATTAATGTCACCGAAACGAATTTAAAGTATTAAAACGATTAAAAAGAATTTCAGACGAAAATAGCTACTAAAATCGAAATCACTACTTTTAAATTAACCTTAAATACTTTAATTAAAATAAATAAAAAAAATTTACCCCCAAAAGTAACGGGACGTTACAGATGTGGCCAAGTCTTATATGCTAAAGGTTAGTCATATTCAATGCCTCTTTGCTAGCTAATCTATTGATTGTCTTTCCTTGAAGGATATACAGTCCATGTTCTAAAATTCCTTTCAGTTTAACCACTGATCCCCTAGTCACTTTCTCAAATTTAAAGCTATAAAGTTGTCATAAAAGTTAACGCAGTGGAAGTTTGTTCTAATTAATCTAATTAATTAACATAGAAGAAACATATCTACTTTAATATCAAGCAAAATTATATAAAACATGTAGATTCATGCTCGTTTTTCAAAAATAAAAGCCTTTTACTTACATTGAGTAAATATGGAGAATCGGTTGGAAGGTTCCTTTATCAACGAATTTTCTACGCTATATCCCAATCGAACAAGTAAAACCCGACGGTGGGATCAAACTTAAGAAGATTCTTTCTTCCAATTTTTAAAGCAAAAAATCGGCAAAGGGCTAGGGAGGAAGAAAATAGAGAACTTCAATTTCTAAGGAATTGAATTGTTATGATTTATGAATAATTCAAGCCTCTTATCTATAGGCTAATGGAATATCTAATCAAATTAGGAAAATTCCATAGAGATAAATATAAAAGAAAAATATTTTTCTCTGTAATTTATCTCCTCTTGGCCGAAAATGTCACGTAATAAAGGAAAAGAATACTTTTTGTTTATTTGCTTTATCTTGAGTAATTTTAATTTATGTAAATATCTTAGAATATAATTCAACCAATTATCTTCCCAAAATTACATGTGTGGATGATTTATATAAATCAATTAATAAATCTAATTTATTTAATTAATTATTTGGGCCATTTTCAATTGGGTTCACTAATCCAACTGGGCTAGAAATTCTCTCTTAAATTAAATAAGTCCAACTTAATTAATTATTAACTTTAAGATTAATTTATTTATTAATTACCATTTAAATAAAATACTTTATTTAAAGAATTAATAATATTAATATTTTCTCCCAATTAAATATCATCATGCAATATTTAATTATTAATTTTTATTTAAATAATATTCATTATTTAAATAATTAATAATATTAGTAAATATTTTACTTATTAATTTTCATTAAATAAAATTATTATTATTTAATTAATTAATAATACTAATTGATAATATTTTATTATTAATTAATAATATTAATTCAATTATGAATTTTCATTTAAATAAATTAATTATTTAAACAAATAATAAGTACCAACTAATAGTATTTCAATTATTAATTACCATTTAAATATACTAAATATTTAAACAATTAATAATTTCTCATTATTAATTTTCTGTTTAAATAAACTCTTTATTTAAACAATTAATAATGTTTCTATTAATTACCATTTAAATATACTCAATATTTAAAGGGAATTTTCCTATAATGACACTTTTATTAGTGTTAATGTCTTAAATAGCTTAAGTTTTAAAAAATCCCCCAACTAACATTTTTTCTAATATAACAAAATTAATTATTTCGTTAAATTTACAAAAATTCCACTCATTTATTAATTCACTAAATTTGTTCTTTTATTCACTAATTAGTGAATTAAAATATGAATTTATTAATTCACTAAATTTTCGCTCCTAATGAATAGGTTAGTTTACAAAATTTGTCCCTTTTTTTCCCTTTGAAAATGACTCGTTAGTTTCATCAAAGATTGCTTCTCTTCATTTCCTCTTTAATTTGTAATATGTTGTTAATGCTATTATCCAATATCTTGTCTTTTTAGTTATGATTTTAATTCAATAAATTATTGAATTAAATGGATTAATTCAATAATTTAGTGAATTAAAGGGAATAATTTAGTGAATTAAATTATAATGTATATTTGGGATGCCTAATATTGATTTTAATTCAATAATTTAGTGAATTAAAGGGAATAAGTTAGTGAATTAAATTATAATGTAAATTTGGGATACCTAATATTGATTTTAATTGAATAATTTAGTGAATTAATGTAACGTCCCGTTCCTTTGGGGGTAAATTTTTTATTTATTTATTTTATTTTATCTATTTATTTTAATTAAAGGTTTTAAGGTTAATTTATAAGTAGTGTTTTCGATTTTAGTAGTTATTTTCGTCCGAAATTCTTTTTAATCGTTTTAATACTTTAAATTCGTTTCGGTGACATTAATAATTAATAATGGGCCAATTAATAATTATTAATCACCTTTAGATTAATTTAAGAGCTTCGGGTTTCGTTTTTAAAGTAAAAACAAAAGAAGGACGTAGGCGTCATTTTTCAATTTCTTAAAATATCTCAAATCACTATTCATCTTCACTTTAAAAAGTCAAATTTAGTCAAATTCATTCATTTTTCTCTTCTCTTCATCCTCCATGGCCGAAGCTCCTCCTTCTCCCTCCCTTTTTTTGGTTTTTCTTAATTACTCGGTGCATCGTCTCGATTCTTGTTGCGTTGGAAAGCCCACAGCCCGAGGATCATTTCTAACCTACCAATCGAGATTTTCGCCCGTTTTCTCGAGGCTTTAAGGTATTTTAAAGTTTCTAAAATTTGATGTGAATAGTGTTTTAATGGAGATTTTGGTTTGAAATCTTCAAATTCGTTTACCGAAGCTTGAAGATTTCAATCGGGAAAGTCGTTTTGGTCAATTTTGGAAACTTCCCCTAAACCCTAAAACCGAGTTTGATCCGGAAACCCGTTCCGTGTGATTTTCCCTCACTTGGCCATGCTTAGGATGTTTAGGTTGTTATGATTTTGAATTTTACGTAATTTTTCGGAAATCGATTATTGTACAAAACCCTAATTTACGGATACCCATTCTTGTTGTGAACTCCCAAAGTATCTGAAACCAACCCGAAACACCTCTAAAGTGCATAAAAGCCGGAAAACCAAACCCGAATCCCATTTTCCCTTGTATGGCCGAGAGCACCATAGGGAGGAATTCCGGGTTTTTCGTCATTTTGTGTGTTTAGATGTCGTTTGCTCGATTTTCTGTTAATTAATGATTGTTAGGTGTAATTGATTTGTAGGATTGTTATTCGTTCTTGTGTTTGCGACATCGGAACGATTGGAACTTGTCTACAATCCAAGCTGAGTTTAAAAAGGAAGTTAGTAATTTTATGAATTAAGTTTCATTACGTTATTGTTTATCGAAGTTAAGAGGGAACTATCTTCTTAGAGTTAATGATTGGTTGGAGACTTTAATTCGGAAGTGAGTGGAAAGAATTTGGAATTATGGTGAGTTCAGTGAAAAGGAAATATCGGAGTGGTTTGGAAGTCTTGTAATGAATTAGAGATTCTAAATGAAAGTGAAAGTTTAAAGCACTTTGAGTGGTTTGGGAGTCAAAGTGTCTTAGAAAATACACTTGATTGATAACTCGTGTAAGCCAAGTTGATTAGGTTCTTTAGTAACTTAGTAGAATTCGGTTAGGATTATCTAACTTACTAGGGAACTTGATGATTTGTGATATGGTACATGGTAGTATGTTGACTTCGGTCCATACGGTATCATGGTACGATGATTTGTGATATGATACGACCGTACGTGGTATGTTGATTTGGTTCCATACGAGCACGTTACAATGATTTGTGATACGACAGATGATAGTATGTTGATTCGAATCCATACAGTATCTTGGTGCGATGATTTGTGATACGGTACATGGTAGTATGTTGATTCGGATCCATACGGTACCATGGTACGATGATTTGTGATATGGCACATGATAGTATGTTGATTCGGATCCATACGGTATCATGGTGCGATGATTTGTGATACGGTACATGGTATGTTGATTTCGGTCCATACGGTATTATGGTACGATGATTTGTGATATTGTACGTGGTATGTTGATTTGGTTCCATATGAGCACGTTACGATGATTTGTGATACGGTACGTGGTATGTTGATTTGGTTCCATATGAGCACGTTACGATGATTTGTGATACGGCACATGATAGTATGTTGATTCGGATCCATACGGTATCATGGTGCGATGATTTGTGATACGGTACATGGTAGTATGTTGATTCGGATCCATACGGTACCATGGTAAGATGATTTGTGATACGGCATATGCTAGTATGTTGATTCGGATCCATACGGTATCATGGTGCGATGATTTGTGATACGGTACGTGGTATAATGACTTCGGTCCATACGGTATTATGGTACGATGATTTATGATACAGTACATGATAGTATGTTGATTCGGATCCATACGGTATCATGGTACGATGATTTGTGATATGGTACGACCGTACGTGGTATGTTGATTTCGATCCATATAATAGCACGTTACGATGAAACTTGTTTGGTAACAAATATAGTTAGTATTACAATTTGTGACGACCCGACACTTTTAAATAAATTAAATTAGAAAACACAGCGGAAGTCTTTTATTTTAAGAAAATTTGGCGTGGTTATGTTTGAAAATTTGCTGGCCAAAACCTGTTTACATCTTAATTTCAAAATCTAAAATACACAAGGAACATTAAGTTCATATCCAGGAGTTCAAAATGATTATAATCATAAACATAAAGACAAAAGCTCTTAAGAGCTATATACAATTGTACAAATCTAAAAAATGATATAAAATTCACAAAACCATGTACATGGATTTTTACATAACACCTAGTCCATCTCGAAATCATCATCATCTCGATTAAGCGCGCACCAGCTCCTCTTCCATGATCCCAAACCAGGAACTTGTCCATTGAGTTAAATCTAGGTTACTAGACTCGAGTCAAACCGATTTATTTTCAACAATTCTCACCTCAAACAGGTGTTTCATCTCTTAATACTGGGCTTCGTACAAACATGTCCCCTTTTTACACGTAAAAGACAACACACATCTACTAAGACCACTGCTTAGCAATTGTGTGACAATAACACTTTAATCAACTTAAGGATCAAACGATTGATCTCTCGGAGTATCTCATCTCCTTTACTTTGACATTATGTCAATACTCTTAACGAGGTATATAACCTCCAAATGTTCACGGGGTCATGCATATTCTCAACAACCTTACCCAAATCTCAAAATGGGTCAAATAAACACAACCACATAGTGGTTTTACAAGGATGTGAAATATAACAAACATCATTAACTTTTAACAATATTCTCATAAACTTTCCAATATCAAAGAAATAAAGTATGAGAATAAAAGTTATAGGCATACCTGGTGCCGCTGATCTCAGATGATGACTTGAGAATGGACTTAAAACAAAACATGAAAACAAACATGCATCGCATGTAGTCTACAGAACCCTTAGGCTCTGATACCAACTGTGACGACCCGACACTTTTAAATAAATTAAATTAGAAAACACGGCGGAAGTCTTTTATTTTAAGAAAATTTGGCATGGTTATGTTTGAAAATTTGCTGGCCAAAACCTGTTTACATCTTAATTTCAAAATCTAAAATACACAAGAAACATTAAGTTCCTATCCAGGAGTTCAAAATGATTATAATAATAAACATAAAGACAAAAGCTCTTAAGAGCTATATACAATTGTACAAATCTAAAAAATGATATAAAATTCACAAAACCATGTACATAGATTTTTACATAACACCTAGTCCATCTCGAAATCATCATCATCTCGATCAAGTGCTCACCAGCTCCTCTTCCATGATCCCAAACATTACCTGAAATGTTTGTAATATCATGAGCTAACAAACTAAGCCCAGTGAGAATAATAAGAATAAAAAGTAAAGATAGACCTCAAACTCGCATTTCCGATTTGTGTCCAAGAACATACCTACTCTTTGCTATCAATCCATTCAAAGAGTTTATATCAAAATGTTCCACTTTTACTTACCAATTCTCCAATATAATTGTGGAACTACATTGCAAATATTTTTGGTATGGTTTCGTAAATGCATATAGCATTTATCTCATTTTCTATATATACCTTATATTATATATAAGGTTTACAACAAATCTTATTCTCCCAAAGAAGGATATTACTACACTCGTAATCAATCCTCATCCATTAACTTGTTATGACATAGAATAAGTAAAGTAAATAAACTTTGTATAAAATATAACAACTCGATTCTCTATATCATCAATCATAAGCATGAATGCATGAGGACATCCCATAGGATTTCACATTTGCCCTTATGCATGAGGAAGTAATGCGTACGTCCCGTAACTTACCATTCAACTCCCTATGCATGAGAAGTAATGTGTACGTCCCGTAACTTACCATTCAACTCCCTATGCATGAGAAGTAATGTGTATGTCCCGTAACTTACTATTCAACTCCCTATGCATGAGAAGTAATGTGTACATCCCGTAACTTACCATTCAACTTCTTTCCTTGTTTTACTTTCTTTTCTTTTTCTGAAGGTGATGCGAACACTACCCGTAGGCTCCAACATTCTCCCCTTCTTTTCTTTTTCAATGGATGATGCGAAAATGTTATGGTGCAATATGATATGCAAATGTCTGCATATCCTTGTAAAAGTAAATAAGTAAAGTTCGGAATTAAAGTAGTCGATGCAAGTATAAAGTAGAGGGGTATAAAATAAAAGACATAAAGTAAAATAGATAGGAAACTCCGGATGAACGATATGTCAATCGAACTCCGCTAACAATAATAAAAGTAAAAATCATAACTTAAACGATTAACCTAACCTTCAAGGATTCTAAACTTCCAACATAATTCGAGGTTCTATTAACCGTTCTAAAAACAAGTTGGATCTTTTAACTTCCAATGATCCAACCTAAGCTTCAAAACGAATCTAACTTAGAATCTTCTAAGATTCAAAGCTTTCTTCGAGAAATCCTAAGTTCTCGCTTAAAGGATTAACTTCAAATCCTAAGGGCACTAACTCACTTCCCTCTAATCTTAGATTTGAATTCTAATCTTAGTTTCCAATTCTACAAACCATCATACTTATTTGATTTCTAAATTTACTTTAAATCCTAACTATTCTCACCTTTGCCAAATTAGTTTTCGTCCAAATCTCCGATTTCCCACAATTCAACAACCGAGCAAACGCACCTACAATTCATCAATTGCACAACATATTACAACTCATATCTAATATGAGAACAAGTTTGCATTTTCGGATGAATAGTGATTTTGGTCGAATAGTGTTTTCAGGTGAATAGTGTTTTTCGACAATCCGGGTTCAAAATTGTCAAATTCCATGATAGAAATTCATGATTTCACCTTCAAAACTCATTTATAATAAAAAACGAACAAATCCATATAAAAAGTTTTGAAAACTTGGGACTTCCCTTAGGGAACGAGAAACTTCGAAAAGGTAGGTTGGATAGGTAGCCCTCGTCCCTACCAATCCAACGCAACCGAAAGCACGACGATCCATTGAGAAACGAATGAGAAACGAAGAAAAGAAAATCCACATCAATGGTGGATGAAGGCTACGGCCAAGCAAGGAAAGGAAGAGAAAAAATGAAGGCAACTTGGTCAAATTGGTGATATTTAAAGAATAAATGAATAGTAATTTTAGATATTTTAAGAAATTGGAAATGACGGTTGCGTCCTTTTATGACTTTTGACTTATAAAACGAAACCCAATGCTCTTAAATAAATCTAAAGGTGATTAATAATTATTAATTGGCCTATTAATAATTATTAATGTCACCGAAGCGAATTTAAAATATTAAAACGATTAAAAAGGATTTCGGGCAAAATTAACTACTAAAATCGAAATTACAAAAATAATAATTAATCTAAATACTTAAATTGAAATAAATAAATAAATAAACAATATTAAATAAAAAAAATTCACTTCAAAATAACGGGACGTTACACAATTACATATTCTTTAGAATTGTGTAGTAAGACTTAGTAATGGTTGTGATACGACAATGATTTGTGATACGACATGTGATAGTATGTTGATTCGGATCCATACGGTATCATGGTGTGATGATTTGTGATACGGTACATGGCAGTATGTTGATTCGAATTCATACGGTACCATGGTACGATGATTTGTGATACGGCACATGATAGTATGTTGATTCGGATCCATACAATATCATTGTGCGATGATTTGTGATACGGTACGTGGTATGTTGACTTCGGTCCATACGGTATTATGGTACGATGATTTGTGATACGGTACGTGGTATGTTGATTTGGTTCCATACGAGCACGTTACGATGATTTGTGATACGACACATGATAGTATGTTGATTCGGATCCATACGGTATCATGGTGCGATGATTTGTGATATGGCACATGGTAGTATGTTGATTCGGATCCATACGGTACCATGGTACGATGATTTGTGATACAGCACATGCTAGTATGTTGATTCGGATCCATACGGTATCATGGTGCGATGATTTGTGATACGGTACGTGGTATAATGACTTCGGTCCATATGGTATTATGGTACGATGATTTATGATACGGTACATGATAGTATGTTGATTCGGATCCATACGGTATCATGGTACGATGATTTGTGATATGGTACGACCGTACGTGGTATGCTGATTTCGATCCATACAATAGCACGTTACGATGAAACTTGTTTGGTAACAAAGATATTTAGTATTACAATTACATATTCTTTAGAATTGTGTAGTAAGACTTAGTAATGGTTGTTACTTTTACTTTAAGTCTTTATTTCTATTACATGGCATTGAAAGACCATTACGGGTAGTATATTACTATCGTACGATTGTATGGAAATTGGAAGTGTGGAATGGATAGTAAAGAGCAATTTAGGCTTTTGGACACAATTTATGGTATGAAATTTGGTTCATAGGATTACTTGCTTTCGTTTTACTCTCACTGGCATTTTTATGCTAATGTTGCTACACTTACAAATTTTCAGGTAAACCTCGTCCTAAGAAGCGTGGTAGAGGAGGTGGTGCTGTGTGACTTGCCGAGTTGGTGTACGGACAATGTTGAACAGATTTTTGGTTTAGCATTCTTAGAAATGCTTGTAAATTATTTCTAACTTTCATACTTGTGTGTTTTGAGCCCAAAAGGGTATTTGTTTAAAATCTGAATATGTTTTATGATTTAAATCTCTTTTGAAAGTTTAAATTATATGCTGGAATGCGCATTCTCGATTTATCGCTTTCTCTGAATATGGGTTGTTGTAAACAGGTTTTGGTTATCCGATTTTTAAACGAACCCATGCAGTTTTTCTTTAAAAATTAAGTCTTCCGTTGTGCATTTGAATTTAAAGAATTTAAAGGAAATCGGGTCGTTACAGTTGGTATTAGAATTTAAAATGTAATAGGTGTTTGGCTAGCCAACTTTTAAACATAACCACGCCATTTTTTTAAATATAAAGACTTCCGCTGTGTTTTATATTTAAATGATTTTAAAAGGAGCCGGGTCGTCACAATAGTTGAAAAACTAACCTGTAGAAACAGCCATGAAAACATGTAGTAGCAGTCGTAAATGATTTTTTTAGTCAAATTTGAAATGAATTTAAAATGAAAGCAATGAAGATGATTGAAACAATGATGGATTAATGATTTGTGGAATTTCGTGAGAACTTTAAATTCTGAAACTAAATCTTCATCTTCTTCTTCGACCCAACTGGTTTTTGCTCGTTTCTCAATTTCCTTATTTGGTTTTTGGTAAAGATCTCATTCTGGAAAAAAAAAAACGAAGGATAAAAAACGAAAAAGAAGAAAAAAATAAACGAAGATGACGAAATCAATCTGGAAAACCAAAAAGAAAGAGAATGGAAAAAGAAGAACAAAATTGCTGAAAAACGTGAGATCGACGAAGGCGGAGGAAGAAGAATATGTGAGATGTATAGGTTGAGTTTCTTAATTCTTAAATAAGGATTCCTAAAATTAAGGAATACTAATTTGAATTCAAAATAAAAAAAACAAATTATAATTTAAATGGAATGTAATTAATAAGATATAGTTATTAGGAGAGATAAAAGAGTAAAAATAGACAACATTAAAAATGATAACCACCAGATCACAACAAAAAATTGTGGTTCTTAGGTATTTTTTATATTTATTATAATTTTTCATTAATTTTGAAATTGAGTGAATTAAAGTGGTTATATCTGTAATTAATTCAAAATAATATAAGTTGCTTAAAACTATAAATAATTTAAAGTTTAAGGGTAATTATGTACTTTTACTTTTTAAAAAGTAAATAAAATTTATTAAGTGAGAGGAGGATCAACAAACCTTAGAATGAAATTTTGAAGGTCAACTTTCCTAATTTCCCAATAAGTTAGTGTATCTTTGGCATAATTTTTAGAAGTGTTTAAAATTGCTTTTGAATAAAAAAAAAAGTGTTTTTTAATCAATAAAAAAAGCGTTTTTGATAACCATTAAAAAAATGGGTAAAGTACTGTTTTGGTCTATGAGTTTTGGAGGTCGTGTCTATTTGATCTCCATATTTTCAATTTGTGTCTTAGTGGTCCCTGAGTTTTAGATATTGTGTCTATTTGGTCATTGAGTTTTAAACATTGTGTTTATTTGGTTTCAAGATTTATAAGAATTTATAGAAATAAATTTAATTGGTCATTAATTAAGCAAATTCGTTAACCCCTTAACATAATATTGACTTAACGCTGATATAACATATCTAATTGACCAAAATACTGACGTGTGATTAAATATTATTTCAAATATTTCATCAATCTATGTGTACGATTTGGAATAATAAACATGTCATTATTTTGGCCAATTAAACATTTTATGTTAACGTTAAGTCAATATTCTGTTGAGAAGTTAACAAATTAAGGACTAATTAAAGTTATTTTTAATAATCCAGGGATCATTTAGACACAAATTAAAAACTCATGGACCAAATAACATAATATTCAAAATATATGGACCACTTTGACAAAAATAAAAAACGCAGAGACTAAATAGACACAGTCTCCAAAACTCAAATACATACTTTATCTAAAAAGAAAACTTTTAAATACTATCCCAAACTGGCCTTAGACAGATATACAATAAAACATGCAATTTTTTTTATATTTAAACTTATGAGGTGGTTTAGATAATTGCAAGTATAAATATTGAAAACGCAAAATGCATGATGTTTCCTCCCTCGGATAAAACAAAAGGACTTCTGCGATTACATTTCAAACAACATACTTCAAAGGTCAAATTTTGAATGGTAATGGTAATGGTAATGGAGACAAATAAATCCGATTCAGCTTCATCTCTTGCTATGCTTTGGGTAATTGAATCTCTTGCAAGTTTCAAGGAAGTTCCTTTGTCTCTTTTACATGGTATTTATTTACCTTTACAATTTTCAAATTTCTTCAAATATCAATGGTTCTTGATTACATTTCTGATTTTTTTTTTTTTTTTAAAAATTCAGATGTATCTGAGATTGCTCCAAAATTACCTAACGAAGCAGGAAAGAATGCGAGGGAAATGCTTGCTTTGAGATGTTTGGAGGGTTTGAATGGTATAAAAAAGGATGTTCCTTTTCATGATTCGAAAATTACTTTTGATTCATCTGAGAGATGTGAAGATGTTCTACAACGCATATTCAATGAGGTAATGCTAATACTTCTTCAAACTTTGTTTTAGTTTTTTGTTATAATTCTCATGCTTTTGATAAAAAAAATGATCTTGAATTGAGGGTCCTGATTTTATAATGTTAATTAGTATTAGGTAACTGTTTTTAGGCTTTTTAGAACTGGGCATTTTCTTTTAATATTGAAACATGTTGTTGTGTTTTTTTTTTTTTTTTTTTGGGGTTCAGACTTCAGATTCTGCCATAAAAGGTGGATCAGCGATGTTAAAATGGGATGTTAGTCCCTTTATTGCACGGAAAAAAGCTTCCACACGTTCTACTTTGAAACAGGTGAAGATAATTCAGGACTTGGACTCGTCTCTATGTTTTTTACTCCCATCAGTAGTGACCTCTTGTTTGGCCATTAATAATGTGGCTATGTCATTTCTTTTTTTAACAGCTGAAAGATAGTATTCTTGATGGTACACATCCTTATGCTGATTTTTTAATGGAGAAGAGTGGGTTGGCGTCCGTAAATAAGAGGGATAATATTCCTGCGAAGAATGATGATTGTATTGTGCTCAATAAGAGTCTTGCTAGTAGTAGTTCCTCTGATCCTCAAAGTGAAAAAGATAAAAGTAAACAAAGCTCTCTATTTCGTGAGGTTGACAGAAGGATGTCAGAAAAACACCCAAATAGTTTTAGTTTGTTACCTTCTAAGAGGAGAAGAATTGACTCTTCTTCTAAAGATGAGGCAAGACAGTTACCTGGTTGTGACAATGTCTTGTATTCAGGAGAGGAAGCCACTTCTCCACCTGGAACGGGGTTATTAGAAAAATCTTCTGAAACGGTTGTGCCGCAACATGAGAGAGATGATACCAATCTCTTGAGTGAATTTCGGATGGAAACTTCAGAGGGAGACAAAATTGTAAAGGAACATTCTGGGTCTAAGAGGTCTGAACAGTGTATTGATGAGTCACATCAGAGTCCTTGTAATAGTATGATGGCTCCTGCAAATGAAGGTGATAATGAGATGCGTAAAGTTGATATTGAGATAGTGAAAGATAGAGGTGAATTTTCCTTTGATCCAAAATCATCTAATGACCCTCTTGTCGATGAAACCCTGCATAAAACTAGCACTAATGGTTCCAAGTGTGATGTTGGGAATGATGATCATGTAAAAGAAATAAATACCGAGTCTCACAGTGGATTTCTGCCGAAGACTGTTGCTATTGTTACTGATGATAACATGAATCTTTATGAGGAAGTGAAAGATACATTAAGTGACAGCAATGAAGATCTTGATGAACAGTTTGATATCGCCTTGAAAAAGAATGAATTCATTAGTTCTCAAAGTATGGGCAGTCATGATTCCTTGGTATCAGGGTTGGAGCTAACTCTTTGTATGAAATGCAATAAAGGCGGTCAGTTATTGTCTTGTAATATGAGCAATTGTCCTTTGGTGGTTCATGAGAAGTGCTTGGGTTCCTCAGTTTGGATGAATGATAGAGAGAATTTTTACTGTCCTTTTTGTGCACATTCACTTACTATATCAGAATACCTTGAAGCTAAGAAGGAAGCTGCTTTGGCAAAGAAAAACCTCGCTACTTTTATGCGTATTTGTTTGGAGCACCAGCCTATTGTGATTAGTGGGGGGTTGCAAGGAAAAAATCTTGGCCATTCACGAAAAGCTAGAGTTCAGGATGTTGAAATTTGTGAAAATGTGAACTTGGGAAATAACAACCATCAAGTAAACCCAAATGGAGAACATCTAAATGAAGTTCTTGACCCTAAAATTTGTCAAGATGTGAACTTGGGAAATAAAGTCAGTCAAGTAAATCCAGATGAAGAACATCTAAATGAAGTTATTGACCCTAAAGTCCTTCAAGATGTGAACTTGGGAAATCAAGATGATCAAATAAATCCAGATGAAGAGGATGTAAATGATCATCAATTCCCGAAAATTATAGATACTGAGCAAATAATTCTGGTTTCTGAATTATCTGATATTGCCAATTCCAAGCATAGAGAAAATGAGGCAAATCCTTTGCGGGTGGCTCCCGATGCTTTAGCCAGTGAGAAAGATAAGGATGGATTGGCTGATCAACAGTGTCAAGCCAACACAGTAGCAGAACTGGAAGACAACCTGAACACCACAGAGCACAAACATGACGTACACACTATATCTGTAAGAAGTATGAATAGTGCCCATACATATCAAGGGCTAACCGAAACAGCTACTGAGCAACAAGTTTTACAGAATCAAACCGATGATAGTGAAGAGGAACCTGTTTATGCACTTAACATTGAAGGGGAATCGTCTGATGATGACAATGACGAGTCTATAATGTCTAAATACTACATAAGATTTCGGAAAAAGAAGTATCATCAGTAAGTTTCTTCATATGCTCATAATTAATTATTCTTTTCCTTTATACCTTTTTTTTTTTTATAGAAAGATAAACTTTCATTAATAAAAAAGAAAAGAGGATAAGTAAATACAAGTATGTACAAGAAGTCCTCAAAGAGAAGAAAAGATACAAAAATTACTAAAAAGAGTTCCTCATATAAAACATGGAATAGAAAGAAACCCCGAAACCAAATTAATTAATATCCTCAAATAAAAACAATACAGATAAAAACTAAAAAGAAAGCAAAAAAACAGCCCTATCCCTTACAGATTACAAAAATTGATCCCAAAGCCCATAAAAAAAATTTCTTTCTTGAATGATGCTTAATCCGGTATTTTATGCAGTACATATCCAGCTTCTCCTCAGTTAAGGCGGAAGAGATTACGGTGGACAGCTGAGGAGGAAGAGACACTAAAGGTAGTCTTTTATTCACTTATTTCTTTTGAAGGAATATATGGTAGAAATGCTTTGATACTTGTGCTTATTATTTTATGGTTATGATCTTTACTGATTGTGTATTATCTTTGTGTAAAATTAAACTATTATATTTCTGTTACTTGCTTTCATTTTGTGTTCATGATTAAGAAATAGGAAATGAAGAACTTTTGTTCTCTGAGTTAATTCACCGGTCTTCTCTATGATTCTTCCTGTTTCAAATTATTTTGTTTGGGATTACATGTAATTTTACTCATTTAAAAACTTTTTGTGTTTCTGCAGGAGGGAGTTCAAAAGTTCTATAGTTGTGTTGAAAGTAGTCCAGCCACCATCCCTTGGAAAATGATTTTAGATTTTGGTAGTTCTGTGTTTTTGAAAGGTCGTACAACGATAGATCTCAAGGATAAATGGAGGAACTTGTGCAATAGCCCTAAATCTACATGAGAAATTCTATCATTCTGGTCAGTTTTCATAATTATCTACAGTTTGTATATGAAAAATTATTTACCTTTTTTCTGTCTTCTTTTCAAAAATAGAAAATGTTTTATTTATTTAATATTTTTTTGGTTTCCATTATTTATTGAATTGTTTTCATTAAATTAATGAATTTTTTTTTATTAATTTTTTTTCTCTTGTATTGTTGAATGATTATTATTTTTTTTCCATGTCTATTTGTGATGTTATAAATTAAAATTCAATAAATTTTCAAGTTTGATTAATGTTTACGATTTTGATAAATAACCAATTCATTATATAATTGAAGTTTTTTTTTTTTTTAAACTTACAATTTTAAAAAGGAAAATTTCAATAGATGACACTTTTTTTTAACTAATTTCAAAAATAGCAAATGTTTGGGAGTTGGTACACGTAAATGCTTCTTTTTGGGTGTCAACCTCCAAAGACTTTTGTAATTAATAGATGGCTCGCATACTTGTAATTAAGTGGCGGTGTGGGTTCTTTTTAGTTTTGGGGTATACGGTATATCTTGATTTTGTGGCTTTTGGTTTGTTATGCCACCCTTATATTTTTCATAATATCTTCTTTTTTTTTTTCAAATTTTTTTGAAAATAGCAAATGTTTTGAAATATTTCAAAAGTGACATTTCTCTTATTGAGATTCCACCAATATCGATCTCAGATCGGTGAATCTCACTGAGAAACGCCATTTTTAAAATTTTCAAAACTGTTACTTTTTTTTGAAAATATCAAATTCTTAAAATACCATAATGCCCTCTTTGAAAATTTCCTTTTATATTTTAACTGCTTCTGACTTTTGATTTCAGTGAAGAAAATTAAAACAGTTTTTGCTACTAAAATCTCTATATTGATTTTCTTAAGTTTTTAAGTTATTTACTTTTAGTTGTTATGCTAAATATAATTTTAGACCTGTAGTCATTCTAATCCAAGGAAAAAAGAAAGAAAAAGAAGGAAAAAGGAAAAGAAGATGAGTTAAGTTGCTGATTTTTTTTTTTAGGGAATCCCAAACCTTCCTTTCTATTTATGAATATCATTTGTAATTTTATTTTAAAGTATTGTTGTATTTGTATAAAATTCCTTAGTAGCATGAAATCCTAATTTTGTGATCCCATTTGCATTTTTAAGTTCTAGTTTAAAGTTCAACAGGGTTGGATTTATTTTACTATTAATACTTCCGCTAACTTTTTCTGGTATAAAAAAAATTATCAGTTTTCTATATCAAAAGGAGAAACGTGGTTTTATTCACCTGAACCTCTTTTATGGCTTTCAGGTTTCTGCTCGGTTACGTGGGGATATAGTGGGAAAGGAGTTAGAAGATTTTTAATGGAAATACCGTTCTTAGATCTATGTTTGGAATTTGGCACATGTAGATGTTTTCTTTTGGGTGTCAACTTCAAAACTTTTTTTTTTTGTAATTACCTTGTTTTGATTACTAACAATTGACCTGCATACTTGTAACTAGAATGGCAACGTGGGCATGCTATATTAGGTATATGGTGGGTTTTGATTTTTTTTTTTTGTGGGGCGTGTTTTGTTGCCTCTTACATGTATGTATCTTATGTACTTGTTTTTCTTTTTTCCTTTCAAAACTCACAATAGAAAGGGCTTTTGAGCCTAAAAAGAAATTAAGAATCTGTGTGGGAGTGTATTTTGATATTCTTCTTCTTTTCCCCTCTTTATTTTACTATTTTCCCGGAATTGTATCCAAAAATCTTGCTCAGGTCTAACGGTCGTGGAATTTTAAAGAAACCTGAATTTCTCTGTTAACTTCATCAAATTGGTAAATCAAGTACTAGGATTAATAATCCATGTAAAATTTTCACTTCGATCTGGCATTATAGCATATGGATAGAGGAAATGCTGTGTATCAAAACCAAGAAAGATGGCATAATGTGGTTGAAGCAATTGATCCCACAAGTCCTTAAGTGATACCAGTCAAAGAGATATTTATAACCTTGCTATGGATATCAATGTGTATGTAAATATCGATATCAATGAATATTCGGAGAAAAATGATAGATACCCTTAGAAATTAATTTAATTAACGAGTAGAACTTTATATATAGCCTTTATATATAGCTTAGTTAAGTCATAAATCATCATTTTATGTAAATATTGATAATTCACAGTCATACATGTGTATGATTATGAAAATATATGTCTGGGTAAATTTCTAATAATATCCTTTCACTTTCAAATTTGTCGCAAATCATACATTTGCATTAAATTTATAACAAACCATACAATTGTACTTCATTTTCATACTTTTATTAACTCACTATTAAAACTAAGAGTAATTGAATAAAACAAAACTTCAATTGGAATTGGAACACATGATAGACATATAATAAACACCAACATATCCAAAAATTGTTAAAACAAATCGACGTGATTTGATTTCTTACAAACAATAAGGATATTTAAAATCATTTCTAAAACACTACAATCATCTCATAAATATAAAATAATAATTATAATTAAATAATGTCATTCCTTCCTTTTTAAATATTTTCTTGATGTATGTTTGGAGCTCGTAATGTATGGTATATGATAATATGAGACCTTAGACGATCGCCTCTTTTATCTATAGGTTAAGCCGACCATGTTTATTAGTTTAGTTTGTCGATATTTCATGAAATTCAAAGAGAGATGTAGATGAGAGAGAGAACATGGGGTAAAGGTGAAGAGAGTCCCGGGAATCAGGAAATGAGAAATGGGAGAAATACATGTGAAAAAGAAGAGTCAGACCGTGAAGATAAAAAATGAAGTGAGGTGACTCCTTCATTCTCTTCTTTAAGTGTTGAAACTTCAACTCACTCTCACTCACTCACTTTGATTTTTATGTAAAACAGAATCCAAAGAAAGAGTGTCAGACTTTCATTTATAGCATTCACTCTTTACCATCTCATTAGACCATATCTTAAACATTTTCTCCTTTCCCTTTTCTTTTTTTACCAGGAAAAATATATGTATTTAAAAAAAAAAAAAATCACATCAACGGTTTTAGAAATTTGATTTATTTTTAAAAGTAGTACTTTTGTCTTCATTAAATTAATGAATTTATTTAATTTAATGGTTAAATTATACAAAATGCCTCTAATCTATAGTCTTGGTTTCAGTTTTGCCCCTAACGTTTTAAAATCATAGGGGAAAAAAGAAGAAGAGAGAGCCAAAACCACACATTCTTAATACTAGCATCTCACAATAAGCATGCAAATCTGATTATCTTAAAATAAATAAATAAATACAATTTACAACCAAAACATGTTTTTTCCACTTGATTTTGAAAAATAAAACTTTTTTATTTTCAATAAACTAATATATTTTTTTCATTAATCTTTTTTCTTTTGTATCGTTGAAAGATCAATTATTATTGTTTTTTATATTTCTAACTGAGATGTTTTAAATTAAATTCATTATTTTTATTACTTTTTACAATTATGATTAATTCTTATATAATGAATTCCGTTTGTTATAAAATAAAAGTTTAAAACAGTGTTATTTTTGAAAAGTATAAGAACTTCCACTATTTTTTAAATTTTACAATTTAAAAATATATATTTTTGAAAATAAATAAATAATAAAAGCAAAAGAAAAAGGAATTAGCATTAGAATGATGTTATATTTCAAACAAAACAACCAAATACCAAAGTATAGATTTGAGTACTAACGGTCACATGAGCTTAAAAAAAAAAAAAACAAAACAATTTCTTCAAAACGTGAAAACATTAAAATCAAACAAACAACACACTCTCATTTCCCCTACATATATCCTCCCGCGCCTTTCACCCCTTTCTTGCATTCCCTTCTCTCTCTCACACTCAAAAATGGAATCTTGCAAGAAATCTCCCTTAAAACCATGGAAGAAAGGTCCTTCAAGAGGTAAAGGTGGTCCTCTAAATGCTTCGTGCGAATATCGCGGCGTTCGTCAAAGAACTTGGGGGAAATGGGTTGCTGAAATCCGGGAGCCGAAGAAAAGAACTAGGCTTTGGTTAGGCTCTTTCTCCACCGCCGAAGAAGCCGCTATGGCTTACGACGAGGCCGCTAGACGACTCTACGGTCCCGATGCTTATGTTAATCTTCCTCACCTTATTCAACCAAATCCCATTTCTAATCCAATTAAACCCAACAAGTTTAAATGGTTTCCTTCAAAGAATTTCATTTCTATGTTTCCTCATCGTAGTTTGCTCAATCTAAATGCTCAGCCGAGTGTTCATCTCATTCATCAGAGACTCCAACAACTTAAACAACAAAATCACATTCTTACTCAATCAGCTTCCTCCACCTCCTCCTCTTCCTCTGCTTGTTCTAACCGAAAACTCGAGGAGACGACCTTTAGCATCGCTGAAGAAGATAGAGAAAGCTCATCGGTAAAGACGACGGTTAGAGTTGTCGAAGAGAAGCCGCAGATCGATCTAAATGAGTTTCTTCAGCAGTTGGGAATACTGAAAGAAGAAAAGATTGTTGAATCACAAGGAGATGAATCGAACAATATGGGATGTTCTTTGGGATCGGAATCTTGTTTAAAAGGTTACAATGATGAACTTGAAGTATTCAGTGATAATAGCTTCAACTGGGATACGCTTATTGATGATATGCATGATAATGCAGCTGGGGGATCAGCTGATGATCACATTGCTCATCATGACTTCCATGTTTATGATGACCTTACTTTCTCTACTTCTCTTTGGGACTTTTAAGGGGTAGTATTTTTGTAGTGATTCTAGATTTCGACATCCTAACTTGAAATCCCTATATGTCTTGGTAATTCACATGTCGGATGTGTTTTTATTAATAGGATGTATTCGTAAGAGTTTTATGCTCGTAATAATGAAGATTTCAAATATTACAGAAATAATAACAATTAAAGAATATTAATCTAAATGACCCAATTATTTCAGAAATTTCGGGGTTTTGACCTTTAAAAAAATACGGGTTATTAACTTTTTATTTTGCTTTTAAGGTTATTGACCCATTGATGATGTCATTTCCTTTTGAAAAGATTAATTCTTTATTTTATGAAACTCATTGAATAGACAAATATCATTTCATTCGTAGTTTTTATCTTTTCAAAAACCTCTACCCTCTCTAGCTTCAAGTGATTAGAATCGAGCCTTGCTATAAAGATAATACATGTTTACGTTTAATTTCATATATTTTTTACTATTTATAAATTCAAGCTAGATATAAGGCGATATAACAAAAAATCATTATTTTTGGACTGAGATTTTTTTTTTTAAAATTTTTATCCAAATAGTATTAAAAAAAAAGTAAAGTAGAGAAATTTTTTTTAATCTACTATAAAACTTTCGAGTCTTGCTATAAAGGTAATACATGTTTTAGTTCAGTTTCAAATATTTTGCTATTTACAAATTTGAGCTAGATTTAAGGGGAATTTAAAAAAAATCCGGATTTTTGACCGAGATTGGTATGAGTTTGGGTCCGAGATTGTTATGAGATTTCAATTATTTTTTAAAATTCTTTACTTTATTTTTTTAATCCTATTTGGATAAGAATTAAAAAAAATGAAATCTCGGTCTAAAATCCGGATTTCTTTTTTAAATCTCCTTAAATCTAGCTCAAATTTGTAAATATCAAAATATTTGAAACTAAAAGAAAACATGTATTACCTTTATAGAAAGACTCAAAATTTTATAGTAGATTAGAATAATCACTTGAAATTTGTAGTAGATTAGAATAATCACTTGAAGCTTAAGAGAGGGTAGAGGTTTTTGAAAAATAAAAACTACAAATGAAATGGTATTTGTCTATTCAATGGGTTTCATATGATAAAGAAGCGGCTTATTTGTCTTTTTAAAAGGAAATGACAACATTATCAAAGGGTCAAGAAACCTTAAAAGCAAATGAAAGGTCATTTCCTAATTTGTAATTATTTCTCGAAAAAAAATAGTTTTCTTTTTCCTCCAATTTTTTCTTCATAAATCTTAGATCTCGAAGATTCAAAGCAAGAGAAACATAGACTTGACAAATTTGTTTTTTTTAATAATCTCATTAAATTCAAGATTTTTTGTTTCTTTGTTGTGTTCTTAATACACTACAAAAAAACTGCCAATTAGCGACGGCGGATTAGCGACGGAAATGAGGATGATTCCGTCGTTAGGCACCCCTTAACGACGGAATCAGTGACGAAACAGCCTGATGTTGATTTTGTCATCGTTGACCCATATTAATGGCGATATGCGTCGTGCATCAGCGAGGGAAAACTATCCCATCGCTGGAGAGTGTTGACCAACATATGGACGACGGAATGCGTTGTTGGTTTAGTCAAAGTTGTACTTTGACTATAACGACGTAATGTGTTGTTATATAAGTCAAAATATGCTTTAACTATAACGACGGATTCCATTGCTAGTATTTTATTTTATTTTTTTAAATTAAATTATTAATTAATTAGAATTGCAAAATAAATATAAAAAGATATAAATTATAAAATAATAACAAAAAATTATATAAATAATAAAAATATCCACAAAAGTACAAAAAAAGTTTCGGAACCCTAGTGCCTACAAACTACTCAGCTAGAAGGATCGGGCGCAGTCGGAGGAATATCGAACGTCGAAGAATCCTCGCCTCTTATATGCGCCAGAAGACTATCCATCGTAGCCTTCATCAACCTCTCAAACTCGACCCTAGCACGCTCGGACTTGAGGCGAGCCCGCTCAGACTCGAGGCGTGCCCGATTGACTCATTGAGATGAGCAATAACCTCCGTCATCGAAGCCTTAAGCCTCTCGTTGCTCTCTTGAAGCTGTGCAGTCTCATCCCTAAGCGACTGGTTGCTCTCGCGAAGCTCGACAGTCCCTCTAGTCGAACAAGCTGCCTAGGACGAGCGTGGATGATCGGCGTAAAGGATGGGCCCGAGGTTTCTGAGTCCAGGAACAGTACCGTCTGAACGTTCCCTTATCATTGATAAAAGTCTCCTTATCTCCACCCTTGGTGTGGAGAATCAGAAACATCTCGGTAGCATGAACCGGACGGCCAAGTTTTTATTCCCGCGGAAGTTAAAAATTAGTAAATCATGAAACTTAAAATAAAGTATAAGTTGATAAAGGAAAATAACTTACAAGTCGTTTCTGGTGCTCGTAGGCCGAGAGTGACCCTCCATTGTGCTTTGACGGGTTTGAGTTTCTGTTGGCACCGTTGATCGTAGAAATGCGTTGGGCCTCCTCCATCTGAGTATGACCCAAGATCTCTGCCAAGTCCTCCGCAGAAATATGGGCTGACCTTTTATCGGCAGGGACATGGCGAATATTGTAGCCAGTGTCCTTGTACCAAATGTTGGCCTACTGATTCCAGAGAGCGTATATGACCTCGTCGGTCAGCTTAGCTGGAATATCAAAATATTTCTGAAAAAGAATAACGTTAATTTTATAAATATTATAAATAAATAAATGAATAATGAATAAAAAATTATTAAGTTATTTACCTTCCAAGCTTCGAACATCCACATTTTGTGCGAAGCAGAGATGCTCTGCCAGCGAGGGTGTCTCGGTACTGGAAGCATCTTCAGCACCTCTGTAAATTTGGCTATGTGACGACCCGACTCTTTTAAATCATTTAAAAACTAAAACACAGCGGAAGTCTTTATATTTTTTTTAAAAAAACGACGTGGTTATGTTTGAAACTTGGCTAGCCAAAACCTGTTTATATTTTCACATCAGAAAAATTACACACAAGGAATTTCAAATTCCTATTTCAGGAGTTTAAAAGAGTTAATAATCATAAAGTTAAAACGAGAAGCTCTTAAGAGCTTATATACATATTTACCATTCAAAAGATACCAAATATAACAAAAACAAGTCCATTGGACATTAAAATACTCCTAGTCCATCTCAGCATCATCATCATCCAGATCAGTCTGCACCACCTCCTCTCTCCACGACCCGAGCATTACCTGAAAATGTTTGTAATATCATGAGCTAAAAGCAAGACCAGTGAAAATAAACAGAATAAAAAGTAACCTTAGACTCCAAACCCGCATCCGGATTTGTGTCCAAGTAAAACTCACATTCCTCTACCTTTCAACCACCAAAAAGGTTTTATATCAAGTATTTCACTTTTCCTTACCAATTCTCCCAAATAATTGAGGAACTATCTTTCAAGCCTTTAGGATGATGTGTTTCATAAAACACATAACATTTGTATTTCATTCTCTTAAATACCTTATACTATACATAAGGTTTACATCAAATCTTACTCTCGAATTACAGGATCTTCCAATTTATTGAGAATCTAGTTCTCTTACATATATACCATGATAATTATACAAGGTTCAATACACCCTTGTATTCTCTCATTATCCATTTCAATCTCATTCCTCTTTCTTATAGCACTCGGCTATACTCTCTCATTATACAATTACATTTCATTCCTCTTTCCTATAGCACTCGGCTATACATCAATTTCATTTCTTTTCTCTCTAGAAAATGTACGTCTTACATAATGTTTCATCTCTTTTTTCTATAGCAACTCAGGCTATAAAAAGTTTACATTTTCTTACCAAAACTTCCAAAACTCGAGAATAATAACTTATGCTAACTTCTCTCGGTATTAACATATTCAAATAAACACAATTTGTGATGAATGACAATAATAATAGCTCCTGCAGGCTATGTGTAAGATCCCGCATGCTTTGTGATAGCTCCCGCAGGCTATGTGATAGCTCCCGCAGGCTATGTGTAAGCTCCCGCAGGCTTTGTGAAATGATATGAATATACTTTCAAGTGCAAGTAAATAAATATAAACATTCAACATAATCGAAAGGACATAAAAGTAAATAGATCGTGAATTACTCTTATACATAAAACGAGTAATTAGGAACTTCTGAAAATCAAAGAATAATTCAAGCCAACCGGCTTTCTGATAACTCGGGAATTTGACTTAACATAAAAGTCTCCAATTTCTTACTCAATTGTTTATTAAACAAACGCAGTTCCTTATTCACAATCTTTATTACATTTGAAACCTTCATCTTCCGATAAACAATAGGAAACTCCGAAGTAAGTCTAAACTTAGAACTTCCAAAAGTTACTCGTTTCCTTCGAAGTACCTACGAGTTCTCTCACTCAACTAGAACTAACTCTCAAGCCTAAGCATGTTAGTTCACTTAATTTAATCCTTTCAATTAAACCTTAATCTCAACTTCTGATCCTACAAACCGTTCAACTTATTCAATTTCTAAAGCTACTTTAAATCATATTTATTCTCACCTTGGCCAAGTAGTTTTGCTCCAAATCTCTGTTAGTGCGATCAATCAACGATCCAAAAACATCTACAATTAAAAGTATATCTAACAATCATTAATAACCCAAACATCGATCAAAAGTCTTCTAAAAGCATAAAACGACGAGAAAAACCCTGGAAATACCCTAAGGGTGCTCTCGGCCCCTCAAAGAAAAATGGGTCTCGGGTTCGGTTTTCTGGCTTTTAGGCACTTTAGAGGTGTTTTGGGTTGGTTTCAAGTAGATTGGTAGTTCCCGAATTCAATTACAATATACAAATAATCAATCCCTGTTTGGTTTGCAATCTGAAAAATAGGATCTGAATTCAGAGGATTCTAATAAATTTAAGGTAGTATCCAGTAAATTTGTTAGTTCCACAAATGTGTTTGGTAACATATTCAAATTTAAAATTGAAATCCAGAAATTTAAAATCAGTGTTTGGTTGGTTATTCAGAAATTTAAAAAAAAAATTGTAAATAAGAAAAAGTGTTTGGTTAGTATCCAAATCTCAAATGTTCAACTATATTTAAATTTTTTAAAGTAATTTCCATATATCATATTTCACATATACTATTAGATTTCACTTGTAAGAATATAATTCTATTTATTAAACAAGTTTGATAAATTATTTACATTTTAACTTAATTTAATGATAATAATTTGTAAAAATATAATACTATTTCTTCATTCAATCCATTCATTGTATATCAAATTACAACTATCTGAACCTCATCACATAGATAAAGCACGTGGGCTGGTCCAAGCCCACCGCAAGCTCGGCCCGTAAGTTAATGGTTAACGGGCCCAACTTATAAATCTTTGCATTGGATATGAATCATGTATTTGAATTCAGGCCCAACCCCCAGGTTTTATCCATAGAGCCCTATCAGAACCGACCTGAAACCCGGTTCAAGGTTCGTTCATTTAAATAAATGAATATATATATATATATATATATAATTTTATTTTTATATTTAAATTAATCTTATATATAATTATCAAAGTATAAATAAAAAAAATAGGTGAAAAAATAAATTAACTTTTTTTTCCATCACTTTAGAATTAAGTTTAAGTTTAAAAAGTTAAAAATCAGCTTTAAAAAATGCAATTAAAAATTTCTTTAAATAAATAAAAACTCGAATGGACCGGGCCAACCTCGAAAAACGGTCTGACCCAACCCAAACCCAAAAAACAGGTCTGGCTCGACCCAAATCCGCAAAATGGGCCCAACCCGTATTTTTATCTCATGTGTTCAAACTCGTGGATTGGATTGTGTGGGTGAGGCCAATCTGTGTTTTTCAATTTTTGAGTTGGATATTTTGGATTCTTGTTTTTGTTGAATTCATTTTTTAGCCTAAAAAAGAAATTGAATCCAAACTGCTTTTTTATGGATTGTAAACCAAACACAAAATAAAACAGATTTCTTTTATTCATTCAATCCAGATTCATAAAACTGAATCTGGATTGCAAACCAAACGGGCCCTAAATAACCCAAGTTCAACCAACAAATGGTAAATTTAAAACGGAACTGGTTTTGGCTTAAACTCGGGTTTTAGGGTTAAGAGGAATCCCAAAATTACCAAAAACAACACCCGTAGTTAAAATCATCGAGTTTCTCGGCAAGAAATCGAAAAATTTGAAATGAAAACTCCATTTAAACACTATTTGGATCTTAGGGTTTGAAACTTTAATAGACCTTTAGGCCCTTAGAACAAGGATGGAAAGTACGATTGTTAGGTTGAGAAGAATCGTAGGACCGAGGGCTTTCCAATGCAACCGAAATCAAGTCGATCCGTCGAGAAACGAACGAAACCCGAAAAATTCCCAATCCCCCTTGAAGCCTACGGCTTTGGAGAAAAAAAAATGAGAAGAATGGAGTCAACTTTGGTCAAATGGATATTTAAAGAGAAGGTGAATAGTAATTTGATATTTTAAGAATTTCGAAAATTACGGTTACGTCCCTTTAATGAATTTTAACTCATAAATAGAAACCCGAAGTTCTTAAACTAGCCCAATGGTGATTAATAATTATTAATTGGCCCGTTAATAATTATTAATACGCCAAAACTAATTTAAGCTAATAAAACGATTAAAAAGGGTTTCGAGCGAAATTAACTACTAAATTTCTAAATTACTAAAACTAAAATTAAAATAAATACTTTAATTGAAATAAATAAATAATTAACATATTAAATAAATAAATAACATTAAATTAAAAAAAATCACTTCAAAATTAACGGGACGTTATAGGCTGAGATGCCCCGTGATGGTTGTAACCTATTGAAATGAAAGAGAAAAAATTAAGTAAATGTTAGATTTTGTAAATAATAATTAATGAATGAATGAAAATAAAAAATTAAAAAAATATTACTTGCGGGCCTCCAATGTCAGGCGAATCTTCCCAGTAATAGAAATCTCCTCAGACTTAATCGCCTGATCAATGTCATCCTCTCGCTCAACAGGCGTGGCTGGGGTATCCCAGAGGCGGACATCCTCAAGAGGGGGCTGACTTCCTGAGCTATTGGTCCCTAGTGTGTTAGTTGGTACTGGAGGACGTCTACGAGGCATGACCTTAAATACGATAAATGTTATTTTCTAATTAATTAAATATACTAATTAACTTGCTAATTTAATTGAAATTTAACTAATTACATAATTTAATTTAAATTAACTAATTACATACTATTAAATAATTAAATAATAATTACATAATTTAATTGAAATTAATTAATTGCATACTCATTACATATTAATTACATATAATTTAATTTAAATTAAATAATTACATAATTACATACTAATGACATAATTTAATTTAAATTAACTAATTACATACTAATTACCAATTTAACTAATTTCATACTAATTGCATAATTTAATTAAAATTTTGACTAATTACATACTAAATCAACATGTCAAATTACATAATAAAAAAAACATAAAAATTTGAATTTAACGGAACTTACTCAGAATCGTTCTAAGGTTGGAGGGATTGAAAGAGGGGAAGGAATTTAAGGAGGGGAATGGAAATGAGAGGATTTGGAGTTGAGAGAAAGAAGAAAAAGTGAGAAAGAAATGTTGAAAATGGAAGCCACGAGGTTGTTTTATTCATGATTTAACGACCCAATCCATCGTTAATCACTTAAAATTCCGTCGTGCGTGCTTATGTAATGAAGGAATGCGTCATGCAAGCTATGAAGATCATCGTCTGTGTTCTTATAGAGATGAACAAGGCGACGCCAAGGATCGCTGATCTTATGTAGGCGACGGATTACTTCATCAACAATCAACTACAAATTAAGTCAACGTGACTTTTAAACTTCTAGGGTGACAGATTACGTCGTGTATTTGCGCCACAATTTTTATGAAATTTTTGAGCTTCACGACTAATTAATTACACCTAGCGACGGACTTCGTCGTCCAAGAAGATGAAAAGTCACCAAAATTATATCTATTATATTACCTTAGCGACGCCTTGCATCGTTAGTCTTACCACAACACTTAGAAAATTTTCCATACTCCTGTGGTTCAGTGAGTTTAACGACACCGTGCGTCGTTACTCTCACTTTAACACTTGGAAAAAATTTCACCCACCTTATTTTCTGTGAGTTTAACGACGCACTGCGTTGTTAGTCTCACTAGAACACTTAGAGAAATTTCCCCCATATTCTTTTCTACGAGGTTAACGACGCACTGCGTTGTTAGTCTCACTTATATTTTATTATATTACGATGTTGTCCGTCGTTAATATTATTTTTTTTCCTTTTTTGTTTTTCCAGTCAATTATTTCGCGTTACAAATAAACATTTCAATCATCGTCATCAGAATTATTAGTTTTTCTTGAATCAATACTATTTTCTTCAGTTTCTTCTTCGTTTGTTTCATCTGGAGAAGATTCTTTGTCATTTTTAGGTGGAACATACACATTTGTTTCATCAAAAAGTGTCTCAGTTGCATCATTCAATGGACGCGCAGTGTCAGAATTAATACCTTCATCGATTTCACAATGTTGCACTTCATCTTCCTGGAATGCAACATAATTCTCACTATCTTTATCAGAAAGATTGTCATCTATTATCATCGGTCTTACTTTAAAGACAACTTACCAATCAGATAAATCTCTACGATGAGCGAGATAATTTAAATAGTAAACCTGAATTGCTTGTTGTGGCAAAACAAAATGATCTTGGGTGTGCATGTGTTTTGTACGGTTTATCTTAAAATTTTTAAGATCGGTATGATTGCGAATCCTACCTGGTCACGTTGTTTCAAACCATGTGCAATTAAAATGACTATACGTTTAAGACTCGGGCCTGCAAAATGAAGCTCAATAATCTAATCAATGATTCCATAGAAATCTTCCGCATTATTCCCGAACACTTGACCCTTTATGCATACGCGACTGTTGTTTGTTGCTCGGTTCACTGAATGAGCTTTGGTTTAAAATTTGTAACCATTAACGAGATAACTGGTGTAAGATCTTGTGATTCTTGATGGTCCGTTTGTGATCCATATTATGCGTGAATTAGAGATCGGTAGTGTAGGGGAATCAACATAATTGTAAAAGCAGGAATGAAATTTTTTGTCAATGATGTTCCCTTCTTCTGATTCAGTAATACCAGGGTGCGATGGTCGTACAAATAAATTCACAAATAATCTACAGAAAATACAGGAATGAATGAATTTATAAAACAAAATTCAAACTTTTACATAAAACAAAATTTGAATACTAAGAAAACCTTACTCAATATACGACTCTACATCTTCACAGTTGCATAATATATAAGTCTGGACGACATGGTACTCCTCATCAGTTAAGGGTCTTCACATAGATTTGCCTAAAGCTTTGCCTCGTATGGTAAACATATCCAGGTCATTCAAGTCTACACCTTATGGAAGATTATCAACCACGTTACGGTTCACTAGGAAAAACTGGTCGGTAATATGTTGATCGAAGTAATATGAACATAACGTAGTCGTTTCGTGTACCAGATACGCATTACAAATCAATCCTTCCACTCTTACTTTTTTTCCTACAGTTTTCTTCAATATGTGCAAATATTTGAGAATTGTGCAGGTGAAATTATATGCATCACATCATATATTAAATATAATAAAAGGTAAATAATAATTATAATTTACCTTTCAAATGGATACATCCATCTGTATTGAACAAGACCGCCTAGTAGTGCCTCATATGGTAGATGAACAGGAAGATGCTCCATGGAATCGAAAAAAAAAGGTGGAAACATTCGCTCTAGTTTGCATATTATAACTGTAATCTCTCAGTTTAATGATTCGATTGTCTCTCGTGTTAAATCTGTGCATGTCAAATCTCTGAAGAACACACTTAACTACGCTAACGGTTCCCAATGTTTCTGTTTGAGGAACGGTCCTGAATATAATAGGCATCCATCGTTGCATGAAAATGTGACAATCGTGACTATTCAATCCGAACACAATATGACTCTGCACATCAATGCATCTAGAGAGATTATAAACGTAACCATCAGGGAACTTAATCGATCGCATCCAATCAAACAGTAATTTCTTCTCTTCTGTATTTAACATGTATTTGGCCTTGACATAGTGTCCACTTTCATCCGGCTCTAACTCAGGGCAACAACATATTTCCTGGATGTCATACCGTGCCTTTAGGTTGTCTTTCATCTTATTTGGCACATTTAAAACTGTATTGAAGATATTGTCGAACACGTTCTTTTCGATATGCATGACATCCAAGTTGTGTCTGGTCAGTAAATCACCCCAATACGGTAAATCCCAAAAAATACTTCATTTTTTCCAACCACTGTTTTTACAAACGACTTTGTTTGCAACCTTAGCCCCAATCTCAGTAACTTTTTTCATGCTGATAGAATCTAACCCGTACAATATTTTGATTTCGCTGAAAACTCAGGGAGGTCTTGGTTGCATGCATTTCGACCCTTATACCAATCTGTCTTGTTTGTTCAAAACGAATGGTCGCTCGGTAAAAATCTTCTATGACAATCGAACCAACAAGTTTTCCGTCCATATTTCAATGAGAAAGCTCCAGTGTCAATCATGCAATGAGGACAAGCAAACATTCTAGATGTGCTCCAACCTACGTTAAATTTAAATTAATTATATATATTATTATATGCAATTACCTAAAAATGAAACTAATTTATAATAAGCTATCGTTCTTACCAGATAACATTGAATATGCCGGGAAATCACTGATCATCCAAATTACTGCGGCTCTCATACATAAATTTTGTTTTCTCGATACATCATAAGTCACTGCTCCATTATTCCACAAATTAATTAACTCAGCAATAAGAGGTTGGAGGTAGACATCTAACCTTTGTTTCAGACTCTTTGGATCCGGTACGATAATTGTTATGAATATAACAGGATCTTTCATACACTTCGATGGAGGCAGATTATACGGTATCAACATAACAGGCCACAAAGAGTATTGTGCACCAAAAGTATCGAACGGGTTAAAACCGTCAGTACATAACCCCAATCTCACATTACTAATCTCCCTTGAAAATTCTCGATGACAACAATCTAAATGTTTCCACACATCAGCATTGTATGGATGTTTCATATGACCATCCTCTTGGGAATGCTCGTAATGCCATCTCATGTGAGAAGCCGTGACTTCCGATGTATACAACCGTGACGAGGAGTGATTCGTAAATAAAACATACGAGTATGTGGAATGAAAGTGCGTTTACCTTTTTTATATCTCGGATGGAAACATAATTTAAAATTATGAAGATTCATGCATCCATTCGGGCAGTAATCAATCTTATCAACAGGCAACCCGAGATCCTCCACTAATTTTTTCGTGTCGAATAAACTTTCTGACAATGTGTTGTTCGCAAGGGCACAATGATGAAACCATAGTGCAATCGAATTAAAACCTCTCTCTGGGATATGATATGACACTTTTATATTAAGAAGCTATGTAGCTGTAGCCAGTTGACTAACGTCACAACCCGGGTACAGTGGCATACTTGCTGATTCTAGCATATGGTACATTTGTTGTTGTTGTTCTGAATTCATTTCATCTTCCTCTAGAATAGTACCACTATCGTTTTCAGTATGATTAAACGTACCTTCATATATCATATGTTACATCTGTCCATGCTCTTGTTGTCTGTCATCACGACATTCTTCCACAATCGGCACTGCATTTGATCTGCTGCCTTGGTATAACATAGCTCACTCCAACGCCGCATTATATTGATCGTCAGATTCCCCTTGATAAACCCACTTGTAATAATTCTCCACAAACCCACGACTATACAGGTGTTTCTTCATATTAAATGAAGAAAATAACTTCTTATTTTTTCACTTTCTGCACGAACATCGTATCATTTTTCCATTACGATCAAAATCATCAGTATTTTCACAAAACTCCACAAATTCTTCAAGCCCTGCCACGACTGATCATTCATATAGCCTTCTAAGAAAAAAATATACATCCATTCACACATTTTTTTAGACAATAGAACAAACAAATCACAAAAAGAAGTAATAAAGAGTTTTTGTTGATGAATATATTTGATTGCTCAAGAAATCTATTAATAAATTATAAACTTAGTGACGAAATGTGTCGTTCACTAGGCGGGAAGTTTTCCCTCCATATATGGGGACAACGGATTCCATCGTCCATATGGCAAAAAACTTTTCTGCCATATATAGGCGCGACGAATTTCATCGTCCCTTTTTACAGGAAGTTTAAGGCCATATTAAATGACGCAATGCATCGTTCAAGTTTTCGCTTGGAACTTTTGACGCGAACTATAACGACGGAAAACATCGTCCACTTTTCATTACTTCCTCCCGCCAAAAATCTCTGACCAAACAGACGAAGAAATATATCGCTGAAAGTTAACTCTTCAATGGGTGATGCATTACGTTGTTATCCAGGGACTCATTGCCTTCCGTCGCCATCTGTTCGTTGCTATTCTTACAATTTCTTGTAGTGACAGAAAATTTGCGACGGAATAATACAGATTCAGTAAAAAATGGTCTTTTTGTGACTAATATTGCGACAATACGTGTGGTCGATAAATAAACCGTCGATATATGATATTTGTGAAGGAATCTGTCAAAAATCAGTGATGGAATAAAGTTTCGTCATTAAGGATAGTTGACTATTTTTTATGACGTATTTTGTAGCGCATTTTGTGACGTCGTTCATCATTAAAATGAAATGTTGAAATATCGTTTCAATTTGAAAGTTGTGACGCAGTGCGTCAGAGATATTTACAACGCACTTCGTCACAAAAGTGGATGGTTGTCTTTTCAAACTTTGACTTTTAAATTAGAAAATTAAATAATGATTAATAAGAAATAAATATATAAAATTCATTGAATAATAATATTTTTTTTTACAATCTACAAAAAATATATAAAACCTTGAACCCTAAAACCCCTAACTCAAACCCCTAAACCTTATAATTAAGATCCTAAAACCCTAATTTAAACCTAACCCTAAATCTAGCCCTAAAACCCCTCAATAATAGAATTTTGACAATAGATGACACAAGTAATTTAAATATACAATGCCGGAGTCAAAAACTTGGATGAATAGTAAAATTTTATTAAAAACCTGTCATCTTTTGTTAAAAAAATCATTTTTTAAGACTCAAAATATTTTTCTTGCCTCTTCATCTCACGCTCACGCTCAGCTTTCCTCTCCATCTTTCGCTCATGCACAACTTGTCTCCTAAAAAATTCAATCTCACAATAGTTTCTCTCTTCGATTCACTCTTTTTTTCTCACCCTCACCTTTACTAAGACATGTTTGAATTTTCGAAGTTAAGGTTTTAGAATTTTTGAAGACAATGATTATGAATCTAGGGTTTCAGTTGATTTTTCTTTTCATTTTTTTTCCAAAGATCTGAGTTGTATTGTAATCCTCCTCTAAAAAATTTATCCCGTTCCCACAAGAATCCAAGTCAAAATTTTTTGTTAGGAGCTTTATTGTCTTAAGCACAGTATTCAGGTATTGTGTTTGTTTGATTTGTTTTGGATTTTTTTAGACTTGTGTATTTTAAAGATTTTTTTGCTCGGATCTATGAAACTTTGTTATATTACGAGAGATTTTGTCGCTTACATTGTGGATCTGTTGAGAACTTTTTTGATTTACTCTTGATTTATGTAAATGTATGTTGTGACGTTTATGATTTACTTGATTTTTCCGAGCGTATTGATCTCTTTTATGTAGCTTCGTTTTCTTACGGTAGTGCTCCTTTTATGTGGGGGAAAAAAGAAAAATGTGTTTTCAATTCACTCCAATTTTGGCTTTTCTCGCTTTTCCACAGCACGTTATTACAAGATAGAATCATTCCACTGAGTTATTCTTCAGCCTTGTACGAGGTAAGTTGGTTTCCATTTCCTTTTATTATTAAAATGGAATTTCACATCTCATCTTTCCTCTAAACGAGTTCCCTCTCACTTTGATAATCGTGCAGTTTTTTAAGCTCAAATATGGTTGACACTATTAAATCAATGTTATTCTCGATCAAAACTAAACCAGTTCACAAGAGTTGAGCCTGCATTGTGCAGTGAGCTCAGCAATCTTGGACTATTATGTGAGTATATTGAAGTTTGAATATTTTTTTAACTCGGAAACTGATCTTAGCTTCTTATGCTTGCTTTTTCATGGTCAGTTTCTTTTGCATTCTTTGATTCCTTGTTTCTCTTTTCTCCTTAGAACAACTGTAAAAAGAGAGATTATTATGAATTTAAATGTTGCTTCTGTAAACACTAATAATTGTCACCTGCAGTTTTTTTATACTAATATTTATGTTATATATCGAATCAAAGATCTAACAAGAACATTAATAAGAGATTCACACAGAGAAGAGAATAGACACAGAAGTTTTATCCTGGTTCGACCAAAATGGCCTATGTCCAGTTACTGGAGATGGCTTCTCCAAGCTCATGCATTATCAAGCTTTCGATCCTTTATTAAGGGAGTTATAGATCTCTCTCATGATCAAGTTTACTCAGAGATTTGATGATCAACATACATGATCATCTAAAAATTCTTACAAGAATACAACTAGAAGAAGAAGAACAAGAACCTTTGTTTTCTCTCTTTCTCTCACTAAAACTCAAATTCTCTCTCAAAGTTCTGATCTACCGTATAGAATACAGGGCAAAAGTAAAGTAAATATCAGTTTCAGCCAGCTCCACAGGTTGCTCAGCTGCCACGTAGAAAGTAATAGAAGAATAGGATGACAACTATAATCCAATGACCCATGTGCATGAAACTAACTGATAACAAACTAACAAATTTGGTTAGAATTAAATAAGTCTTTTCTTTGACTTGAGAAGACTAATAATTGCCAGCTGTTAGAGAGGAATAAAGTGAGCTTCTTGATCATTTGATAACAATCTTCACCTTGATTGAGAAACTGCCTACTTCAACCTTGATAAAAAAACTTGATCTAGCTTAGTGCAGAAGCAAGGAGATACCTCCATCTAGCTTAGCAGGTTTCTTTCAACCTGGATCAAAACGAGTCACACTTAAATAGTCAAGGCATTTACTAAATTTGACAGTGGTGACTGGTTTTGTAATCATATCAGCAGGATTTTCATCAGTATGTATTTTACAAATAGAAATTTTTCCTTGACTAATCACATCTATAATAAAATGAAATTTAACCTCTATGTGTTTAGTCCTATCATGAAATACCTGATTTTTTGGTAAGATGGATGGCACTTTAGCTATCACAATATACCTCTATTTGCTGCTGTTGAATGCCAAATTCTGAAACAATACCTTTGATCCAAAGGGCTAGCATCAGTAATGGCTACATACTTAGCCTCAGTGGTAGACAAAGCTACCACTAGTTGTAGGGAAGCTTTTCAACTCATGATATTTCCAATTAAGGTGAAGAAAAATGTCAGAAAGTGATCTCTTTTTTTCTAAGTCACCTGTAAAGTCAGAATCACAAAATCCTACAATGGCATTGTTAGAACCATCACTTTTGGAATACTTCAGCCCATAATTTTCAGTACCTTTCATGTACCTTAAGACCCATTTGGAAGCTTCCCAATGCCCTCTTTTAGGGTTTGCCATATACCTACTAATTAAGCTAGATGCATATACTAGATCAGGCCTAGTGTAGACTATGCAGTACATTACACTACCAACAACACTAGCATAAGGAACATTTTTCATTTCATACTCTTCCTGAATAGAAACAGGACTCATAGATGCAGATAGTTTAAAATGTAAAGCAATAGGTGAGCTTACAGCCTTAGAATCAATCATTTTAAATTTCTCTAAAGTGTGTTTACTTGTGCTCGGTGGGGAACAAGTTTCTAATTTTTCTATCTCTAATTATGTGAATGCCTAAAACTTTTATTTCAAATTCTTTATTCAAACATATTTTCAATTTATCAATTTCTGTCTTCCTAGAATAGACTACAAGCATGTCATCAATATACAATAAGAGTTACATAGGACAAGACTTGTCAATCCATCTAATGTACACACAACTATCATGATTACTCCTAGCAAAACTAGAGTTGGTCATAAAATTGTCAAATTTGAGATACCACTGGCTAGGAGATTGTTTAAGACCATATAGAGACTTCTTTAGAATTGACACTTTGTGTTCATTCTCTTTAGAGATAAAGCCCTCAGGTTAGGTCATGTAAATTGACTCAACTAGATCCCCATGTAAAAAAGGAGTTTTTACATCTAATTGTTCTAGTTCTAATTTATATTCAACAACAAAAGATAAAAGGATTATAATAGATACATGTCTAACAACAGGTGAGTAAATCTCGTTGTAATCTATCCCTTCTTTTTGAGTGAACCCCTTAGCAACTAGTCTAGCCTTAAATCTCTCTTTCTCAACTCTAAGTATCTCATCCTTTCTTTTGTAAATCCATTTATAGCCTACCAATTTCTGATTTTTAGGTTTATTAGTTAAAATCCAGGTTTTATTCTTCTTTAAACTATCCATTTCCTCTTTCATGACTTGAACCCATTTTTCTTTATTATGGCTAGTTAAGGCTTTTCTGTAAGATAAGGGTTCATTGCATATAGTTTGGTTTGCTATGTTAAGGGCATATGACACATAATTAGAACTAGCAAACCTACTTAGAGCCTTAATTTCCCTTCTGTTCTTGTCCCTTGAAAACTGATAGGAGCTCAGATCTTCAACAGGTTGAAGATGAGTTTAATCTTCAGATTCTTCTAATTGACTGTCTTCATTTATATCATGTTGAGTTGCTGATAGCTTTTCAATCAATTGTTCCTTCTCTTTAGCTAGCTCCACCTCCACTTTAGCTTCCTAAACATGTTCGTTTTCTGCACTTATCTCACCATAAGTGTTAGATGGTTTCATAAACATTTCATTTTCTTTGAAGGTTACATCTATGATTATAAAGGTTTTGTAATGACCATTGTCTAGGGGTTGCCAGACCTTATATCCCTTTACACCATCAGAGTAACCTATTAACATACACTTAATGGCTCTAGGATCTACTTTTCCTTCCTTTGTGTGTGCATAGGCAACACATCCATAGGTCCTTAGATGCCCTAGATTGGGAACACTTCCAGTTCACATTTCTTGAGGGGTTTTAAAGTTTATGGCTGAGGAGGGAGACCTATTAATAAGATTACAAACAGTTTTAACAGTGTAACGACCCTACTTAATAAATAAGCTGAAGCCAAGAGTACACAAGGCGGAAACATACACGCTAACATTTTGTGACAAAACATAAAGAAAAATAAATGAGTACTCTGATCTCAAAGATTTAAATCAATACCCAAGTTAACTTGATTCGACACAAAAACAAGGCATGTCTGCCTATTCGTAAAAAACAAGTTTTAAAGTTGGAGTTTAAATATCAGAAAGATTGGAACAAAAAATAACACTTAAAACATTTACAAGTTTGATTATGTAAATCACTACAAAAAAACTGTCAATTTGCGACCATGAAATTACAACCAAATGGTCGTTTTTTGTCTATAATGTGACCAAAAAAGCGACAAAATAAGTGGTGGCCAAAAAGCTGGTCGGTCCAGAATTTGTGCGACTGGATAGTCACAAATATACGACCAGATGGTCGCCTAAAAAGTGACCATATGGTCGTAATTTATCTTGAAGATAAGTGAACAATTGGTCACATAAAAAAGTGACCAAATGGTTGTATTTTGTGTGACCAAATGGTCACTTTTAGACTCAGTCAAAATACGACCAGATGGTCGCCTAAAAAGTGACCATCTGGTCGTAATTTATGTGAAAGATAAGTGACCAATTGGTCACATACAAAAGTGACCAAATGGTCGTATGTTATGTGACCAAATGGTCACTTTTAGACTCAGTGAAAATACGACCAGATGGCCGCGTTAAAAGTGACCATATGGTCGCATTTAAGAATTTTTTTTTTAAATTTAAATTTCAATAATTAGTTAATTAATTATTAATTATTTATTTAATTAATATTAAAATTTAAGAACAAAAAATTGGAATTAAAATAAAAAATATATATATCAAATATTCAAAAAATGTTTTATACAGAAGAAAGAATTCTAGAACTACTGAGGAGGGGCGGGGGGTGGGGGAGGAGGCGTCGATGATGAAGGGCCGCCGCCTAGGGATCTGAAGTACGCGACCAAAGCGGATGCGACCTGGGCCTCGACTCGTGCCTGCATGTCGGCCTCAATCGCAGCGACTCGAGTAATGAAGTCCTCACGCATAGTGTCCATGTCAGCGCGTAGCTGCTGCTCAACCGGAGAAGGGCCGAAGCTAGTGCTCGCTCCGCTCCGCTGAGGCAGGGGCACATCTGCGTAAAGGCGTCGCCCGTACGAGCCGAGCCCAGGAACTGACCCATCAGACCGAACCCCTTCAGCAGCTTCCAAGAACGCCTCTCTACGGTCCTCCTGAGTCGGTTGCGAGTCTGGTGTCGACAACCGCTGAGTCAAGGACTCCGTGAAACGTTCCTAAACATTTAAAATTCAGAAAATAAAATAGTTAATATATAAGGTAGGAAAAATTTTAAAGAAAAAATAATAATTGAAAAAATTATTAAATACCTGAACTGCTTTCGCCTTATCGTCGACGAACGTCCCGTCCTTCTTCGTGTGAAGAACGCGGTGCAGCTCATCGGGCGGGACGGGGCGCCCGTGCTTCGCTTCCTAAAAAATTAAAGATTGAAGAATAAAACATAATAAATTAATAACTAATTGAAAAAAGAAAACGAGAAAAAAGTACGTAAGTAAGAAAACGACGAAAAAAAAACTTACCAATCGACTATGGTGCTCGTCGTGTGCCCAGGCCCCCGCTGTGTGTTTGGTGGGATTCTTTGCGCGGTTGGTCATATTCCTGATTGACACTGTCTTGCCCTGAGGAGTGCTCAAGCTCGCGAGAAGCCGCGTGTGGTCCTCCGGGCTCATCCACACGGGTCGGTTTGCTGCTTGCTTTCTGCGCGCCCGGTACATGAGGTCCTTGAATCGATCCCGGACGTGACTGTCCCATAGGGGGAACAATCTACCGTCGGTGATATCGGGATCGATAACAGGAAACTTGCTCTGAAAGAATTGAAATAAAAAATTGTTAAAGTAATAAATTTATTTCTATAAATTTCAAAATTAATTAATTATAAAAATAAATGATGTTTTTTACCTTCCAATTGTCATACATCTGACGTTTCTTCGTTGTCGGAATCTTCTGCCAGCGAAGGTCGTTGGGTAGAGGCATGCTCTGGAGGACCTCGCGAAACCGTTTTGAAACGGTTGTATGCGGCTGTACTCTGCAAAATCATAAAAATTATTTTGCTATTAGAAACTATTAGTTAACGGGAAAAAAAAACACTTTAAAAAAAGTTTAAAGGTTTAAAAATGAAATAATTAAAATAATAAACAAAATTACTTACGTATCCTCTTCAATCCGAAGGGTAGAGTCTGATGCCCGAGACGGCTGGGTGCATGAAGTGGAGGGGCCAGCTGGATTCGACCCTGATGCAGACCCGGACGCAGACCCGGACGCATACCCTGATGCAGACCCTGATGCTAAGCCAGGAGTCGTGGCCAGGGAGTCCTGCGGCAGTCGTGGTGTCGCAGACTCGGTCTCAGGGACTGCATCATCGAGCGTGGCAGCAAGTCCCGTCTCGTAACTAAAGAGGATGTCCAACTCCTCCGTAGTCAGGTTCGCATCAGGGGCAGCGGCAGTAGGCGTCTGCGGAGACCCTAGTCACCCGCGTCGTCAGGCTCGTCAGACTGGGGAGGACGTCGTCTGCCCGTCATAATCCTACAACCAAAATAAACTAATTTAATACTAATTACGTAAGTAAAATATTGAAATAAATTAAATTAATTAATTAATGAAATAATGTAAATTAAACTAACATAAATTAAGTAAATAATTTAAAATAAACTAATCAATTAATTTGAATAAAAGTAAATTAAAATTATATTAACTGAACTAAAATTAATTAAATTATACTAAATTAAGTAATGAAGAATTAAAATAAATTAGATTAATTGAACTAAAATTAATTAAATTAAACTTAAGATTAATTAATTAAAACTAAAATAAACTAATTAATTAATTTGAATTAAAGTAAATTAAAATTAGATTAATTGAACTAAAATTAATTAAATTAAACTTAACATTAATTAATTAAAACTAAAATAAACTAATTATTTAATTTGAATTAAAGTAAATTAAAATTAGATTAATTGAACTAAAATTAATTAAATTAAACTTAACATTAATTAATTAAAACTAAAATAAACTAATTATTTAATTTGAATTAAAGTAAATTAAAATTAGATTAATTGAACTAAAATTAATTAAATTAAACTTAACATTAATTAATTAAAACTAAAATAAACTAATTATTTAATTTGAATTAAAGTAAATTAAAATTAGATTAATTGAACTAAAATTAATTAAATTAAACTTAACATTAATTAATTAAAACTAAAATAAACTAATTATTTAATTCGAATTAAAGTAAATTAAAATTAGATTAATTGAAACTAAAATTAATTGAATTAAACTAAATTAAGTAATGAAGAATTAAAATAAATTAGATTAATTGAACTAAAATTAATTAAAGTAAACTAAGTAATGAAGATTTCAACTATTAGATTACCCTAAACTAAAATTAATTAAATTTAACTAACATTTATTAAATTTAATTACTAACATTAATTAATAAAAACTAAACTTAACTAAACAAATTAATTAAATTAAACTAAATTAAAATTAGATTGATTTGAACTAAAATGTATCAATTAATTAAAGTAAAGTAAGTACTTAATTAAACTAAATTACATTAATTAAAATAAAATTAATGAAATTAACAACATTAAACTAAACTAATTAAATTTAAACTAAAACTTAAACTAAAACTAACTAAAAATAACTTAAAACGGATACGAAACTAACCTCGTAATAGAAACCGGGATTGGAGGTTTAGGGTGTTTAGGTTTAGAGTAGGGTAGGAACGGGGAAAAAAGAACGGGGACGAAACGGGGAAAGAGAGAAAAGAAAGAAAAGGGAGAAAGAAAAAGAGAAAGGGAGAAAAGAAACGGGGGAAAGGAAAAGGGATCCGATTTTAAATCATTTTTGCGACCAAATGGTCGCAAATATGTAATAATGACAAGAAACGAAAGGTCGCGCGTGCTGGGGAAAATGCGACCATATGGTCGCATTTGTTGAGATATTGGCGACCATATGGTAGCATTTCTTGAAAAAGCGATTATATGGTCGCCACTTTGCCATGATCCAGAACAGCTGTCATATCACGAGTCCCATCAATCATTGCGACCATCTGGTCGTAATTATGAAATTCACCACCCAAACTTGCGACCAGATGGTCGTAATCTTTAAATTCACCGCCATAAATTTCATGGAAATTTAAATTTACCGCTCATATTTGCGACCATATGGTCGCCATTACACTTATATTGTTTAAAAAAATATAATTATACTTTTCAAAAAATGCGACCATTTGGTCGCCTTTCCCTTCTAAATTACTACCATGTGGTCACCTTTTGTGTGAAATTGCGACCACATGGTCGCAAATATATATATATATTTTAATCATTCCTTAAGAGAAATAGTTTTAATTAATTAAACACATACACACACATTTGAATAATGAAGTTAACGAAATATCTCATTCATCATCGTCTCCAAGAAGTCCGTCACATACAGTCTTCTTCTTCTGTTTCGTCATCAGATTCATCGTCTCGAATAAATTCATCATCAATGTCACGTGCGTGAGAAGTGGAAGCATTTGTATCATCATCATCATGCAATGTTATCGTTCCATCGTTCAAAGGACGAACAGTACTTGCATTCTGACCATCGTCGATTGCACGAGATCTTATCTCATCTTCTTGAAAAGCAACAACTTCCTCTGCATGGTCGTCTTTCTCGGACAAGTTTTCTTCTACCTGGCGTGATTTAACTTTACAAACAACTAACCAATCTGTCAGATCTCGTCTATTAATCGGATAGTTCAGGTAATAAACTTGAATCGCCTGTGAAGCCCGGACGAACTTATCAGAGGTGCGCATATGCTTAGACTTGTTTACCTCAACGATTTGTAAATGATCAATCTTACGGACTCCGCCTCATCTGGTTGTCTCGAACCAAGTGCAGTTGAACAGAACAATGCGTTTTAGCGTCGGACTTGCATATTGAATCTCAAGAATCTCATCGATTACTCCGAAGTAATCGTCTTCGTTTGTGCCGAACACGTGACCTTTTATGCAAACACCACTGTTGTTTGTTGCCCTATTCACTGAATGCGCCTTCGTTTGAAATCTGTAACCGTTACCCACGTATCCACCATACGACCTTGCTATCCGTCCAGGTCCCTTTGCCAAAGAAATGATGCAAGGATCATCCACCGGTAATGTAGGGGAGTCAACCTGTGTCATTGTCCACATACTGTAATGTTAGGAAGATAGTAATTGTTTCAACATAATGCAACGGTTTTTTGACAATTTAAAATAACTCACGTATGCACTGAACCAAGAACGAAACTCTTTGTCGATTATTGACCCCTCCTCAGCGTCTGTAAGACCAACTCGTGTCATTCGAACGTATACGTTTAGAAATAATCTGTATGTTACAAAAATAGTTAGCAAATAGTTTGTAATTGTTTATGCGATGAAATAATGTTAAGTTACAAACTCACTCTATGTAAGGCTCGATCTCTGCGCAGTTGCATAACACGTATGTCTGCATTACGTGATACTCAGAATCGATCAACGGCCTACGCACTGATCTTCCAACTGTCATGCCAGGTTCCGTAAAAATCGGCAAGTCGTTCATGTCAACACCTTCAAGTAAATTTTCGACAATGTTTCGTTTCGCGGCCGAAATCGCTTTCTGCAATGTGTTGATCAAAGTAGTATGAACAAAATGTGGTAGTCTCTTGCGTCAGGTACGCACTACAGATAGATCCTTCTACTCGTGATCTATTTCCAACCATCTTTTTCAACCGACGTAAGTACCTGTGGGTACAAAACATAATTTACATTCGATGATCACTGTACTGATTCATACGCGTACATTACAAAATAACTGTGCTTACCTTTCAAATGGGTACATCCAGCGGTAATGTACGGGACCCCCTAAGAATGCCTCATATGGAAGATGCTCCATGGAGTCAAAAAAGCCAGGTGGGAACATTCGCTCCAACTTACAAATAATAACGGCGATCTCTGAACTCATTGAAGCGACGGTAGCTTCCGTCGACTCTGTACATGTCAAGTCCCCCCAAAAAAACACTCAACTAGGCAAGCGGCTCCCAATGTCTATTCTCTAGGAACGGTCTGAACACGACGGGCATCAATCGTTGATGAATATATGACAGTCGTTGCTTTTCATCCCGAACATGATATGTTTTTGACTGTCTATACACAGACTCAAATTAGAAACGTATCCGTCCTGGGAATTTGATGGATTTGATCCACTCAAATAATGTTTTCTTTTCATCCGTCGTCAACATGTACTTTGCTTTTGCGTAATTATCATTGTCGTCAGGCTCCAACTCAGGATGGTGACATATCTCCCGTATATCGTAACGTGCCTTCAGATTGTCCTTCGTTTTTCCCGGAACTTTCAAAATCGTATTGAAAATGTTGTCGAAGAAATTCTTCTCGATATGCATTATATCAAGATTGTGTCTAATCAGTAGATCTTCCTAATACGGTAGATCCCAAAAAATACTCCGTTTCTTCCAACCCGTGTTTTTCCCAGCCGCATTGTTTGCACTCTCTGCACCTTCCACTTTAATCTTCTGCATCCCTATAGCATCTATACCGTGAAGAATCTGTCTTCCACTATACATGGTCGGGGGGGTTTGTTTTCTTACTCGTCGACCCTTCTTCCGGTCCTGCCTGGTTTGAACGGAAAGTGTGATTCAACGGCAAAAATCGACGGTGACAGTCAAACCAACAAGTTTTCCGACCGTTTCTGAGATAAAATGCATCTGTGTCTAGCATGCAATGTGCACATGCTTATGTCCTCGCCGTACTCCATCCTTTAAGAGGAGGAAATTAAGGTTCACACAATTAACTACACTGACTAAGGAAAGCAATAACAAAAGCTAAACACACACTCAAAAATGTATATGAAAGCAATTAAAGATCAACATACCTGACAACATTGAATACCCAGGGAAGTCATTGATCGTCTAGATTAACGCGGCGCGCATCAAGAAATTTTGTTTCTTCGAAATGTCGTACGTCATAACACCGTCAGTCCATAACCTTTTCAACTCTGCAACAAGTGGTTGCAAATACACATCCAGTTTCTGTTTTGGACTTTTCGGCCCAGGTAAGATCACTGTTAGAAAAATCACCGGGTCTCGCATGCACATCGAGGGAGGCAAGTTATACGGGGTTACCATGATTGGCCAAACTGAATATTGTGCCCCAGATGCCCCGAACGGGTTGAAGCCATCTGTGCATAAGCCCAATCTGACGTTTATCGGATCTTGTGCAAAATCCGGATGATAATTATTTAAATGCTTCCATGTCATAGCATCTGAGGGATGTCTCATAACACCTTCATCCTGTGAATGCTCGTGATGTCATCTCATGTGCAAGGCTGTCACATCCGATGCATACAATCGTTGCAGACGTGGGGTCAGCGGTAAATAGAACATGCGGGCGTTCGGAATCAGGCTGCGTTTCCCTTGTTTGTATCTTGGAAGAAAACAAAATTTGCAATGATGCAGGTCCTCATCCACATCCCAGTAAATCATGCATCCGTTTTGACATGAATCTATTTTCTCCACGGGTAATCCAAGTCCCTCCACTAGCTTTTTCGTGTCGTACAAACTGTGGGGCATATTATTTTCTTCTAGAGCGCATTGACGAAACCACGATGCAATTGCATCAAATCCTCTACTGGGTATGTTGTACTGCGCCTTTATATTTAAAAGTTCTATAGCAGCAGCAAGTTGACTTACCTCACACCCATCGTACAATGGTCGACTGGCTGTCTTTAGCATCTCGTGCATCTTTCGTGCATCCGGATTCATTTCCTCTTCTACAACCCGTTCATCTTCGTCTACGTTTAAACTTTCACGGAAATTTTCATTGCCCCCATACCCCGCACCATCAAGTATCATTTGCTGCATCTAACTATACTGTTGTTCATCATTCCGTTCTTCGTCAACAACCTCTACATTTGAGCTGCTACCTTCGTATCGTCTCGATTCCTGTAATGCAGCGTCAAACATTTCCTGTGTTTCCCCCTGAAACACCCAGTGATAATAATTCTGCACAAATCCCCGACTATAAAGATGCACCTTCACATCCAGAACTGGTATGATTCTCCTATTGTCGCATTTCTGCGCCTGGCAACGTAGCTTTCCACCATACTTTTCATAATAGACAGTTGTCATGCAAAATCGAACAAACTGTTCAACCCCGGCCACGAACTCATCGTTCAAATACCCGTCTATCAAACGAACATACATCCACTCTCTCATTTTCTTTTTTCTTAATGCTAACAAACAATAGGTGGAGGGATTTTATAATGGACTCCTCTGCTCATTTGCGACCAGATGGTAGTATTTTTGCTACCATATGGTCGCATTTTCCCCCCAAAATTTCCTGCCATTTTACTCACTGCCCAGAGTCACATCAAGTCAGAATTTACGACCAGATGGTCACTTTTTTGGTGACCAGTTGGTAGCTTTTATCCCACCCAATTTTTTATAAATTATTGGTCACATAAAATCACATAATTTGCGACCATTCGGTCACTTCTTAATGTGACCACGTGGTAGCTTAATTCCCGCTAAAATTTTAAGCCACCACTTCTCAATAAAGGTCACAAAAATTGCGACCAGTTAATCACTTTTAATTGTGACCACTTGGTAGCTTTTTTCCCTCCAATTTTAAGCTACCTCTGGTCAATAAATGTCACAAAAATTGCGACCAGATAGTCACTTTTAATTGTGACCACTTGGTAGCTTTTTTCCCTCTAAAATTACGCGCCATTTTTTGCTACCAATACATATTTTAGTCACAAAACTGCGACCAGATGGTCGTTTTTTTAGGTGACCAATTGGTCGCTTCTTTCGCGCCATTTTTTATAACTACTTCTGCTTTTGGTCGCAAAAAAAGTGACCAGATGGTCACTTAAAGTCAACCTTCAAAGAAAGTGACTAGGTGGTCACCAAAAAACCACCACTTTTGTTTGGTCGCATTTTGACAGTTTTTTTGTAGTGAATTTACAAACACGACACGACGACATAGAGTTCAAACGAACACTAAACTTTTCTCCAAAAACCTACGCCTTATAGTACATAGCCAAGTCAAAAGTCCTCTACTCGAGCCTCAATGCGCACCGGCTGCCTTGCTCTGACCACGACCTCTTCCATTACCTGAAAGGTGATATAGAGCACCTTTGAGTATGACACTTAGTGATAATAAAACGAGACAAATGATGAAATGTTTGAATGTGATGTATGCAAAGTGACAAAGATCAAAGCATGGATGTAATAAAGTCATGGAACATCAAGCGAGCACAAGTATTGTTAGCATTTTCTTATGTAATAACCGAAGCCGTAACTTGCTTTCATTTGCACGTGTCTTCCTACGCATATCTAAGAAATCATTTCAATATGTAAAATCCAATCACAAGGCTATCTTAGTAGCCGCACATAAACATTAGGCTATCTTTGTAGCCACACATAATCACAAGACTATCCCTGTAGCTACACATAGTCACAACGCTATCCCTGTAGTCGCACATAATCACGAGGCTATCCTTGTAGCCCCTTAGCCAATCTGGCACGGTAACCATATGTAAAGTCCAACATGAATTCACCATTACATAGGCTACGACCGCATGGCTATCAAACAAAGCAAATCAAATGAGATGCATGTAATGCAATGTTATGCTGGTAGACATGCTCATTTCGTAACACTCATCGGTCTTTAGCTTTTAACACATTGAGAATATAGATAAAAATAACACAATTTGTATATGGCTCAATATTTCACTTGAAACTACTAGTAATCATGGATAAGCATGCTAAAACAAGTAATTATCAGAGTATAAGCGTAATTAAAGTATAGTCCATTACACTCGTCTTTTTTTCTTGGTCAACCCATTATTGGAACGGCTTATCGGTTTTCCTTCTCCTCAATTCCTTTCCTTTTCCTAATTATAAGACCATGGAATAAGGTCTCATATCAGCCCCTCTCATTAGTAAACAAACTCCAAACTCATTCCGAAAACAACCCCGATCATCCAACCATTTCGTCACTCGAGCCCGTTTTATTCTCACCTTATTAATCGTTGCAAGTTTCGTCTTAAGCTCGACGTCCTCCTACAATAATCATGTCATATTATTAATTTAACTTATATCATAAAATTCTAGAAACTAACCATCAAGAAAAATCCAAAACCCGGTTCAATTTGAAAGACACAAACTAGCTCGTTAAAAGTCGGAATTTTCGGCAAATCCTTGGGGGTTTTCAAAATATCATAGCTTGCCATTCCAAGTTACTTTTCCTATGATAAATATATATTTAAACATACATATATTCCAGAATTGAAATCCACCAAGTTAAAAGTCATTAAAACTCAATTTGGAAGAAAACTAGCTTAAATTTGTCTTTAATGGAGTTTTAAGCCTATGCTCTTCCATGACTTCTTGAATCAAGTTGTGATATGAAATAGAAATTCCTAGGGTTTGTAATAGGTTTGATGAAAAATTATTTCCAGAATTTAAAAGTTATTTGAACTTTGAGGAAGAGAATTTAACAAACAAACTCAAGAGAAGCAATGAAATTCTACAACCTAGGTGATGAAATCTTAAGTTTTTCATAGATGAATTCTTACCTTAAAACTTCTTCAAACACTAAACTATTCACCCAACCTTTCTAGCTTGATGTTTCCTCAATAAATCTCCCAATTTTCACTTGATTTCACCAAGATCCAAGAAGAAATGAAAAAACAAAGAGCACTTCTCTTGTCTTCAATGGGGCCGAGGCGGGAGTGATGAGATAAAGAAGATGATATTTTGTTTTTGTTTTTCTCTCTTTTAATTCCATTATATTCTGAGTGTGTGGCTGAAAACAAAGTTTTCTAATTTCTCAAAAGTCCTCCCACCTTCTAATATTGCTTCCACATTTCCAAAATTACTAACCCATCCTTGCTCAAGCAAAAATTGCTAACAACTCCCTCCCATCTTATCTAACCATGGTTAAAGCATTATTTAAACTAATGTCCTCCCTTAGTTAACATTTAACTATAGTAAACTTACCAAATAATCAAAACAAAATAGTATATAATTTCTATATTAATTAACACCAAACACATTAACAAACAAACAAAAATCTATAATTAACCCTCTTAATAAAAACCCAGGGCCTTACAAACAGCCTCAGCCCAAAACTTCTTAGGTTGGTTTCAAGTGTTCATTATGCAACTAATCCTTTCTAGAATAGTTCTATTCATCCTCTCAGCTACCCCATTCTACTGAGGGGTTAGTCTAACTATCTTATGCCTAGTGAGACCCTCTTATCTACAATCGCTATTGAAATTCTTCACTCAAATACTCTAGACCATTATCAGTCCTTAGAACTCTCACTTTTCTATTTGTTTGTACTTCTACCTTTTGCTTCCAATCTTTGAAACAATTAAAAGCTTCAAAATTTTTCTTAAGAAAGTAACAACTTTCTTGAGAAGTCATCAATTATAGTCATAAAATACTTGTTGTTTCCCATTGATGGTTGTTTGGTAGGTTCCCAAAGGGATGATGTGGAGATAGTTCAAGATTCTAGAGGTTGTGTGCTTTAAACTAAAGAAGCTGACTCTTTTGGACTTTCCTAACACATAACTCTTACATAAGTCTAACTTGGTAATACTAGATTTGTCTATGATTCCTTGCTTAGCTAATTCAACTAGACCTCTTTCACTTATATGCCCTAGCCTAAGGTGCCACAAATGTGTTTGATTGTCAGGTTGCTTGAATGAAGTAGCAGCTATTCCTGTTATGGCTTCTCCTTGCAGAACATATAAGCCACATTCTTTGATTCCTTTCATGACTACCAGAGATCCACTGAGAATCTTAAGGATTCCAAATTTTGAGCTATAAGACAGACCTTCTTCATCAAGAGTACGTAAGGAAATTCGATTTCTACTTAGTTCAGGGACATATCTAACCTTGTTTAAGGTTCTAAGGAGGTCCTCACTAGTCTTGATTTTCACTTCCCCTATTCCCTCAATCTTGCAGGGGCTGTCATTACCTAATAAAACATTCCCTCCATCAACTTCTTTAAAGTTGAAGAACCAGTTTTTATTGGGACACACGTGGAAGGTGCAGCCAAAGTCCAAAGATCCATTCCTCTTTAGATGCTTTTGAAGCAACCATGGCTGCACTGGAGACTGCTATAAGAACATCACCATTATCTTCCCCAGCAGCCAAGTTTCCAAACTTATTAAGATTCTGGTTATTTGTGTTTTGGTTAGGGTTATAGGTATCTTTGCCATTGGTTTTTCTCTTAGGGAAGAACCTTGTAATATGGCAAAATTCACTACAGTGGTGACATTTGACATTCTTAAAATTCCCTCTAGACTTAGACCTAGATTTTCCTTTCCATTTCTTATTTCTATCATTTGACCTTCCCCTAACTTTTAGACTATCACCTTGACTATTGTTCCCATTACTATTCTTATCTTTCTTGAATTCTAGTTCCCAAGATCTAAGGGTAGAGATTACCTCATCCAGTGCAATGGTTGTTATGCCAAACTTGATAGCAGCCTTCAGTTCTATGTAATTGTCAGAAAGAGCATTCAACAAGATGATGGCCTTGCTTTCATCACTAATCTTCTCCTCATCAATTGAGGCTAGGGTGATGGTGATTTTCTTGTACTCATCCAAATTTTGTTCCAGAGTCTTTGAATTGTCCATGAAAAATCCAAAGAACGTTTCCTTCAATAGGATTCTGTTGGTAAGAGATTTGGTGTGGTAAATGTCTTGAAGCTTGTTCCATACTTCATATCCAGTATCCAGTATCCAGTTCATCAACTTGTCTCAGCACATTGTCTGCCAAGTATAGAATAATGATGGAATACACATTCAATTGGAGTCCAGATCTCTCCAATGCACTCATTGTAGCTGGTAAATTTTTTGGATCTTCAATGGCCTTATGAAGTTTCTGATGTACAAGTAAGGCCTTCATCTTCTTTCTCCAATTTTCAAAATCACCAGTTCAATCGAATGGATGAACTTCAAACTTCATTGACACATGAGACTGACAGATCTTTAATCTTTCAAGATTCTTGAATTCTAGAACTTCAAGAACTCTTCCACAGCCTTCAGGATTCTCAATTCAAGCTTTGATACCACTTGTAATATAACTAATCAAAGATCTAAAAAGAACAGTAACAAGAGATTCACACAAAGAAGAGAATAGATACAAAAGTTGCCTACATTCAGTTGCTGGAGATGGCTTCTCCAAGCTCATGCACTATCAAGCTTTCGATCCTTTATCAAGGGAGTTACAGATATCTCTCATACATCAAGTTTACTTAGAGATTTGATGATCAACATACATGATGATCTCAGAATTCTTACAAGAATACAACCAAAAGAAGAACAATAACAAGAACCTTTATTTTCTCTCTTTCTCTCATTAAAACTCATATTCTCTCTCAAAGTAGTGATCTACCGTATAGAATACAAGGAAAAAGTAAAGTAAATATCATTTTTAGCTTGCTCCATAGGTTGCTCAGCTGCCATGTAGAAAGTAATAGAAGAAAAGGAAGACAACTATAATCAAATGACCCATGTGCATGAAACTAACTGATAACAAACCAATTAATTTGGTTAGAATTAAATAAGCCTCTTCTTTGACTTGAGGAGACTAATAATTGACAGTTGTCAGAGAGAAATAGGGTGAGCTTCTTGATCATTTGATAATAGTTTCTTCATCACTACATCTTTTAAGCTTCATTATGTTTTTTTTTTGTTTTTTTCTTTCTAAATTTCTGTGTTTATCTTTCATCATTATATTTAATTTTGTTTGAAATGAGTTTCGAGCTTGCTTTTGGTCCAGTTTCTTGATTTCTAAAACTTCCTTATGAGTTAAGTTCATCAGTAATTCGATTTGTGATATTGTAAGTTAATCAATATATCTACAAATAATTTGGAGTTTTAAAATTATTGGGTGTGTTATTGACCCGTTCAACCAAGTGGGATTTATTTCGAAAATTAAAATTCTTAGTGTTAACATATCACATATTGCATAGTTGTCAATCAGACAAGCTGTCAATTAGGATTGATTATTTTCAGTAATTAGCTTAATATCAGTAATTATGGGAATCACTTCTCCTTTTTCTTATTTGTTTAGTATTTTTTCTGTATAAATTCATGTACATTCTTCAAGAGAAATACACATTCAGAATACATTCTCACCTGAATTGACATAGTATCAGATCCTTGTTTATTTGAAATTCTTTTCCTATTCTAATAAGCCTCGCCTAAACGTAGCGCTTGTGTCCTATTTGTGCTATTTTTTTTCCTGGTCTGTTCTTTACGTTTTGTTTCGATCCGATGAGAACTCATTCTGACGAGATCTCCTTTCGACGATATCCTTTCCGTTTTGCTCCAGTGAGACCCATTCTCGACGAGATCAATGCCATCCCATGGAAGAAGAACTCCATCAAACCTAGAAACTCAGAAGCCGAACGAAATTGAAGTTGTTGTTCAAAAGGGATCTTCAATTTTTAGAATCTATTCTCTGACCTCTGTATCAGCGTTCTCACAAAGGAGTTGATCTGCTGCTGCTCCTAACCTGCCCTTTCATTGCTTCAAATAAAGGTGTTGCCCGTGCCCAAACTCTTCAACTGAAGTTGCTGCCTGAATCTCTACACGCTGCTTGCGCCCCATTTCTGCTGCTTGAACTTATATTCATTTTTTTTAATTTTTTATGGTTTTTACAACCAATTTTTCATGGAGAAAGTTGCTACTTTTCATCCACATTCTACATTCGGCTCTCTTTTCTGTAAACAATGTAAGTTTATCGGTCATAAATTTGCTCATTGCCCTACAATTGAGTGCAAGTATTGCCATATGCTTGGTCATATTTTGGCCAACTGTCCTACTCGTCCATCTCGTCCCTCGGGATAAGTTATGAGACCAAATACTTTATCTAAAGTTAGTTCCTCATCTGTTGCTGCTACCATTACCTCTTCTTGATGCTTCTACTCCTTCACATTTTCAGCTTAGTGATCTCCAACATATCTTTCAACAGGTAATATCATTCAATTTTTCTTCCTTAGCCGTCACTATAGGTAACTCTTGGCTCTTTGATTCTGCTTGTTATAATCATATGACCTTTAATATTTCCCTCCCCCCGGGCTAAATCTCTTCCCCCCATTCAAGCTGCTGATGGAAACTGTATGTCTATTTCTCATATTGACAATGTCTTTAATCTTCCTAACACTTATGGTGTCCCTAATCTGACTTTCAATTTAGCCTCTGTTGGTTAATTATGTGATCTTGGCCTAAATGTTATATTTTCTCCTCATGGTTGTCAGGTTCAGGATCCGCAGACAGGGGTAAACGATTGGAACGAGTCACAGAGTGGGAGATTGTTTGAGCTCACTTCACTTCAACTATCGGTTTCTCCTTCTATTTCTGCTTCTAACACTAATTCTCCCAACTATCAATGGCATCTCTGTCTTGGTCACGCTTTCTCTGAAAAACTTCGCACCTTGGTTTCACTTGGCAACTTAGGTACTCTTTCAAAATTTGTTTCCTTTGATTGTTTGAACTGTAAACTTGCAAAACAACTAGCATTATCTTTCTCCACTTCCTCTTCATCCTGTGAAACTCCTTTTGGTTTAATACATTCTGATATTTGGGGACCCGCTCCTACTTCTACTATGAATGGTTATCAATATTTTGTTTTATTTATTGATGATTATTCACGTTTTACTTGGATATATTTTCTTAAACATTGTTCTGCGTTGTCTCAAGTTTATATTGATTTTGCAAATATGGCCAAAACCATATTTTCTCGAACCATTAAAATCCTCCACACAGACAATGTTATGGAGTATAAGGATTCCAGTTTTCTCCACTTTCTCAAACAACAAAGAACTCTTGTCCAATGATCATGTCCTCATACCTCCCAACAAAATGGTTGAGCGGAACGTAAACATCGGCACATTTTGGATTATGTTCGTGCTCAACTTCTCTCAACTTCTTGTCCAGAAATTTTTTGGGGTGAGGCCGCTCTGAACTCAGTATATACTATCAACCGTCTCCCGTCTTCAGTCATTCAAAACATATCTCCTTTTGAAAAATTATATGGTACTTCTCCTGACTACTCTCATCTTAAAGTTTTTGGTTGTGCTTGTTTTGTCCTTCTTCACTCTCATGAGCATACAAAACTTGAACCACGTGCTCGATTATGTTGTTTTCTTGCCTATGTCCATAAGCATAAAGGTTTCCGTTGTTGGGACCCCATTTCCAAATGGTTATGCATCTCTCGTCATGTCACCTTCTGGGAGCATATTATGTTCTCCAGTCTCTCCTCCTTTCATACTTCTATCTCTAGTCCTCTACCATTCTTTACAGATCCTCTAGTGCTCTTTTTCCACCCTCAGACCCTTCCCATGTCCCAGAGCTCGATCAATCGGTTCATATTCCTACTCTTCCAACTCCAACGTCTGTCTCTCCTGCTGAACCAGAACCTGTCATTCATGTTCGTCGCTTAACTCGGGTAAGAGAAACTCTTCATCATCTTCAAAATTATCATTGTTTTTCTACTATTGTTTCTTTAGTTGAACCATCTTCCTATCATGAGGCTAGTACTGACCCTCTATGGCAACAAGCAATGACTGAGGAACTACAGGCTTTAGAAAAGACTCATACTTGAGATTTCATCGATCTTCTTCCTGATAAATGACATATTGGCTGTAAATGGATTTAAAAGATCAAAACTCACTCTGATGGATCTGTTGAACGTTATAAGGCTCGTCTTGTTTCAAAAGGATACTCTCAAGAGTATGGTATTGATTTTGAAGAGACATTTGCTCTAGTTGTTCGAATGACATCTGTTTGTAGTCTTTTAACCGTTGCAGCTGCCAAACAAGGGCCTCTTCTTCAGATGGATGTTAAAAATACCTTTCTCAATGGTACTTTATCTGAAGAAGTGTTTATGAAGCCACCTCCTGGAACTTCTCCTCCAGCTCAGAAAGTGTGCCTTCTTCGACGTGCCTTATATGGTCTCAAACAGGAACCATGGGCCTGGTTTGCCACCTTTAGTTCAACCATCACCCAACTTAGATTTACTTCAAGTCCTCACGATACAGCCTTATTTACCCGAAAGACTCCTTATGGTATTGTTCTTCTTCTCCTTTATGTTTATGATATGATTATTACGGGTGATGATCCTTAGGCTATTTCTAAGTTACAAACTTATCTTGAGAAACACTTTGAGATGAAATATTTGGGCCCACTCAGCTACTTTCTAGGCCTCGAGGTTTCTTCCCGCTCAGATGGGTACTACTTATCTCAAGCTAAGTATGGCTCTGATCTTCTGGTTCAATCTAGTCTCACTGATTCTGCTAAGATATCTACTCCCTTGGATCTGAATGTTCGCTTGAATCCTTTTGATGGTACACCTCTCTCGGATCCTACTTTGTATCAACAACTTATTGGTAGTCTTGTATATCTGACAATAACTCGCCCATATATTGCCTAAGCTGTTCATATTCTCGGTCAATTCATGGCTGCCCCAGGGACTATTCAATTCACTGCAGTGCTTCGTGTTCTACGCTATGTCAATGGCAACCTTCTCCATGGACTTCAATTTTCCTCACAGTCCTCTTTGGTTTTATCTAGATACTTTGATGCCAGTTGGGCTTGTGATTCTACTGATCGTCGTTCCACCACCGGATACTACTTCTATTTGGGAAATTCTCTAATTTTCTGTCATAATAAGAAATATACAGTCACCTCACATTCCAGCACTGAGTCTAAATATCGTGCACTTACTGATGCCACATCAGAGCTATTATGGCTTCATTGGCTACTTGTAGACATGGGTGTTCCTCAAAACTCTGCTACTATCCTTTATTGTGACAATCGTAGTACTATTCAGATTGCCCATATGTGTTTCATGAACGCACCAAGCACATTGAAAATGATTGTCACTTTATTCGTCAACACCTATAGAGTAGCACTCTCCTTCTACAGTCCATTTCCACCACAGATCAACCAACAGATATCTTCACCAAAGCTGTTTCTTCTAGTCGTTTTACTCAGCTACTTGACAAACTCAAGTTGATCTCCAGACTACCACCTTGAGTTTGAGGGGGGATGTTACCATATCACATATTGTATAGTTGTCAATTTGACAAGCTGTCAATTAGGATTGCTTATTTTCAGTAATTAGCTTAATATCAATAATTACGGGAATCACTCTTCCCTTTCCCTATTTGTTTAGTATTCTTTCTGCATAAATTCATGTACATTCCTCAAGAGAAATACACATTCAGAATACATTCTCACCTGTATTGACGTTTGGTATCAAATTAGAGGATCATTTGTTGTTCATTGCACTCCAAACATGTCATAATCTTACCAATTTAATACTTCTCGACTGTGAAGGTCCTACTTTAGTTTCAATTGAATGTAAATATTTATAAGGCTTGGGTAACTGCTCGTTTATGATTGATTCCCATAAAATTGATCTCTTTAAAGTGCAAGGATGTAGTTCAATTAGAGCTCATGAGACAAAATTCTTAAAAAAACCTTTTCAACTGCTAATAATGCAGTTAGATCATCATTGTTAATTGATCGTTTATTAAAAGCTCTATGGTATTAACTATCTTCTTTATGTTTAGTGAATTTTCCTATTTCTAGATACTTTTAAATCCACTATGGTGAGGATGACTACTCTGTTTCAGTTAGCAGTTGCTTTCCAAAGAAAGATGAACTGCGTTTTGGGATTGAGTTGATAGATTTTTTTAAGGCCAAGGCAAGAATGTCAAAGATAAAAGCATTTATTGTCATTATCTAGTTGGATATCAATGCCATTATTTCATCTAAACAAATTTGGAGTCAAAAGTTATGTTTCATGTGGTAAATTACATTTTCTTCATGGCCACAAACTAAATCAAGCTAATTGTTTCATTAATATTATATTTTCACCTCCCTACCTTCCCATTACATCTTTATACCTCATTTTTTTGGAAAAGAAATTGGCTCAGGTCTAACCATACTTTGGTTCTTTTCCACTTTTCTTATCGTTATATTTGCAAGTTGTAAGTAATGATTTTGGTGTTGTGAAGAAGGTAATTGAAATAAGTGAAGTGCATGTTACTGATTAATATGCGTGGTACTTCATTAGTTGAGTAAAAGTATCTAATTCAAGCAAGTCGTTGTTAATGGCGCGAAGGTTCCCTCCCTCTTTGGCGATGGAATCTGTCGCTAACAAATATGGCGACATAATTTCCGATGAACCTATACGACAAAATTCGTCGCTAATATTTTACGGGAACATTTCTGCCATCCTTAGCAATAGATTTCGTCCCTGGTTTTGTAGTTTACTACTTATAAATAGATGTGTCAAGCAATAAGATATCACCATCATAAAAAATATTTGCATACTTACGTTTGACAAGGTTTTCACTTTGAGAGATTATGAGTTGTGTTTGTTATTTTGTATTTTTTTTTTTTAAAATACGTGAATGTATGTATCTTCGTTTGTTAATTAGAAGGTTATTTGAACGACCAGTTCATAGTACGGGGTGGAATGGTTCGTAGAGTTTTGTGAAAGTATTGATTTTTTTATCTCTATGAAAAGAAGATACGATGTCCATGCAAAAAGTGTCAAAATAAAAAAGATATTTTCGCCAGTTGACGTGAAAACACCTATATAGTCGTGGGTATGTAGAAAATCATTACCAGTGGGTGTATCAAGGGGAAACTGACGATCAGTATAATGCGACGTTGGAGCAGTCTTTGTTGCATGCAGGTAGCAACTCGAACGGAATGCCAATTATGGATGAACCGAGTGATGACATGCAATATAAGTATGGACAGATGCAACAGATGATATTTGAAGGTACGTTTAATCATACTTAAGATGATAGTCATACTATTCTAGATGATGAGGAAATGAATCCAAAAGCACAACGAATGTACCATATGCTCGAATCAACTATTAGGTCACTGTACCCGAGTAATGATATCAATCAACTGGTTGCAGCTACAAAACTTCTTAGTATAAAAGCGTCATATCCTATCCCAGAGAGAGGCTTCAACAAGATTTTACAATGGTTTCATCATTACGCCCTGCAAACAACATGTTACCTGAAAGTTTATACGACACAAAAAAATTAGTTTAGGGTCTCAGATTGCCTGTTGAGAAGATTGATTGTTGCATGAACAGATGCATGGTATTCTTGGGGGACGGAGATTCGAGTCTTCATAATTGTAAATATTTTTTCATTTGAGATATAAACAGGTAAACACACTCTTATTGCACATACTCGTATGTTTTATTTGTCGATCACTCCTCATCTCCAATAGTTGTATGCATTTGAAGTAACTACTTCGCTCATGAGATGGCATCACGAGCACTCCTAAGAGGATGGTTTTATGAAACATCCACCAGATGTTGATACGTGGAAGTATTTGGACCATTGTCATTCATAATTTGTAAGGGAGAGTAGAAATGTTAGATTGGGGTTATGCACTGAAGGGTTTAATCCGTTTGGAGCTTCTGGAGCACAATACTCTTTACGTCTTGTTATGTTGACTCCGTATAACGTGCATCCATTGATGTGTATGAAAGATCCTGTTATTTTCTTAACAGTCATAGTACCCAGTTCGAAGAGTCCGAAACAAAAGTTAGACGTGTACCTTCAACCTCATATTACTGAGAATCTTAATTTGTTGAATAATGGAGTATTGACTTACGATGTGTCGATAAAACAAAATTTCTGGATGAGAGCCGCTGTAATTTGGACTATTTATGACTTTTCAGCATATTCAATGTTATCCAGTAAGAATCTTTTTATTCATTATTTCACTCTGAGCGTGAACCGGACATTAATCTTTACACATGTCAGGGTAGAGCATATCAGGAAAGTTTACATGTCCTCATTGCATGATTGACACTGAAGCTTTCTTGTTAAAACATGGATGAAAAACTTGTTGGCTTGATTGTCATAGAAGATTCTTACCGAACGACCATTTATTTCGAACAAATAAGTTAGATTGGTAAAAGGGGCGGAGTGTACGCAACCAAGGCACTCCCCAAGTTTTTAGTAGAATCGAAATCTTATATGGGTTAGATTCTATGGGCATGTAAAAAGTTACTAAGATTGGTGCTGAGGTTACAAACAAAGTTGTTGGTAAAAACACTGGTTGAAAGAAACAAGATTTAGTGATCAGGGAAAACTTGGATGTCATACATATTGAAAAGAACGTGTTCGACAATGTTTTCAATACAGTTTTAAATGTGTCCAATAAGACGAAAGACAACCTCAAGGCACGGTATGACATCCAGGAAATATATTGCAACCAAGGCCATCCCCAAGTTTTTACTGGAATCAAAATCTTACACGAGTTAGATTCTTTGGGCATGTAAAAAGTTACTGAGATTGGTGGTGAGGTTACAAACAAGTTGTTGGTAAAAAAAACCTTGTTGGAAGAAACGAAGTAAATTTTGGGATTTACCGTATTAGGGAGATTTAGTGATCAGACACAACTTAGACGTCATACATATTAAAAAGAACGTGTTCGACAATGTCTTTAGTAAAGTTTTAAATGTTTCGAATAAGAAGAAAGACAACCTGAAGGCACGGTATGACTTCCAAGAAATATATCGTCACCCAGAGTTAGAGTCGGACGAAAGTGGACACTATGCAAAGGCCAAATACATGGTGAATATATAAGAGAAGAAAAAGATGTTTGAATGGATGTGATCGATTAAATTCCCTGCTGATTACGTTTCTAATCTTTCTAGATGCATTGACGTGCAGAGTCATACTATTTTTGGAATCAAGAGTCATGATTGTCACGTTTTCATTTGCAACGATTGATGTATGTTGCATTCAGACTGTTCCTCGAGCATAAACATTAGGAACTATTGGCACAGTTGAGTGTGTTTTTCAGGGAGTTGACCTGTGAAAACTTAACCCAAGAGACAGTCGAAGCATTAAATCGAAAGATTCCAGGTATAATTTGCAAATTGGAGCGAATGTTTCCACTAGCTGTTTTCGATTCAATAAAGTATCTTCTGGTGCATCTATCGTATGAGGCATTACTAGCGATTCAGTTCAATATACATAGATGTATCCATTTTAAAGGTAACGTAATATAGTTAATTATATTAATACATAATTAGATCAATATATATTTACTCCATCTGCATATTCTAAGATACTTCTATAAGTTGAAAAAAACTATTGGAAATAAGGCTAGAGTGGAAGGATCAATTTGCAGTGTGTACCTAGTATATGAGACGACAACTTTTTGTTCATATTACTTCGATCAACATATATCATATCAGTTTTTCCCAGCCAACCATAACATGGTTGACAAATTTCAGAAGGAGTAGATCTGAACCACCTGAATATTTTTACTGTACCAGACAAAGTTTTAGGCATCTATGTGGAGACCCTTAAGCGATGAGAAGTACCATATCGTCCAAACTTATTTATTATACAACTGTGAAGAAGTTGAGCCATATATCAAGTAAGTTCATCTAATTACAAACATTTTTTAAAATTAAACGAGTGAATTGTTTTTTTTAATAATTATCGATTCATTTGCGCAACTTATTTGTGAATTTCTTTATACGACCATCACACCTTGAGATTATTGAATTAGAAGAAATGAACATGATCGACGTAGATTTTCATTCATGGTTTACAATTACGTGAGTTATTGATTTTGTCAATACAGGATTATCATGAGAGATCTATGTACGGCTAGTTTTGATACGACGATATGTTCGATTCTTTCTCTTAGGTGGATTCGCCAACGCAACCAATATCTGACCCACGCATAATATCGATCGCAAAAGGTCCAGCAAGGATTATAAAAGCATACACCAATTATTATGTTCAAGGGTATAAATTTCAAATCAAAGCTCATTCAGTGAACTGAGCAACAAAAAATAGTGGCATATGCATAAAGGGTCAAGTATTTGGGAACAATGCAGAAGATTTTTATGGAATCATTAACGAGATTATTGAACTTAGATTTGCAGGTCCAAGTATAACTGTACGATTGTATTTAACTGCATATGGTTTGAAACCACTAGACAAGGTGGGATTTAAGAAGCATCCAAATCAGAAAATTGTTGAGGTCAACCGGATAAAACACATGTGCACCCCGAGATCATTTTGTGTTGTCACAACAAGCAATCCAGGTTTACTATTTATATTATCCCATGAATCAGCGAGATCTATTGGATTGGTTAGTTGTCTGTAAAGAAAGATTGATGATAATAAATGACAGTCTTCCTAAAAAAGATAGTGAGAATTATATTGCATTCCAAGAGGATGAAGTGCAACATTGCAAAATTGATAAAGGAATTAACTCATCTGTTAAATGATGCAACATAGACACTTTTTGATCCAAAAACGTATATGTTCCAATAAAAAATGACAAAGAATCTTCTTCAGATGAAACATATGAAGAAGAAACTGAAGAAGTCACTAATGACTCAGAAGAACTCATTGATGATGAAAGCTATGATTACGATGAAGATGATTGAAATGTTGTTATATTTGTAAACGAGTCCTCATTTTGTAGAAAATCACTAGCAAATCAAAATATAAAATTAAAATTTGAAAATATCAATTCCATTTTTCATTTCTATTTAACTCAGTGATTTATCAAAACTAGTCGTTCAATTTTTTAACTTAATGAAGATAAAATAGAAGTAAAAGAATGCAAAAAAAGAAGAAGGGAGTACATAAAACAAAATGAAATATTAACGACACAATTCGTCGCTATACACTTAAACATGGAGTTTGGCGATAGATTGCGTCGATAATGAACATGAAAACACAGAATGGGTGTTTTCTTTTTCTAAGTGTTCATGAAGTTTAGCGACGAAAGCAAGGAAACACATAAGGGGTATTTTTTTCTAAGTGTTCATGGAGTTTAGTGATGGATTTTGTCGCTAAGGAGCAAGGAAACACAGAAGGGGTGTTTTGCGACGAATTCTGTAGCTAACAAATGCATAACGAATATATTTTGCATTAAATTTTCCTTCTCTCCATCTTCTTTAGTGACGAAATTTGCCGCTAAAGGGTAATAAATAGGCACGCAACTCAAAATTTCACCAAAAATTGTGGCGGGATTGGGCGACGGAATGCGTCGCATTCTTCATTTTTAAGTAAACAAACAATGACATTCATGTCATATAGCGATGAATTGCATTGCATGCTTCATTTTTAAACGCGGAAGAGTTTAAGTAATTAGCGGCAAATTTTATCGATAAAATGTGATTATGACCCACTCGAGGCTGCAATTTCTTCAGATTTCTTCTCTTTTCTCTCTTCCCTTTCTTTCTTTTCCTTTCTTTCCCTTTCCTTTTCCTTGCTTTTCTTTCTTTTCCTTTCATTTTCCCTTCCTTTTCCTTGATTCTCACGTCAATTGAAACTATTCCAAGTAAGTTTCATTTTTTTTTGTAATTCTTGTAATTTAATTTATTTTATGTTGATTTAAATTAAATTTAGTTTAGTTTAGTTTATGTTAACTTAGTTTAGTTTGTTTATGTTAATTTAAATTTAATTTAATTTAGTTTATGTAGTTTTAAATTTAAATTTAATATATTAGTTTAATTAAATTAAATTAATTTAAATTTATGTAAATTAAATTAAATTTAGTTTAGTTTATGTTAGTTTAATTTAATATAATTTAATTTAGGTTATGTAAATTTAATTCCATAGGTTTAATTCAATTTAATTTACTTTATGTTAATTTTATTTTATTTTATTTAGTTTAAAGTAATTTAATCGGGTTAATTTAATTTAATTTATATATTATATAGATCATGTCTCCTCGTAGACATGCTGAAGGGATGATTTACTAAAGTAGCGGAATTTATTTAATAACACAAATTAACACTTAATTTAGGATCTATTAATATCATGCAAATTGTGATAAAAACACGAAGAACATGTAGATTCATGCTTTATTTTCGAAAATTAAAACCGGAACTTACATTGACTGATTAATGGAGAATCGGTTGGAGGTTTCTTTACAGCTTCAAATCCTCAGCAACACCGGATCTTCTACGCTATATCCCGATCGATCAAACGAAACCCGATTGTGGGATCGAACTTTAGAAGAAATTGGGAAGAAGAAAAATATTTTCTTCCCAATTTTGAATAGGGAAAATCGGCACTCAAGGGGGAGAGGAGGAAGAGAGAATTCCGAATTTCTAAGGAATTTAATTGTGTGATTTATGAATGACCCAACCTTCCTATTTATAGGAAAATAGGAATCCTAATCCCATTAGGATTAATCTATAGAGATAAATACAAAAAGAAAAAAGATTATCTCTTTCCTTTATCTTGCAATTTCGAAAATGCCATAGATAAATAGGAGATTATTTTCTTTTCTTTATTTTATTTATCTTGGGTAAATAAATCTATATAACTATTATAGGATATAATTCAAATAATTATCTCCTACAAATTATCTATGAAGGCCAAAATTAATAATAAATAATTAATAAATCAAATTTATTTAATTAATTATTTTGGGCCAATTTCAATTGGGTTCATTAATCCAATTGGGCTTGAAACTCTCTCTTAAATTAATAAGTCCAACTTAATTAATTTATTTATTAATTACCATTTAAATAAAATATTTTATTTAAACAATTAATAATATTAATATTTTCTCCCGACTAAATATTATCAAATTATATTTAATTATTAATTTCCATTTAAATAATTTTCATTATTTAAATAATTAATAATAAATATTTTAATTATTAATTTCCATTAAATAAACTCATTATTTAATTGATAACATTTTATTATTAATTATTAATTATTAATTCCGTTCAAATAAAATTTATTATTTAAACAATTAATAATTGTCAATTAATTTCAAATTATTAATTACCATTTAAATATACTCAATATTTAAATAATTAATAATATCTAATTAATAATATTTCATTATTAATTTCATGTTTAAATAAACTCATTATTTAAACAATTAATAATGTTTATATTAATTACCGTTTAAATATACTCAATATTTAAACAATTAATATTGCCTATTTTAAGTAATTCACTTTACTTAAAAATTTCCATTTCTTTTACTTGATTTCGCGACTACGATATTTGGGCTAGCATAGGGACCCGATGGACCTATAGATCATGGGCTTAATAATTAGTCAATTAATTGATTAACTCATAATCAGTTAATTACTTATTATCTAACTATGAATAATTCCACTATAGATTCATAGCTGAACTCCCCTCACTATAGATGAGTTATGTCCATTTAGTTTATCTTTATTTATATTTGTGATATTATCCTTCACGCGGAACCCTCATAATTACAGGCGGATAAATTTACCGTTTTGCCCCTGTAATTACTGTTTTATCCTTGTGTTCCCGCTGATTCTCCAATGAACTTTATCTTTAGTCGAACTAGAGATAAAGTACTTCTGTGATCAATAGAAGTCGTGGCGCCATTTGTTCATGTCTCGAATCAGTACATCAAGGGAGTTTCCTAAAGTTCCTAAAATGTTCGGTATCGCACCGATACTGGTTAATTTATAGGAAAGTTATGAATTCCATCTCGTGAAAATGAGTTCCCAGCTACTTATCTAGTCATGTTCCCAAAACAAGAGTGTATTGAGTGTTCTTACAGATCGCTCTCAACTATGTGAATCAAAGAACATAACTTCACAAACAGGAGTCCGCATTTCACTCAGGATTGAGATCTATCACGGTTGATAAACTTAGTTTGATATTCGATCATTTCTCGTAAACGGTACTAAGGAGAAATTTGATCGAACATCGTGGTCCTGTCTTATACAATCAACATTGTATATGATACTTCCATTTCATGTCTCCCACATGAATGATCAGGATTAGATCATTTGTCTATAAACAAAATGCGAAGCTATCAACAATGTTACCAGGATAAGGTTCCCAAACGTTATCCATTTACTGTAGAAACTTTTAAGTTACTTATCTCGACTTTAATCCTCTTGTATGACTCACATACTAAGTCGTGATTTCATAAGAGTAACTTAGGCTTTACTATTTGAATGTTTGATATTTATATATTTCCATATATTACTAATATCGTCAATTGAATCAATCTAGATAATATAAAGAACTTATGTTTATTTATTTAATTTATTCGAAATAAATTATTATAATTAAATAATTACAAGTTCTAGGACACCATCCCTAACACATGCACCACTACCTTCCGACCTCTAGGGGATGGTAGCTCAAGGAGTCAGACCCATGAGGATTTCTGGCTTGGGGATGAGCGAGACACGATGATCGAGCAGGAGGCCACTTCCGAGGAGCTTTCTATCTCTGGGCGTGTTCGCTTAAGCCTGGAGAACGACAAGTACGTTTTTCCTTTTTTTTTCGTTTTATTATAATAACATATATAATACTTATCTTATTAACTTTTGTATCTTTATTAGGTTATAACCATTGCGGAGCATATCGACGCGGTTTACAGAATTCATACGGATGAGTCCAATCTCGGAACACCCACGCTGGCAGAACATCCCGGCTCCGACCAAGATGCCATTGTTGGCAGTTTGGAAGGTAAAATTCATAACTTATCAATTTATGTTTTCTTATATGTAATTTATAATTAACTAACATATTTTTTTCAGCAACATTTTGATATTCATACTGAGCTGACTAGTTGATCTTCCTTCCATGGATTCAGCAGGCCGGCACCCGGTATAGAGACCCGGGCTTTCATACATACACTGACTGATAAGAGGTCGTCACACTTTTCCGCTGAGGAGCACGAGGAGATCATTCGACGTAGCAAGACAATGGAGGCACATTGTATTTTCGTAATAAAAAAGGCTAACCGGAACGCTAACCATTCATTGCACAATGGAGGGTCTCACCGTACGAACATCACAAGAGATTTGTAGGTGATTTTCTATTTCATTTCATTATATTTTATAAACTAATAATAACTCTTTTTTTTTCTCAAGCACAAACTCTAAATCCTCATGTTGATGATGTAAAGTTGTTTCTACTTATGCACACCAAAAATGGCTGCAAGGAAATGTTTGTGAACGAGATGGAAAAATAACGAGCTGTAAGTTAATTCGATAATTTAGTACTCATTTAACCTCTTTCCAAATTAAAACTAACGAAACTCTTTTTTGTATTGATGCAAACTCGGTACAATGAGATCCTTGCTGAATGCTTACCGACTGCCAACAGTCAAATGACTTAAGAGGATATTCAGAGTGCCTATCTTGAGGCAGGTGTCTAGACGACAATGTTTCTGGACTTGGTAAATATATCCTGATCTTGTACACAATAGTCATATGCAACTAGTAAACAATTAATTATTAAGAATTACCAGCGTACCTGGTACCGTTGACCCTTGAGGCGACTTTTGGACTTAGGCTTAACCGACCGACTCAAACACATAAGACATATCTTAGAACCACATAGGCTATGATACCAATTGTAACGACCCGGTTTATAAAATAAACCTAAGTCGCGAGTACACAAGGTGGAAACGTGGACCCTACATTTTGTGACAAAGATTAAAAGTAAACTAGAAACCATAATTTAAAGTTTTGAATCAAAATGCTCGAGTTAAACCTTTCTCGGAAACAAAATAAGGCACGTCTACCTTTTTATTAACAAACGAGTTTGAAGTTTGTAGTTCGTAGACTAGAAAGCTTGAAAACTAAAAGTTACACTTAAGACATTCACAAGTTTGTTTGCGTAAATTTACAAACACGACACGCCAACATAAAATTCAAACAGACACAAAACACTTCTCTAAAAACCTAAGCCTTCTAGTACAAAGCCAAGCCAAAAGTCCTTTCGTCGAACCTCAATGTACTTTATTAAAGCCACTTTCACGGGGAGGAAGAACATGCACCAGTCATCTCACAAGCTCCATTATTGAGCTTCATCATTTTCAACTTTTATAAAGATTCCTTTTATTTTGTTTTCTTTTGAATTATTAGTTTTTACTATTTGCTTTTTGAAAAGGTAGTTTTTACTATTTGCTTTTTGAAAAGGTGACTGACAGGGGTCATGTCCTATCTCCCACCTTCTTTTGTCTTTTGTCCTTTAGCAATAATTATTTTTCTTTTCATAAAGATGATTCAGACAGGGGTCTTATCCTACTGACTCATCCTTATCTCTTAGTAAGTTAGTTTTAATTTTCTTTTAAAATCCGTAGTTCAACTATCAGTCTATAAAAAGACTGAAGTTTGTAAGATTGGGATCATCGAGCAAAACATATCAGCTCCCATCCCCCTCTCTCTCTTCTCTCATGTCCCTCTAAATCAAGGTCGTATAAATCACCTCTTTGTGATTTGGGATGAAATTGGGGAGAGAAAATTGTTGGGGCCGAGTCAGTTAATTAATGTGATTAGGGAACAGATGAAGACTACGCAGAGTAGAAAGAAGAGCTATACTGACAAGCAGCTCACTGATCTTGAGTTCTCAGTAGGTGATCACGTGTTTTTGAAATAGCACCCATGAAGGGAGTGATGAGATTCGGGAAGAAGGGGAAGTTGAGCCCTCGGTTCATCGGTCCTTTTGAGATTTTAGAAAGGATTGGGCCACTTTCATATAGGTTGGCTTTGCCACATGCGTTGTCTGGAGTTCATAATGTGTTTCATGTGTCAATGCTTCGTAAATACGTTGTCGATCCTACACATGTGACAGAGTATGAACTGGTTGAGTTAGAGGCAAATCTGTCCTATGAAGAAAAGCCAGTTGAGATCTTGGCAAAAGAACAAAGGTTATTGAGAAACAAGACCATAGAGTTGGTCAAAGTTTTGTGGAGGAATCATACTTCGAAAGAAGCCACTTGGGAACGGGAGGATAACATACCAGCTAGCTAGTTACCCTCACCTTTTTCTTGAGCATTGAAGCTTTTCGGGGACAAAAAGCCTTTTTAGGTGGGTAGTTCAGTAACACCCTGACACAGGGTAAATTAAAACTTTTGAATTAATATTATTATTGGTAAATAATATTAATTATTGGAAAATTAATTAAGAATGTTATTATTGCATCCATAGGCTTGGAAGAGAACATTTTGCAAGGAAAAGACTTTTGAGCAATTTCCTGTAGTTGGAGGAGTTTTTATCAAATAAGGAAATTAGGAAGTGGTGAGACAAGGGTTAAACTTCATTGTGTTAGTAAAGAGAATTTTTCTTTTCTCTCTTCCTCACCACGACACTACCACCCGCTTGGAAAGACTCGGAGATTTACGTTTGGATTCTTCATCGTTTTGGGTGATGATTTGAGGCGCGATCACAATTAGGAGTACTCAGGAGATCTTCGTTTGATCAAAAGGTAAAATCTCTTTTCTCCTCTTCTTGGATCCTCATGCCACCGTGTTTAGGGTTTTGAATTGATGTATTTTGTTCGTCAATTTCGCTTGATATGTTGTCGATTTGAAGTGTAGTTGAAACTAGGTGAAGATCAGAGGCCGTTGCTTCAATCTTCTATCGTTTCGGGTAAGTTTCGAATTGATTTTATTTTATTTAAATTCTAGAGTTTTATTTAATTCATGAGTACTTGATTTTCAAGAACCCATTTGTGAAACCAATTCCTTTGATCTCAAACCCTAACTCAAAGCCTAATCCTCTAATCAATTTTGATCCACCTTTCACCAAACTAAAAGCCCATCAAAATCTATCACCCTGGACTTTGACCCACAACCAAACCGTGACCCGAAGGCCTCGATTCAGCTACGACAAGGATAGCAGCACCGTAGCTGCTGTCCTCTTCAAATGGCGAGTTGTTTTCGTTATTTGGTTGTCCCGTTCGTCGAGCTGTTGAACCCTAACCTTTTTGGTATCGATAGGTACTATTTTAGAAAGTTTTTTTTAATGAATTTAGATCGTCGTTTCAAGTCTAAACTGTGGTGGAAAGTACTCTGGAAAATCACATATTTGAGGTGAGTTAACAGTTTAATTGACGGTGGGGTTTTAGAGAAATATGAAGCTCAAATCGTAGTTTAAATGTTTCCAAATATTTAGTTATTAGAATGATTTTTTATTGTTGGAACATCCGAAATTCTACTTGGGAAAATTAATTGTTGGTTAGAGCTGGTTTAGGCATATTTCAGTGAAAAGTGACTTTTCTTGAATCAATTAAATTCTAATTGTTATTAATGTTAATTCTGGAATATTTAGGAGTTTAAGATGATCTTTAGACATGAGAATTGATTTAGGAAGTGTTAAAGTGAAATTTTAGTTTTTCGACAGTTTTTACAGTTTTTGATAGTTTTTACAGGTACTAATGTACATTGCTCATAAGAATGTATCATTAGAGGTTTAGTTATAGATGCATTATAACCAGGCACTAGAAACTGTTAGTAGTCCCGAAGGACCGCATTTCTAGTGTTGCATGCTTATTTTTGTTTATTGTTAAATAGTGTTAATTATTCATTATGGATCGGTTGCTTGTATGAGAATGAGTTTATGAGAAATTATGTATAATAATTCTGGTTATGAGAACGGTTAGGATTATTGATCCATGTATAGGAATGTTTAATAAAGATCTTGAATACGGAATTAGTTAGAATTGCCTATTCATGTTAGCAAGTTGAGACTTGAAGTTTTAGGTCATTGTAATTTAAAAGTTATTGGAGAGTGTTTGGGTGCTTGAGACTCGGATTGAATCATTTTTAGATTATTTAAAACCTTATCTGTTAATTGAATCATTTTCTCACTGGCTTTAGCCTCACGGTAATATAATTTTTTTTCAGGTAACAATGGACCGAGAGGTGGTGGTTGATGAAGTGGCGAAGACGAGGGGTTCATGTTGTCTGGTGGCCATCTACTTGTTTTCATTTCTTTTGATGGATTTGTGTTGAGAGTCGTATTGGTTTTCTTATAACTTGTGTTATCTGGTCATCGAGAATTTTTATTCTTTATTTTATTAATTTATTTCTGAGACATTATTTGTTTACGTACAATTTTATTCAAACTTTACAACTCCGGAGTTGATTTTATTGAGATGTATCTTGAAAAAATAATGATTTTCTTATTTCCAATAAAAATTACTTATTGAGCCTTTCGCGGCATTTATTATATTTGATTTTAAACTCTGAAAAGTCAAATCGTTACAATAAACCAAGACCATGATTGATCTGTCTCTCTGTCTACCTTATCGAATGTAATTGGATAAATTTGATTGTTTCCGTCCAAACATGCACTGACTAACAATGTATCCTAATATTTCCCTTCCAGGCCCATCAACAATAATGAATAGTCTAATACAACTCAAGAACCCTCTAATAGAAGATCTCTTTGCTAAGAACAAATATTTGAAGTGACAGCCATCTTCAAGTTCAAGATGATAAACTGTTTTTGAATTTTCACATTTCACTGCTTCACAATACCGACCTAAACAAATTATACGAATCTTCAGATGGTAAACTGTTTCTGAATTTTCGCATGTCTTTGATTATTCCATTTGGTCTGTTTTTACGATTGAAATCTCCAGCTCTTTGACTTTTTTATATCTCCAATGGCATTACCGTTGGATTGTTTATGATCATGATTCAACAATTCAAGTGAACAAGAGTGAACATCTACAAACTTTGTAACTTTGAATATTTCCGAACCCTTCAAACAAGTTGTTCGTTACCTTCATTTCCAATTCACATCGATACACCTCATAGAGTATATAGATTTGATCAACTTCTTGACTTTAAACTCATAATTTTTTGCATGGCCATGACATATATTTTCTTCGACAATTCTTTCTTTCATTAGAATATCGTTCCTTCTTCAAAATCATTGTTTTTATTGCGATTCGTTATGACCTCATCATGTGCACCAGGTTCCTGCTCATAGATGCATCCTTACTCAAATTGGCATCATGGACTGTACTCTCTCTTCGTATAAGGTATTTGCGTGTAATGCAGTTTGTTTTTGCCTCCATGTTAGTAGGGGTTAGATTGGGTATGGTAAGACTTGGACGGTTCCTGAAATGTATATTTTTCAAATTAATCTCTTTCCCACACCATCCTAGCATCTCTATCCTTTGGTAAATCATACGGAGCTACGTTCTCTTCTAATGGTGAGATCAGTCATACTATATTTAACACTTCATTGACTACTTGATTACTACCAGAAGCAAACGCATGGTACACATTTATTGATTCAGTAGATATAATAGTGGAATTAGTTATAAATCTTCACCCATTATGAAAAACTCTAAATCATCGTCATCATTTATGGCATAAAAAGAAACAGTCGAAGATAACTTGTACACACACTTAACTTTGATGATCAATTCTTCAGGATTAACTTTGATAGTTGCGTACAATCTGACTTAGAGAGCTACATATTTTATTTCCCTACTCACTACTAGTCCCTTCAGCTCACCATCTATGTAGTTGTATCTGTTGGCATCCTATTATCCACAGTAACGAATAAAAACTATTATCCTCGACATTCTAAAAAAACAAACAAAATAAGAGTCAATAAGAGAAAAAGAAAATAGCACAAAAAAAATTCTCGGACCAAACTCTTATTCAAACTCACACAAAAAATCTAATCATGGACTAAGATGTCGAGCAAAATTCTTATCTAAGTTCATCTCAGACCAATATGTCGGTCCAAAATTCCAATCTCGAACCAAGATCTTAGTCCAAAAATCTTCATCTCGAATCAAGATCTCGATCCAAAAATCATTTTTTTTCTCGTGAAAAATCACTTAAATCCAGATGAATTTGTACATGAAAAAACATATTAGTATAATATTTATACTTGTATTAACTTTTTAGCAAGAGCGAAAAAGAATAGAATATTCGATGCAGATGTGAATCTCTTTGATAGAAATATTTTTGGAGAGGTTGAGAGTGTTGAGGTTATACAAAGGAGCAGGACAATAAAGGAAATAATATAACTAATTTGGAAGTATAAAAAATTAAAATTCAAAAGATAATTATGCATTTTCATTTTTAATAAGGTCAATAAAATAAAATAAAAAGTGTGGGATCAATAAAATCTTAAAGAGGAATTCTAGAGGTCATTTGAAAAAATTTCTCATGAGTTGAAAGAAATAAGGGAAGCTCTGGTACAAATTTGATAGGTCGATAGGTGAAAAGAAAACGAGTAAAGAAGAATTGTAATGCTTCATCAAGTTCAAAGAAACAGCCTTGTTTCAACTCCACGAAATCCTCTGAACGAAAATAGTTTTGAACAAAACTACAGGCAAATCTGCAACCTTCTTCTCTCCATAACTCGTTCAAGATCACTCTTTAAAGGCCTTCAGATTCATGCCCATATTCTCAAATTTGGATTACAAGCCATTCCTCTTATTTCCAATCATTTAATCAACTTCTATTCTAAAACCCAATTGCCACTTCTTTCCCTTCGTGTATTTGATGAAACCCCATCAAAATCTCCTACCACTTGGAGTTCTGTTATCTCTTCATTTGCTCAAAATGAGGCCCCTTTACTTGCCCTTGAGTTTTTTCGTCGAATGCTCGATGTTGGCATTCGACCCGATGATCATATTTATCCAAGTGCGGCTAAATCTTGTGCTATTTTGTCTCGGTTTGATGTTGGACAATCTCTTCATGGTCTTGTCGTGAAAACTGGTTATGATGTTGATGTTTTTGTTGGAAGTTCATTGGTTGATATGTATGCAAAATGTGGGGAGATTAGAGATGCTCGGTATCTGTTTGATGAAATGCCTGAAAAGAATGTAGTTTCTTGGAGTGGGATGATTTATGGGTATGCTCAACTTGATGAAAGTGAGGAGGCTTTAACTCTATTTAAGCAAGCTTTGGTTGAGGATATTGATGTTAATGATTTTACGTTTTCGAGTGTGATACGGGTTTGTAGCAGCTCTACACTTCTTGAATTGGGGAAGCAGGTACATGGGTTGTGCTTGAAAATGAGCTTTGATTCCTCAAGCTTTGTTGGTAGTTCTTTAATTTCATTGTATTCAAAGTGTGGAGTTATTGAAGGGGCTTATCAAGTTTTTTATGAGATACCCATCAGAAATCTTGGTGCATGGAATTCCATGCTTATAGCATGCGCTCAACATGCTCATACAGAAAAAGTTTTTGATTTGTTTAATCAAATGGAAACTGTGGGGATGAAGCCAAACTTCATATCTTTTTTATCGTTACTTTATGCTTGTAGTCATGCGGGGTTAGTCGAAAAAGGACGACAATACTTCAATCAAATGAGAGATTACGGAATTGAACCAGGGGCTCAGCATTATTCCTCTCTGGTGGACTTGCTTGGACGTGCGGGTAAATTACAGGACGCTGTATCTGTTATCAAGGAAATGCCGATGCAGCCGACTGAATCTGTGTGGTCAGCTTTATTGACAGGCTGCAGAATCCACAAGGATACGGAGTTGGCGGCTTTTGTGGCTGATAGAGTTGTTGAAATGGATAGTTCTAGCTCAGGTCTACACGTTTTATTATCAAATGCATATGCTGCTGCTGGAAGATATGAAGAAGCAGCCAAGACAAGGAAAATGCTGAGGGACCGAGGTGTGAAGAAGGAAACGGGTTTGAGCTGGGTCGAGGAGGGAAATAAAGTTCACACATTCACTGCAGGTGATAGATCTCATGAGAAATGGGTAGAAATTTATCAGAAACTGGCAGAGTTGGAGGAGGAAATGGAGAAAGCTGGTTATGTTGCAGATACAAGCTTTGTGCTGCGAGAAGTAGATGGTGAAGAAAAGAATCAGTCAATTAGGTATCACAGTGAAAGACTGGCCATTGCATTTGGTCTGATTACATTACCACCTGGGAGGCCTATCAGAGTTATGAAGAACTTGCGAGTTTGTGGTGATTGTCATGTAGCAATTAAGTGCATGTCTAAGTGCTCCGGAAGGATCATTATTGTTAGAGATAATAACCGATTTCATCGGTTCGAGGATGGGAAATGTTCATGTGGTGACTATTGGTGATTTATATATAACTTGACTCCAGAAAAATTTAGTAAATTGTTGCAAAAAAACACAATTTATTTGCAGAAATTTTACCTCATTCTTACAGATTTCTCACATTTTTTACTTGTCTTGCCTGTAGATATTGACACAAAGATGATGAATTAATTGGTTGAGATTGAATTTTTTTCTATATTCTATCACAAGTGTTTCTCACAATTTCATGCATTATTGGATTTGCATTTTTAATCGTAAACCTATACTTGTGAATTGAGAACGTGTTGAAATTTTTCTGGCCTGACTCGACCCTTCTTGCCTCTCAGTGACTTTGATGGCTCGACCGTTCAAGGCTTCTTGGACTGCAAAGTTTATCCTCTCCATTATTCTTATTATTATTATTTTGCTTTCTTTATATTTTGTATTTTAAATTTGTTAATTTGAGATAAAAATTTCAAAATAAAAAACCGTTAAAAGTTAGTACTACGCTGTGAACTCACAAAGCATAAACTTCAATGATTAATGAAGAACAACTTTCATACTTCTTCTTCCTCACTAATGCACTTGTGTGGAAAGCCTATTTCACTCGTGGGAAACTATTAAAGCTTGGAAACACTCTTTTAACTAGGGGTGCAAAGGAACCGGAACCGAACCAGAACTGGTTCATGCGGTTCCGGTTCGGTTCTCATTTTTAAGAACCGATAAGCTATCGGTTCGGTTCGGTTTATGAAGGTAGAACCAATAAGGAACCGGAACCGGACCGATATGCATATAATTTTAAAAAAACAAATATATAATAACCAAACATTGTTTGGATTGATTTATTTGTGATATATATGATTTTGGATTGGATGAATATCAATATATATATATGTATTTTGAGGAAGAATGTTATGATATTGAATTGAATTATTTGTGAAATATATGATTTTGGATTGGTTGCTATTATAGGAATGAATTTTATGATGTTTGGACTTTGTATGTTTGGGACCGATAAGGAACCGGAACCGGATTAGAAACCGGGTCGGTTCTAAACCGGTTCTGGTTCCCTCTTTTTGTACAATTGCTTACCGGTTCGATTCCGGTTCTTGGCAAGAACTGAACCGATAACACCCCTACTTTTAACAACCATCTCTGGAGGGTCATTTACATAACACATCTAAAGATTCAACTTTAAGTTATTATAATTATATTGTATAGAATTTATCTCAAATAGCATAAATATGCATACTCATTACTAAAATGTCATAACTTTTTAAAAATTACTCAAAAAGTATAATTATAATTCATTAAATTAGTAACTACTTTTCATGGGTATTTAATGAATTTGCATGTTTTTTTTCTTTTTTAAGTTCAAGTACAATAATTTATCGAGCTATTTGATTATCTTTCAATATTATTTTCAATGAATTTGTTAGTTTTTTTTTTAGTTCAATAAATTATTGAATTATAATTATGCTATTTTAGTCATTTTGAAAAGTTCTAATGTGACGACCCGAATCCTTTCAAATCATTTCAAGGCCAAAACTCAGCGGAAGACTTAATATTTAATAAAAATGTGGCATGGTGATGTTTAAAACTTGGGCTATTGCAATGCCCTGTAAACACAATTTCCCAATCAAAGAATTTAAAAGTTGAATGCACATTCCATAATTACGAAAAGTTCAAAAACAGTTCAAGATCATAAAAGTTTAAAGTAGAAATGTTCTCATGAGCTCATATATAAAACACGTGCATCGAAAGGTGGAAAATAAAGTAAACATAAGTCCATGGACCATAAATTCTCTCTAGTCCATCTCGTAATCATCGTCACCAAGATCAAGTAGCACTAGCTCCTCTCCCACGATCAAGACCACGCCTATACCTGAAAGTTGTAATATCATGAGCAAAACTCCAGTGAAGATAAACGGAAAATAAAGTAAATTTAAACCCCAAACCCATTTCCGGATTTATGTCGAAAAACTTACTTACTCTTTGCTACCCAACCTTTTCAAAGGGATTCACATCAAATATTACAATTTTCAATTTCAAGATCTCCAAAAGTGATAAGAACTAGCTCTCAAGCATAACAAAGTATCATGTTTCACTATATAAATCAATCTCATCCATTTCTCTATATCAACTCAGGCTATACATTACATTTCATTTCTTTCCTCTATAGCAACTTAGGCTATACATAACATTCTTATTTCTCTTCTCTATAGCCACTTAGGCTATACATAACATTTTATTTCTTTTCTCTATAGCAACTTAGGCTATACATAACATTTCTTTTCGCTATAATAACTCATGCTAAGCTCACTCGGTCTCAACATGCTTCAAACAAGAAAAACACGCGATTAATGATAATAATGCTAGCACACGCAGTCTCAACATTATTCATTAACTCGCTTAACATATGTAAAGTACACGCATCCTTTACATCAATATAAACATCAACATGCTTATATTATCAATATTGAAAGCTCACGCAATCTAACAATACCTAATTATCTCGCTTTCAAAAATAAAGTACACGAAGTCTTTTCAATAATATCTTCCCACCTTTAGTGAATAATGATAGGTAATGAAAGCTCATGCAGTCTAACCATTACCTCATTATCTCACCCACCAAATACAAGGTACATGCAGCCCCTGTATTTCTCCCATATATATATCACAGCGATTATGGATAATACTAGATAAAGTGTGCACACGCAGTCCCAACATTATTTCATTATCCAACCCCCCAATCATGGAAAGTTCACGCAACCTTTAGCATTCCTCATGATACATATATGTAACACAAAACGAATAATACCAAACAATGCAAGCACACTCAATCTATGCATTGTCTCATTATTCCTCCCAAATACAATTATGCAAAATAAACATAAACATGGCCTCAAGTGTGAGTAAACATAACTTAACCATTCAAAGTAACCGAAAGAAACATAAACGATCACGATACATGATTCATGAGTTACCTTTTCGGCATAAAACAAGAAAGTACCATCTATCATTCGACAATATAATAGTCAAGCCATACGACCTTCAGATAGTCTCATGATAATATTAAAGTCAAGCTCATCGGCTTTCAGATAATACCAAGTTATTAACTTAACTTAAAAGTCTCATTTCCTTCTTTTAATAATCAAGCGAAATTCCATATCCAATTCCCTCGCTCAACCAATTATACTTGGAATCTTCAAATACCTGAAATCATCAAGAAAAGCCCAATTAGAATTTCCAAGAGTTAGTCATTTCCGTCAAACAAACCATCAGTTCACTCAACTCACTTAGAACTAACTCTAAAACCTAAACAAGTTAGTATACTTACTTTAAACCTCTCATTTCCGATCTTAAACTCAACTTCCGATCAATATGAATCATTCAACAAATTTGGTTTCTAAGTTTATTTTAAGTTCTATTTATCCTCACCTCGAATGTTCGTGTGAAAACAAAGTTCCAACAAACCGTCAAATGAGCAATCGACACCTACAATTCATCAATTGAAAAATAATTTATAGACCATAACTAAAATGAGAAAAAGTGGGATTCTCGTGTGAAGAGTGATTTTGGATGAATAGTGTTTTTCAAAATTTCGAGCTCAAAATTGTTAAATTTCTTGATGGAAATACATGATTTTAAATTAAAAACTCATTTAGAAACAAAAATGAAGAAAACCATAGGTAAAGTTTCAAAAACTCAGTTTTTAGGGCTTCCCTTAGATAACGAGGAACGCCATAAATCTAGGATGGATCGATAGCCCTCGTCCCGAGCAATCCAACGCAAATAAAATCGAGACGATCTGTCGAGAATTGATAAAAACCCAAAGAAAACCCTCCCAACCTTATGACCCACGACCAAGAGATGTAGATAAGAAATGAATTTTTCTAACTTTTGACTTTTTAGTGCTTTTAAAGAGATGAATGAATAGTAAGATATTTTTAAGAAATCAAAAATTACGAAATAATCCCTCGTTTGCTTTTAGCTTTTAAAACTAAACTTGAAGCACTTAAACTTGCTAAAAGGTGATTGATAATTATTTTGCCTGTTAATAATTACTAATACGTCTAATACTAATTTAAGCTTCTAAAGTAATAAACGTCAAATAAAATAATATAAATTATAAAATCTATATTAACTAACTCTAAAATTAAATTAAATGCTTTAAATTAAATTAAATAACTAATAAAAAAATTACCTTGTAAAATGATGGGACATTACAGTCTACCCTCTCCTTAAAAGACTTTTCAAGTGCTCTCACTAAGTGAAAAAGAAAGAGTACTTAGAACGCATCTCATCCTCATGTTCCCACGTGGCCTCTTCTAGCACTTGGTTTCTCCACAAAACCTTAACCAAGTGGATCTTTTTTTATCTCAACACCTTCTGTTCAGATGCTAGGATCTCAACTGGTCTCCTCATAAGACAAATTAGCATCTAAAAACATAGACTCATAATCAATCATTTGGGACAAATCCGCAATGTATTTCTGAAGCATCGATATATGAAAAACATTATGAACGGCCAATAACGAAGGTGGTAAAGTTAAACGGTAACATACCTCTCCAACTCAATCGAGTATCTCAAAAGGACCAGTCAATCTATGTCTCAACTTTCCTTTCTTCTCAAATCTCATAACACCATTCATAGGTGCCACTTTCAAGAGTACCTAATCCCCCACTACAAACTCAAGCGGACTACGCCGCTTATCGGTATAGCTCTTCTGTCAACTTTGGGCAACTTCATCCTCTCTCTAATCAAAGCGACAGACTCGCTAGTCATCTGAAACAACTTAGGTCCCAAATGTCTCCTTTCTCTAACCTCATCCTAATGTGCCTGAGAATGATACTTTCTACCATAAAGTGCCTCAAACGGTGTCATCTCGATAGTAGACTAGTTACTGTTATTATAAGCATACTCTGCTAAATACAATTGAGAGTTCCAACTACCACCAAACTCTAGAACACAAGCTCTCAACATATCCTCCAAAATATGATTAACCCTCTTTGTCTGGCCATCGATCTGAGGATGAAAAGTTGTGCTAAAATCCAAACTGGTACCCTTATTGGTATGTAACCTTTGTCAAAACATCGAGACAAACTGAGTGTCTCGATCCGATACAATCCTTACTGACACACCATACGATTTAACAATATCTCGTAAGTACAACTGTGCCCACATCTCAACTGGGTAGGTGATCCTCCCAAGTATAAAGTGTGTGGTCTTAGTCAAACGGTCAACAATTACCCAAATGGTATCATAACTTTTTGTCATAAAATCCATGAAAATATCCTCCCATTTCCATTGAAGCATACTCAGAGGGTTAAGATAACCCCGTGGAGTCTTCCTTAAGGCCTTGACTTGTTAACAAATCAAGCACCTACTCACATACTCTGCAATCTCATATTTCATCCTAGGCACCTAATAATGCTTTCTTAGGTCCTTATACATCTTTGTACTTCCTAGATGAACAGAAAAGATAGAACTGTGAGCCTCCTTGTAAAGATCTGATTCCCTTTAATTAATTTTAAAACAAAACACAGCGAAATGATTTTTATAAAAACTCTGCATGGCTATCACCATGCCTGTAAATATATTTTTCTCAATTAGATAAAACAAAAACGGAACGTGCATTCCATTTTCATAAGAAGTTCAAAACATAGACACATATAATAAATCCATCATCAAGATTCAAAAATCTAACTGAAAATCATAAGTATAGAAGCTCTCATGAGCCAAATACAAAATACGACGTAAAAGATGGAAGAATATCCAAAACATGAGTCCATGAACCATAAAAAAACTCTAGTCCCATTACAAAAAAAAAGTCAATTTGCGACCAGACAATTGCTACCAAAAGGTCGTTTTTATTGTAGAATGCGACCAAAAAAGCCACCAACATGGTGGTGGCAAAAAAGTTGGTCGTTCTGGAATTTTGTGTGACTGGATAGTCACAAAAATATGACCAAGCATGTTTGGTCACAAAAAAGTCAACATTTTGAAAAAACAACCAGATGGTCGCTTAAAAAAGTGACCATCTGATATGAATTATGTAGCCATGCATTTAAGGAATTCAAGCTTAAAGAGTACATGCATTGATGACAACTCAAGTTGCATTTAATGCACTCAAGATGTATTTATGACAACTCAAGCTTCAAGTATAGTAGCATTGATGACAACTCTAGATGCATTTATGACAACTAAAGCTTCATGCAAGGGAACTCAAAGATACTTCATGAAAACCATTAATGAACATTTAAAAGCTTCATTTAGAGTTCAAATATCAGTTTTAAATGTTTTAGTTGCATTGTAGGTTACGAATTAAATGGTGGTTGAATGTAACTTATGTTTTTGCTTTAATTTTGGGGGTTACAAGCTAGGAACTTAATGGGGCTGACATGGGATCATTATGAACGAAATTTACATGTAATTTAAGCCTATAAATAGGCCATGTATCAGCCAATGTAAATCAGATTTGTAAGACTTGGAAGATTTGAAAATGTAATGAAATGTTGCCTTTTGAGCAAATGGAAAGCCTTGAGCCTCAACCTTTTGTAATCTTGCTTTAGATTGCATGGTTAGAAACATTCAAGAGGGGAGTGATCAACCAACTTGTGGAGTGTTTCGAGTCATGAGATGATGGAACGTAAAAGTTTGTCCGTTTCATGATTTTTAGATCACATAGGGCAATCTGTTTCTAGCTTTTCCTTATGGTTGAAATCGAATAGTTAGGGAGGGTTTGAATTCATGCTTCAAGGGTTCATGCTAAGTATAATAGCATAGGGTGTTTGAACTTGACATTTGAGTTTGCCTTATCATTTGGTATCAGAGCATTGGTTGCGTTTTTGTGGCCGATCTCTAGAACAGGTTTTATCCAATCTATCCTTTTCAATTCTTGTTCTTTTCAATTCTGTCCAAAATTTTCGTTTATGTCCAAGCATGAATTTTTCTTCATATTTTCGTTCTGATCTTGTTTCTATCTTAAAGATCACATTCTGATCTTGAAAAAAAAAAGCTTTGCATTCAAGAGCACCGGTTTGTTCATCTTGCGTTCTTCTTGCAGATTCTTGAGGTTTTTTGAGTTTGATCCTTGAAATTTGTGTACATCTAATTTGAATGTGTTATTGTATCAGTTATAAGTCATGAACCATTAGTTACACATTCATTTCCACGAATTTGAAGTCCAAAAAACGGCTGAATTAAATATTTGTCAAAACTGCCAATTTTTGTAACTGCTGCATTTAATGCTTCTGTTTACTGTCCAAACCATGTCATACATTCCGAATTTGGTTATTTGTCCTGAATATAAACGTTTCATCTGAAGGTTATCTTTCAATGTTCAGAAGCTCACATTGTCCAAATCGTAACGAAAGTCATTCAATTCGGGGATTTGTTTTCTGTGCGCAGGATTATCCTAAATTCCAGCACTTTGGTTTATGCACTTAAGTGTTATCAATTCTAATAAAATTTTTGAAATTGGTCTTTTGTAAGCTCTTCATTACTGTTATATTTACATATATATGAGCTGGTTCTTTAAAATTCTTAGCCAATCTTCAATAAATTTGAGTGCAAACACGAGTGAAATTATGTTTTGAGAGTTCAAAAAGTGAGTGAGTGCTTGTAAGGTCCAATTTTATTTTTCTCTAACATTCTTTTGTAGCAACACTTTTTGATTCAAGGACGAATCATTTTGAAGAATGGGGGAATGATATGAATTATGTAGCCATGCATTTAAGGAATTCAAGCTTAAAGAGTACATGCATTGATGACAACTCAAGTTGCATTTAATGCACTCAAGATGTATTTATGACAACTCAAGCTTCAAGTATAGTAGCATTGATGACAACTCTAGATGCATTTATGACAACTAAAGCTTCATGCAAGGGAACTCAAAGATACTTCATGACAAGCATTAATGAACATTTAAAAGCTTCATTTAGAGTTCAAATATCAGTTTTAAATGTTTTAGTTGCATTGTAGGTTACGAATTAAATGGTGGCTGAATGTAACTTATGTTTTTGCTTTAATTTTGGGGGTTACAAGCTAGGAACTTAATGGGGCTGACATGGGATCATTATGAACGAAATTTACATGTAATTTAAGCCTATAAATAGGCCATGTATCAGCCAATGTAAATCAGATTTGTAAGACTTGGAATATTTGAAAATGTAATGAAATGTTGCCTTTTGAGCAAATGGAGAGCCTTGAGCCTCACCCCTTTGTAGTTTTGCCATAGACTACATATTTAGAGTCATTCAAGTGGAAAAGATCATCCTACTTGTGGAGTGTCTCGAATCTTGGGCTTGGAAACTTGTCCTAGATCAATGATCATCTTTCCTAAGCAATCTGTTTTTAGCCATTCTTAGGGGGTGTTTCCGAATAGTTAGGGAGGGTTTGAGTTCTTGCTTCAAAGGTTCATGCTAAGCATAATAGCATCGGGTCTTTGGACTTGCAATTCGGGTTTGTCTTATCATTTGGAACTCTTGGGTTGATCCGATTAGTTAAGGAGGTTTTGTGCCATTTTCATGCTTCAAAGGTTCTTGCAAACGATTGTAATGGGTTTTTGGACTTGAACGCAAGGTTGCCTTATCACCATCTGGTCATAATTTAAGTTGAAGACAAGTGACCAGTTGGTCAGATGCAAGAGTGACCACGTGGTCGTTTTTATAAGCGACCAAATGGTCACTTTTGGACTTAGACAAAATGCGACCAGATGGTCATTTTTTTAGGGATAAAATACGACCATCTTGTCGTTTATCTTCTAGGGTAAATGCGACCATCTGGTCGTATTTAATAAATTCTTTTTTCTATTTATTTAATTATTATTTATTTATTTATTTAATATTAAAATGATTATTTATTTATTTATTTAATATTAAAATTAGCATTCATTTATTTAATTAATATTAAAATTTAATAATAAAAAATTGGAATTAAAATAAAAAAATATATAAATCAAATATTCAAAAAATGTTCTATACAAAAGAAATCATCCTAGATCTGCTGCAGAGGGGCGGGGGGCGGCAGAGGCGGCGTCGATGATGTAGGGCCGCCGTCTCGGGATCTGAAGTACGCGGCCAAAGATGCTGCGACCTGGGCCTCGACCTGTGCCTGCATATCTGCCTCAATCGCAGCGACTCGAGAAACGAAGTTGTCGAGCATAGCGTCCATATCGGTGTGAAGCTGCTGAACCTCCTCGAGTAGCTGTTGCTCAACCGGAGAAGGGCCTGAGCTAGTGCTCGCTCTGCTCCGCTGGGGCCAAGGCACATCCGCATAAAGGGGTCTCCCGTACAAGCCGAGCCCAGCAACGGATCCATCTGAACAAACGCCTCCAGCAGCCTCCAAGAACGCCTGTTGACGGTCTTCCTAAGTCGGTTGCTAGTCGAGTGTGGGCAACCTCTGACTCAAAGACTCCTTGAAACGGTCCTAAATATTTAAAATTCAGAAAGTATGTAAAAGTTAGAAAATGATGAACAAATTCTAAGTAATAATTGAAAAAACATATTAAATACATGAGTTTGTTGCGCATTGTCATCGACGATCGTCCCGTCCTTCTGAAGGGATGATTTACTAAATTAGCGGAATTTATTTAGTAACACAAATTAACACTTAATTTAGGATCTATTAATATCATGCAATTTGTGATAAAAAAAACACGAAGAACATGCTTATATTTTCGAAAATTAAAACCGGAACTTACATTGAGTAATTAATGGAGAATCAATTGGAGGTTTCTTTACAGCATCAAATCCTCAGCAACACCGGATCTTCTACGCTATATCCCGATCGATCAAACGAAATCCGATTGTGGGATCGAACTTAAGAAGAAATTGGGAAGAAGAAAAAAATATTTTTCTTCCTAATGGCCTATGAAAATCGGCAATAGGGGAGGAGAGAAGGAAGAGAGAATTCCGAATTTCTAAGGAATTGAATTGTGTGATTTATGAATGACCCAACCCTCCTATTTATAGGAAAATAGGAATCCTAATCTCATTAGGATTAATCTATAGAGATAAGTATAAAAAGAAAAAAAGATTATCTCTTTCCTTTATCTTGCAATTTCGAAAATGCCATAGATAAATAGGAGATTATTTCATTTTCTTTATTTTTATTTATCTTGGGTAAATAAATCTATGTAATTATTTTAGGATATAATTCAAACAATTATCTCTTCCTAAAATACATGTCATGGCCGAAAATTGGCTTAATAATTAATAAATAATTCTAATTTATTTAATTAATTATTTTGGGCCAATTTCAATTGGGTTCATTAATCCAATTGGGCTTGAAATTCTCTCTTAAATTAATAAGTCCAACTTAATTAATTTATTTATTAATTACCATTTAAATAAAATATTTTATTTAAACAATTAATAATATTAATATTTTCTCCCGACTAAATATTATCAAATTATATTTAATTATTAATTTCCATTTAAATAATTTTCATTATTTAAATAATTAATAATAAATATTTTAATTATTAATTTCCATTAAATAAACCCATTATTTAATTAATAATTTTATTGATAATTTTATTATTAATTAATTAATTTTAATTATTAATTCCGTTCAAATAAAATTTATTATTTAAACAATTAATAATTGTTAATTAATTTCAAATTATTAATTACCATTTAAATATACTCAATATTTAAATAATTAATAATATCTAATTAATAATATTTCATTATTAATTTCCAGTTTAAATAATCTCATTATTTAAACAATTAATAATTAATTACCGTTTAAATATACTCAATATTTAAACAATTAATATTGCCTATTTTAAGTAATTCACTTTACTTAAAATTTCCATATCTTCTACTTGATTTCGCGACTACGATATTTGGGCTAGCATAGGGACCCGATGGACCTATAGATCATGGGCTTAATAATTAGTCAATTAAGTGATTAACACATAATCAGTTAATTACTTATTATCTAACTATGAATAATTCCACTATAGATTCATAGCCTAACTCCCCTCACTATAGATGAGTTATGTCCATTTAGTTTATCTTTTATTTATATCTCGTGATATATCCTTCACGTGGAACCCTCATAATTACAAAGGATAAATTTACCGTTTTGCCCCTGTAATTACCGCTTTATCCTTGTGTTCCCGCTGATTCTCCAATGAACTTTATCTTTAGTCGAACTAGAGATAAGATACTTCGTGATCAATAGAAGTCGTGACGTCACTTGTTCATGTCTCGAATCGAGACATCAAGGAGTTTCCTAAAGTTCCTAAAATGTTTAGGTATCGCACCGATACCGGTTAATTTATAGGAAAGTTATGAATTCCATCTCGTGAAAATGAGTTCCCAGCTACTTATCTAGTCATGTTCCCAAAACAGGAGTGTATTGAGCGTTCTTACAGATCGCTCTCAATTATGTGAATCAAAGAACATAACTCCACAAATAGGAATCTGCATTTCACTCAGGATTGAGATCTATCACGGTTGATAAACTTAGTTTGATATTCGATTATTTCTCGTAAACGGTACTAATGAGAAATTTGATCGAACATCGTGGTCCTGTCTTATACAATCAACATTGCATATGATACTTCCATTTCATGTCTCCCACATGAATGATCAGGATTCTATCATTTGTCTATAAAAAAAATGCGAAGCTATCAACAGTGTTACCAGGATAAGGTTCCCAAACGTTATCCGTTTACTGTAGACATGTTTAAGTTACTCATCTCGACTTTAATCCTCTCGTATGACTCACATACTAAGTCGTGATTTCATAAGAGTGACTTAGGGTTTTACTATTTGAATGTTTGATATTTATATATTTCCATATATTCCTAATATCATTAATTGAATCAATCTAGATAATATAAAGAACTTATGTTTATTTATTTAATTTATTCTTAATAAATTATTATTATTAAATAATTACAAGTTCTAGGACACCATTCCTAACAATCTCCCACTTGTCCTAGATCTTTGGAGATTTGACTTGTAATTCCAGTCAAACTGGATGACTATCAACTATTTAGCCATGGTAGTCATTTTAATACTTTATCAGTAACGTTTTCATCTGTTTAGTATGTATTTCTTTTGTCTGATGTTAGTTTCATTAAGTGTAATAGATTCCATATTTTATCGCCATAAAATAAACTCTATTAACTATTTATTTGAAACCATCATGCTCATACATCTTTCATTTACTAACGACTTAGTAATCACGCTAATTTAGAGTTTAGTTAGTAAAATCTCATTTTACTTATACTTAACTCATTTAATGTTTAATTCGCAAAGGTCTTTTGTCGAATTCTTACATGGAAGTAAATTCATGTTCGAATTTGAGCCCGTGCAACTAATAAAATCTCTCATTTTATCTATGTGCACTAACATACTATTTGTAAATTTTATTTTAGTCACATTGGTTCTAGGATTCTCGAAATTCTTAAGCTCCCACTACAAAGTAATTCTCCATTACTTTCATTTGTTTAATGATTACAATTTTATACTTGTTATTATTTCAAAAATAATGTATAAGTGTAAGTGACTCTTTTCAACTCTACTATTGAAAATTCGTGTCGGTTTTATTTCATTTATTTTTGAACTTTATTCATTGATTTTGAAGTCAATGAGTTTCACTTGGACTTCTAAAAGTCCCTTTGGTTCGTACTATGACGCTCCCACTCAAATAAAGTTCTACAAGTAGTTTAAGCATTTAAACTTTTAAATAACTACTTGTTTTATTGTGAAATAAAATTATTGTAATTCTATTTTATCTTAATTATGGTTTAAACCTTTTCAGTATCACTGATTTACTGAACTTTTCTTTAATAATTTGTGAATTCAATTATCCACTAATTATTACTTTTCAATTTCTATTTTGTTTATTCCATATCAGTTAGTACTCCTTTAAAACATCCTTTTAAATAACTGAATGTTTGGAATACAAGAAATTGATTCTATGTTCATTTTTCACTTAAGTTTAACATCTAAGTGTTGAACTTTAGTGATTTTAAGTCTAGTTATCTTTGATAAATCAAAGATGCTCAATTTCACTTATTTCTTTAAGTTTGTAGATCAACATGGTTATCATCTCAAATTCTTTGAGAACCATCTTTAAGAGGTTAATCCTTTAACTTATTTAAGTGATTTTAGACTTAAACATTTAAACATTTTTAAACCTTCATAATTTGTTTAGATATTTAGGAGTTTAGAATTTGGTTTTGGAATTTATTTGTTTTATACTAAGTATTTTGAACAACCATCCAATCACACTTTGGAATATTGTAATAAAATTACAAAGGAATATTTAACTAAATGACTTTTATTAAAATATTCCTAATTGATTCTTATAAGGTGAGAATCAATTTTTATTACATAATTCAAAATTTAAAAACTAAACTAAACTAGAAATTTAAATGAAAAATCAAAGACTGAAAACAGTAAATCCAATCTACTTTTATCTTGAGTCATCTTCAAACCAGCAATGTTGAAGAATCAAGCTGCACCTGTAAAGTTTAGATAAAACTTTGCGTTAGTGACTATTGAATCAACCATTCAAAATAAATTTCTCAAATTTTTCACTAAGTAAATCTAATTTACCTTCTTTCCCCTTTTTCTTTTCTTCGAGATATTTGGGGCAATTTCTCTTCCAATGTCCATCTATGTTGCAATGAAAACATTTCCCCTTAGGCTCTTTGGTCTCAGCCTTAAATGCTTTCTTCTTAGCATTGAGCTTGGTCTTTTTAGCAATAGAGCTCTTTTTCTTCTTAGAAGAATTGAAGACAACATTTGCTTCTCCCGACTTCTTGTTTTCCTTTTTCATTGCTTCGAAGGTTTGAAGTTCGTTTAGCAATTGAGTGAGGGAATAGCTCAGTTTGTTCATGACCAATTTGCTTTTAAAACTGAAAAAACTCGGTGGGAGAAATTCCAATATAAAGCTTATCTGGGACTCGTCATCAATCATGGCCCCGTTCGTTTCAGCTACGTTAAAGTAGTTCATCATTGTCAAAACATGATCACGAACAGATGTGCCTTCTTTCATTTGAGTGTTATAAACTGACTTTATAGCCTCATGACGTGCTTGTTTTGATGGTTGGCCAAACATGCCCTGCACGGAATCAGCTATTTCCAAAGCCGTTTCCATTGGTTCATGTTTCTTGGCTAAGACGTCACTCATCCCACCCATCAAATAAACACGGGCCTTTTCATTGGCCCGACCCAGTCTCATATGCATCCTTTACAGCTTTAGGAGCATTGGTAGCAGGTGTATCAGGTTTAGGTTCACTATGAACGAATTTCAAGTCTTCTACCACGAGAATGGTGTTCATTTAATTTTTCCAGGAGGTGTAGTTATCTCCATTTAGTTTGTTCTTTCCAAGGATTGTGACTAAAGCAGATGCCATATTACTGAAAATTTAAATAAACCTTATCTTAGTAATTTAACATGCTTTCAACATTCAAATATAAAATTTCGACATATAATTAAATATGATGCATGAATGCGAACATATTAATGAACAGAAAAGCCCTAAAACATGTTACTATGTCACGATATTTTAATGATACCAGTGAAGTGCCGTCGAATGATAGGTCAATTACCATCATTAAAACGAGATGCCACTCGAACAATTGACAACTCCAGAATAACTCATATTCCTATGTCATTGTTTACCATGTGTTTGGTCAAGAATTTCGATAACAAACTTTATCAAATTTCTTTTTAACTGGCAAAAAGCAACGGGGGAACGGGAACGGGGGAAAGAGAGAAAAGGAAAGAAAAGAGAGAAAAGAAAGGAAAAGAGAATCGGATGGGGGAGGGAAAGAATTCGGGTGGGAGTTTAAATTAAAAATTGTGACCATCTGGTCGCAATTTCATAATTATGACGAGAAACGAAAAGTCGCTCGATTACGACAAGATGGTCGCATTTTGCTTCAAAAATACGACCAGATGGTCGTATTTGCTTAAAAATACGACCAACTGGTCGTAATCGTGTCATTATGACAACCAGCTGTCACATCACACTTCCCATCAACAATTGCGACCAAATGGTCGTAATTGTCAAATTCACCACCATATATTGCTACCAAATGGTCGTAATTGTCAAATTCACCGCCAAAAATTTCATGAAAATTTAAATTTACCAGATAGTCACAAAATTACGACCAAATGGTCGTAAAGTAATACAAATTTTAACAAAACTTAAGTCTACATGACCATATGGTCGCATTTTACTTGAAATTTGCGACCATATGGTCGTAATTTTACCTCTATATTTTTTTTTAATATATATAAATTAATGGAGATTAAAACATATTTATATATATTGTTTAATGAAACACAACAATGACGATATTATAAAACATACAGTGAATCATATAAATTTACAAAGTGTATTAGTCTTCATCCTCAGTTTCTTCAATCATTGCTTCTTCTTCTTTTTCTTTTTCTTCTTCTTCTTCATCATCAAGAATAAATTCAGCATCAATGTCACGTTCGCGAGAAATGGAAGCATTTGTATCGTCATCATACAATGTTATCGTTCCGTCGTTCAAAGGACGTGCGGTACCTATATTCTGGCCATCGTCTATTGCACGACATATTATCTGATCTTCTTGAAAACCACCGACTTTATCTGCATGGTCGTCTTTCTCGGACAGGTTCTTCTACCTGGTGTGGTTTAACTTTACAAATAACTAAACAATGTGTCAGATCTCATCTATTACTCTGATAGTTCAGGTAATAAACTTGAACCGCCTGTGAAGCAAAGACAAACCTATCAGCGGTGCGCATATGCTTGTACTTGTTTACCTCAACGATTTGTAAATGATCAATCTTACGGACTCTGCCTCGTCTAGTTGTTTCGAACCAAGTGCAGTTGAACAGAACAATGCGTTTTAGCGTCGAACTTGCGTATTGAATCTCAAGAATCTCATTGATTACTTCAAAGTAATCGTCTTCGGTGCCGAACACTTGACCTTTTATGCAAACACCACTGTTGTTTGTTGCCCTGTTAACAAAATGCGCCTTCGTTTGAAATCAGAATCCGTTACCGACGTATCCAGTATATGACCTTGCAATCCGTGCAAGTCCCTTTGCCAAAGAAATAATGCGAGGATCATCTACCGGTAACGTAGGGAAGTCCACCTGTCATTCCGCACACATAGAGTATAATTAGAAGGATATACTATTTTTCAGCAAATAACTTAACTTGATATTTTTGATAATTTCAAATAACTCACGTATGCACTGAACTAGGAACGAAACTCCTTCTCGATTATTGACCCCTCCTCAGCGGCTGTAAGACCGACTCGTGTCATTCGAACGTATACGTTCAAAAATAGTCTGTATGTTACGAAAATAGTAAGAAAATATTTTAAACAGTTGTGATTGTTAAGTCAAAGGAATAATGTAACGTTACAAGAACTCACTCGATGTAAGGCTCGACTTCTGGGCAGTTGCATAACACGTAGATCTGAATTAAGTGATACTCGGAATCGGTCAATAGCCTACGCACTGATCTTCCAACTGTCATGCCAGGTTCAGTAAATATGGGTAGGTCGTTTACGTCAACACCTTCAAGTAAATTTTTGACAATGTTTCGTGTCGCTGGACGAAACTGCTCAGCAATGTGTTGATCAAAGTAGTATGAACAAAACGTGGTATTCTCTTGCGTTAGGTACGCACTACAGATAGATCCTCGACTCTTGCTTTATTTCCGACCGTCTTTTTCAACCGACGTAAGTACCTGTGGGTACAAACAATTAAGTAAACCTTTGATAAGTTTAACATTAAAAAACTTGAACTATATACAAAGTAAGTTTGCTAACCTTTTAAATGGGTACATCCAGAGATAATGGACCGAACCCCCTAAGAATGCCTCGTATGGAAGATGCACTGCAAGATGCTCCGTTAAGTCAAAAAAAAGCCAGGTGGGAACATTCGCTCCAACTTACAGATAATAACAGCGATCTCCGAACTCATTGAAGCGACAGTAGCTTCAGTCAGCTCTATACAAGTCAAGTCCCTAGAAAAAACACTCAACTGGGCAAGCGGCTCCCAATGTCTGTTCTTTAGGAACGGTCTGAACGCGACGGGCATCAATCGTTGCATAAATACATGATAGTCGTGGCTTTTCATTCATAACATGACATGTTTTTGACTGTCTATACACCGACTCAGATTCGAAACGTATCAGTCAGGGAATTTGATGGATTTGATCCACTCAAATAGTGTTTTCTTTTCATCCATCGTCAACATGTACTTTGCTTTTGCGTAATTATCATTGTCGTCAGACTCTAACTCAGGACGGTTACATATCTCCCATACATCGAACGTGCCTTCAGATTGTCCTTTGTTTTGCCAGGAATGTTCAAAACCGTATTGAAAATGTTGTCGAAGAAGTTCTTCTCGATATGCATTACATCCAGGTTGTGTCTGACAAGTAGATCTTCTCAATACGGTAGATCCCAAAAAATACTCCGTTTCTTCCAACCCGTGTTTTTTCCAGCCGCATTATTTGCAAGCTCTGCACCTTCCACTGTAATCTTCCGCATCCCTATAGCATCTATATCGTGCAGAATCTGTCTTCCACTGTACATTATTGACCGTACTCTATCCTTTAATAGAGGATGGGGATCAATGTTTACAATTATTAACTAATGAACGCTAAGAAAAACAATAACAAAACTCATACTCAAGAAATAATGAACGTGAACGCAACATACCTGACAACATTGAATACGCAGGGAAGTCACTGATCGTCCAGATTAACGCCGCGCGCAACAAGAAATTTTGTTTCTTCGAGATGTCGTACGTCATGACACCAGCTGTCCATAACCTTTTCAACTTTGCGATAAGTGGTTGCAAATACACATCCAATTTCTGTTTTGGACTTTTCGGGCCAGGTACGATCACTGTGAGAAAAATCACCGGGTCACTCATACACATCGAGGGTGGCAAGTTATACGGTTACCATCATCAGCCAAACTGAATATTACGCCCCGGATGCCCCGAACGGGTTAAAGCCATATGTGCATAAGCCCAATCTCACGTTTCTCGAATCTTGTGCATAATCAGGATGACAATTATTTAAATGCTTCCAAGTCGCAGCGTTTGAGGGATGTCGCATAACACCTTCATCCTGTGCATGCTCGTGATGCCATCTCATGTGTGAAGTTGTGACATCCGATGCATACAATCATTGCAGACGTGGGGTCAGCGGTAAATAGAACATGCAGGTGTACGGAATCACCCGCGTTTCCCCTGTTTATATCTTGGAAGAAAACAGAATTTGCAGTGATGCAGATCCGCATCCACATCCCAGTAGATCATGCACCCATTTCGACACGAATCTATATTCTCTACGGGTAACCCGAGTCCCTCCACTAGCTTTTTCGTGTCGTACAAACTGTGCGGTATCAGGTTTTCTTGTGGAGCGCATCGACGAAACCACGATGCAACCGAATAAAATCCTCTAGCAAGTAAGTTATACTGCACTTTTATATTTAAAAGTTTTGTAGCAGCAGCAAGTTGACTAACCTGACAACCTTCGTACAACGGCCGGCTCGCTGTCTTCAGCAGATCGTGCATCTTACGTGCTTCTGGGTTCATTTCTTCTTCAACAACCCTTTCTCTTTCATCATCTACGTTCAAACTTTCGCGATAACTTTCATTTCTGCCCCCATATCCCACACCATCAAGTATCATTTGCTGCATCTGACTATACTGTTGTATTTCATTAGGTTCTTCTACGACAACGTCTGCATTCGAGCTGCTACCCTCGTACTGTCTCGCTTCCTGTACTGCAGCGTCGAACATTTCCCTCGTCTCCCCATGATACACCCAGTGATAATTAATTCTCCACAAATCCCCAACTATAAAGATGAACCTTCACATCTGGAACTGGTATGATTCTCTTATTGTCGCATTTTCTGCACGGACATCGTAGCTGCTTCTCACCATAATTCGCGTAATAGACAGTTGTCTTGCAAAACTCAACAAACTGTTCAACCCCGGCCACGAACTCATCGTTCAAATATCCGTCTATCAAAAGAATATACATCCACTCTCTCATTTTTCTTTTTTCTTATCTTCTCCACAATGGGAGGAGGAGATTTTATAATGGATTCCTTTGCTTAATTGCGACCCTATGGTCGCAAAATTATTACCATCTGGTCGTATTTCTCCTGCCAAAATTTCCCGCCTTTTTTTACTACCAAGTGGTCACCTTTGGTCACAATAAATACGACCAGATGATCATTTCCAAAGGCGACTACTTGGTAACTTTCTTCCCGCCAAAATTACGCGCCTTTTTTTGCTACCAAAGTATATTTCTAGTCTAAAAAATGTGACCAGATGGTCACTTCCAAAGGCGACTACATGGTAGCTTTCTTCTCACCAAAATTACGCGCCTTTTTTTTGCTACCAAAGTATATTTTAAGTCACAAAAATGCGACCAATTGGTCGTTTTTTTAAACGACCAAATAGTAGCTTTCTTCCCACCAAAATTACGCGCCTTTTTTTGCTACCAAAGTATATTTTAAGTCACAAAAATGCGACCACTTGGTCATTTTTTTAGGTGACCAAATGGTCGCTTATTTCGTGCCATTTTTTGCTACCAAGTCATATTTTAAGTCACAAAAATGCGACGACTTGGTCGTTTTTTCAGGTGACCAAATGGTCGCTTCTTTCCTGCCATAATTTTGCGCCATTTTTTATGACTACTTATGATTTTGGTCGCAAAAAAAGTGACCAGATGGTCACTTTGAGTCAACCTTCAAAAAAAGTGACCAAATGGTCACAAAAAAACTACCACTTTTTCTTAGTCGCAAATGGTTGGTCGCATTTTGACTTTTTTTTTGTAGTGTCCATCTCTATGCCATCGTCCCTCGAGATCAAGCTGCACCAGCTCCACGACCAAGACCACGACCGCGCACACAGTTCATACCTGAAAGTGTAATATCATGAGCGAAGCCCAGTGAAGATAAATAGATAGATAAAGTAACTTCAAGTTCAAAATCCATATCCTGATTGATGTCCAAGGAACTTACAAACTCTAGACTTTATACACTTCATGGTGCTACCAACCAAATACAACTCTCAAAACTACAAATAGCTAAAGAACACGTCTTACAGCTATTGATTCGTGCTACGATACAACACCCATAAAAAAACCTTACCCCTCGTAAATTAAGCTCTCTTAGTAACACAATTACTCAATATCGTAAGCACATATATAATGACAAGCATAGAACATACAGTCTTTACAGTCTAGTTCCTCTGGTTACAAGCAAAGTACTTATAGTCTTCACAGTCTATTCACTCTCATGAAAAGCAAAGTGCATATAGCCTTTACAGTTCAATCACTCTCATGACAAGAAAAGTACATATAGCCTTCACAATCTACTCACTCTCATGACAAGAAAGTACATATAGCCTTTACAGTCGAATCATTCTTATGACAAGCAAAGTACATATAGCTTTTACACTCTAATCACTCTCATGACAAGAAAAGTACATATAGCCTTTATAGTCTAATCACTCTCATAACAAGCAAAGTACTTATAGCCTTTGTAGTCTATATAATAACGTTTCATAATAATAAATAAAGTCAAGCCTCATGGCCTTCAGATACCAACGTGCAATAAAGAGTATCTAACTAGTGAAGCCCAAAGGCCTTCAAATAACAATGTAAAATAAACACTAAATCATGATAAAGTCAAGCCTAACGACTTTCAGATATTAACATATTATTAACGGTAATAAAGTCAAGTCAAACGGCCTTCAGACAACAACATATAATTATCATAATAAATGTATATCTTAGTTCTCATTCTCATCGATTCATAATCATGCATAACCCCTTATCCATTCTTCATAGCCACATGCTCATATACTTGGAACTACAACAAGAACGGTGCAAAATAACCTAAGCTTACCGATCATCGAGAAATAGTCACTTTCCACCAATAATCCATAACTACCCCCAATTTAGTAAAATCAAACTATACTCCCGAACACCTAATCATTTCAAATTTAGCATGCTTTAATCACTTAAATCTAGTTTTAACTTGTCTCGTGATCATACAAATCGTTCAACTAATTAAGCCCTTGAATTTACAATAAATCCTATTTATCCTCACCTTCTAGTTATAGCTTAAATAATTGTCGAACATTTGAACGAACGCTCAAGCACGTGATCCAACACCACCTACATTATTTATATCTAAAATGCGTCAAATAAAATTTAATGGGCAACAAACGACACCTAATTAAATAGAAGAAACAAAACAGACTGGTAAGAAAAAGTTTTGTAGAGATAGAAATTCTAGGCTTTAAACTTTTAGGTATAATAGATAAAGCTCAATGGTCTCAAAATTTGTCTTATTGGGCTTTCCTAATTTTAGCCCAATAAATAAAATTATTGGACTTTCATTAGTACACAATATAACTAGAGCTCGTAGTTAAATCGGTCAAATGCGTTGGATTAGCGACGAAGTGAAACTAAATATTATTAATTAACGTATTAATAATATTTAAACACTAAGATCTTAAATAACACCTTTTAAATGAAAAACTATATATTGTAAAATCTAATTTTAATTAAATTTAATTAATTAACTACTATAACTTAAATAAACTAAATAAAAATAAATAAATAAATCTACCTGTAAAATAACGGGACGTTACACTCATCCAACAGTTCTTTTCTAAAAGTCGCTCCCAAAGACACACAAAGCCTCTTACAATATATCAACGCACTATCTGTAGAAAAGGTAAAGTGACTAGGCATGTTTGACTCTACATCTCGAAAACCAGCCTGTAAGCCTCGGAAAACTATGAATCTCAGGCACACTAGTCGGTTTAGGCCAGCTACTAATTGCCTCAATCTTAGAGGGATCAACAAATACCCCTCTACTTGGTGCCACATGACCTAAAAATGCCACTACTTTTAGCCAAAACTCATACTTTGAGAACTTGGTAGACAACTTCTGATTTCGTAACACAGTCAAGGCCTTCTTTAAATTCATAGAATGCATTTCCACGGTCTTAGAATAAATCAAAATGTCATCAATGAACACAATCACAAAGGAATCAAAGAACCTCTAGAAAACAATATGCATAAGGTCCATAAAAGTTGCAGGCGCGTTGGTCAAACCAAAACATATAACCACAAACTCATAATGTCCATCACGCGTCCTGAAAGTAGTTTTGGGAACATCCTCATCCCGAATCCTCAACTGATGATAACCAGATCTCAAATCTATCATCAAAAAGATAGTGGTTCCCCTACAAAGATCAAATAGATCCTCAATCCTAGGTTGTTTTTCACAATAACTCGATTCAACTCTTGATAATCAATACATAAACTCATTGAACTGGCTTTTTTTTTCATAAACAACACAAGTGCTCCCAACGGGGACATACTAGAGTGAACCAAGTCTAAGAGCTCCAACAACTTGCTCTTAAGCTATTTTAACTCAGCTCGTGCTATACGCTAAGGTGCCTTAGACAATGGAGCTGTCCCAAGAAGAACCTCAATCTGAAAGTCTAACTCCCTCACTGGCGGTAAATCAGATAACTCATCAGGGAAAACATCAACAAAATCCCTCATAACAGGCACAAAATTCAAGTTAGGCTCTGGTACAAACGTATCAATAACACTAGCTAAATATCCTCTGGTACAAATGTATCAACAACACTAGCTAAATAACCTCAAACTCCATCACTCAAAAGCGCTCTAGCCTCTATAATAGATATCAAAGTGGGTGTTACTTGACCAATAGACCTATGAAAATGTAAATTGGTCGCACATGGACTCATAAAATTAACAACTTTCTCAATACAATAATTAATGGCATGATTGGTCGATAGCCCATCCATACCCAATATTACAGCAAAATCAGACATATGCATAATAATCATAGTATGTGAACAACTACCCAGAATACACAAGTCATCAGTACTAATCATACTATCAACAATAGTAAACTTCCTCACTGGGGTAGAAACACACATCTCAAAACCCAACGGTCCAGAATCAAGAGCAGCCGACTCAACAATTTGAGATGGAATAAAAGAGTGGCTTGCTCCAGAATCAAACAGAACAAAAGTCAAATGGCCCAAAACTGACAAAGTACCAGTCACTACCATGCCTGCAGCCTTAGCATCCTTTCTAGTAGCAAATACATAAGTATGATGCTGAGCAGGTGGAGGTGGTAACAAGTGAAAATATGTACTGCTCCTGACCTCTACCTCTGTCCTGACCTCTGCCCTTACCCTGGGGAGCCTATTGAGCTGGCGGTGCCTGTTGTAGCTTCTTCTGACCATCTTGACGCTTGTTACTAAGCTATGGTGATTGTGTCTAATACGCCCTACAAAACTGGTGTGATGCCTTGTCTGACCGCAAGTATAGCATCTTGATAGAAAGGTGCACCCAGAATGATAACTAGCACAACTAAGATAGTAAGGGTGAACCGGTCCCTGTGCTCTCAGATGTCAATACTGAGCTCCACCTCGAACCTGTTGTTGTTATTGTTGCCTCTGCTGTGGTGATATCTCTTGACTAGAATGGTTATCCTCTTCCTTCCTCTTTTGAGAGGAAGTTTGTCATGTAGCAGCTAATTTTCTCTTCCTCTCATAAGATGCCAAATCCAAATAAAAGGAAAAATTCTAAAGCCTCCTCACTCAAATCTTGAATCAATTTAACATCATATATTGCTTTTCTTATAAAGTAAAACGAGCATCTCTCAAGCACCTTAGTTCAATAACGTTCTAACCTTCCAACATAGGATTCACCTTAGGGTCTATCTTGAAAAGACTCATTTGGTCCAAACTATGACCTATAGGTTTGTCAAAGTCACCGATACTACGATACGAAAACATTCCCTCTAGATCTCAATCAGATACCAACACTTAACCTTAGTGTTAGTTAACCTTGACAATTTACCAAATATTGATCTCGATAACTTGACCTCGAGTATTTCAAACTTAGCTTGATACATCGTAGTGTAATAGCGACCAGACTAGGCCATTAACCAATTAACATAGTCGTTAATGGTCCCCGTTGAAACCCATCACGAAATGTTCTAAGTTCCTTTTAGTGAGGGCCAACACACTTTCAATTTAACACAATACTATCACAATGATTTTCCATTTACCATAATTCAACTTTCTCAACTTAAACCAAGAACTTATTCCTTGAATTGAATCTAGGTTACTGGACTCGAGCCAAGTTGATTACTTTTCAATAGTTACTCACCTCAAACAGGTGTTTCATCTATTAATAGTGGGCTCTGAACAATCATGCCCCATTTTTACACATAAAACGTCAACCACACATATTCACTAAGACCACTACTTAGAAAATGCGTGACAATCAAACTTTAATCAAACGTTGAGGATTAAATGATCAATCTCTCATAGTATCTCGTCTCCTTTACACTGATATTTCATCAATACGCTAAATGAGGTGCACAACCTCCAAAACTACATAGGGTCATTCACATTCTCGACACCTTTACCAAGATCTCAGTCTGGGTTTAAATCAACATCACCACATAGTCGTTTTACGAGGCGGTGAAATATCACAAATACAAATAATGTTTAACAACCTTCTTATAAACTTTCCCACTACTAAAGAAAATAAATCTTAAAAATAAAAGTTCTAGGCATACCTGGTATCGCTGATCTCAGACGGTGACTAGAGAATGGACATAAAACAAAACATTAAAAATAAACATGCGTTGCATGTAGTCTAAAAAACCCTAAAGCTCTGATACCAACTGTGATGACTCGAATCCTTTTAAATCATTTTAAGGCCAAAACGCAGCAGAAGACTTAATATTTAATAAAAATTTGGCATGGTGATGTTTAAAACTTGGGCTATCACAATGTCTTGTAAATACAATTTCCCAATCAGAGAAATTAAAAGTGGAATGTGCATTCCATAATTATGAAAAGTTAAAAAACAGTTCAAGATCATAAAAGTTTAAAATATAAATGCACCCATAGCTCATATATACAACACATGCATCAAAAGGTGGAAACTAAAGTAAACATAAGTCCATGGACCATAAATTCTTTCCAGCCCATCTCGTCATCATTGTCACCAAGATCAAGTAGCACCAGACCACGTCCATACTTGAAAGTTGTAATATCATGAGCGAAAGACCAGTGAAGATAAATGGAAAATAAAGTAATATTATACCCCAAACCTGTTTCCGGATTTGTATCAAAAAAACTTACATACTCTTTGCTATCCAACCATTTCAAAGTAATTCACATCAAATATTATAATTTCTTATTTCAAGATCTCCCAAAGGGACAAGAACTAGCACTCAAGCATAACAAAGTATCATATTTCACTATACAAATCAATCTCATCCCTTTCTCTATAGCAACTCAGACTATACATTACATTTCATTTCTTTCCTCTATAGCATAACATTCTCATTTATGTTCTCTATAGCAACTTAGGCTGTACATAACATTTCTTTTCTTTTCTCTATAGCAACTTAGGCTATACATAACATCTCACTTCTTTTCTCTATAGCAACTTAGGCAATACATAACATTTGATTTCTTTTCTCTATAATGACTCATGCTCAGCTCACTCGATCGCAACATGCTTCAAGCAAGAAACACGCGATTAATGTATATAATGCTAGCACGCGCAGTCTGAACATTATTCATTAACTCGCTTAACATATGTAAAGTACACACATCATTTACATCAATATAACCATCAACTTACTTATAATGACAGTATTAAAAGCTCACACAGTCTAACAGTGCCTCATTATCTCGTTTTCCAAAATAAAGTACACGAAGTCTTTTCAATAATTTCTTCCCACCTCTAGCGAATAATGATAGGTAATGCAAGTTCACGCAATATAACCATTAATTTGTTATCTCAACCGCCAAATACAAGGTACACGCAGCCCCTGTATTTCTCTTATATATGTATCACATCGATTATGGATAATACGAGATAATGTGAGCACACACAGTCCCAACATTATCTCATTATCCACTCTCAATCATGCAAAGTTCACGCAACCTTTAGCATTCCTCATGATACATATATGTAAACACAAAACGAATAATAATAAACAATGCAAGCACACTCAGTCTATCCACTGTCTCATTTCCTTCTTTTAATAATCAAGAAAAATTCCATATTCAATTCCCTCGCTTATCCAATTATGCTTGGAAACTCAAATACCCGAAATCATCAAGAAACGCCCAATTGAATGTAAACTTAGAATTTTCAAGAGTTAGTCATTTCCACCAAACAAACCATAAGTTTAGGGTTTAGGGTTTAAGGTTAGAACTAACTCCCAGCTCACTTAGAACTAACTTCCAAGCCTAAAAAAGTTAGTATATTTACGTTTAACCTCTCATTTCCGATCTCAAACTTAACTTCTGATCACTACGAATCATTGAACAAATTCGGTTTCTAAGTTTACAAAGTTCTATCTATCCTCATCTCGAATGTTCACATGAAAACAAAGTTTTAACGAACCGTCAAACGAGCAATGGACACCTAAAATTCATCAAATGAAAAAAAAAATTATAAACCATAACTAAAACGAGAACAACTGTGATTCTCGGGTGAATAGTGATTTTAGATTAATAGTATTTTCAGGTGAATAGTGATTTTTAAAATTCCAAGGTCAAAATCTTTTAACTTCTTGATGGAAATACATGATTTTAACTTTAAAACTCATTTTAAAAAAATAAAGAAAACCATAGGAAAAGTTTCCAAAACTCACTTTTTAGGGTTTCTCTTAGAGAACGAGAAACGTCACAAAGCTAGGATGGATAGATAGCCCTCTTCCCTAGCAATCCAACGTAAAAGAAATCGAGACAATCTATCGAGAATTGACAAAAACCCAAAGAAAACCCTCCCAACCTGATGACCCACGGCCAAGAAAGGAAGAGGAGAAATGAATTTTTCTAACTTTTGACTTTTTGGTGTTTTTAAAGAGATGAATGAATAGTAAGATATTTTTAAGAAATAAAAAATGATGAAATTGTCCCTCATTTGCTTTTAGCTTTTAAAACTAAACGTGAAGCACTTAAACTAGCTAAAAGGTGATTAGTAATTATCAATTGGCCCTTTAATAATTATTAATACGCCTAATATTAATTTAAGCTTCTAAAGTAATAAACGTCAAATACAAGAATATAAATTATAAAATCTAATAACTAATAAAAAATTACCTTGATAAATAACGGGACGTTATATCTAACATTTCAGTAATTAGTATGCAAAAATATGATATTTCAGTAATTGCCCCTACATTTTAATATTAACAATACTAAAATAAATTTAAGTGATAAAAATGATTTTTGCATTTCTTTTTATAAATATACATATGGACGGCAACCCTAGTTTGAGTGGCAGCAGAGTTTTTTGTCTTATAAAATTAGTGGCGGCCGACCGATCCTTCATGAGAGAGAATTTTTGTAACGTCCCAACTTTCCAAAACATGAGTAAAACAGCAGAAGACTCACAATAAATTAATACCTCTTTATAATATTCAAATAAAATAAGAAATATCCAATTTGTCACATGTTTGCGAACTCATTTGTTTTAAAAAAAATTTCAAGTTTGAAAAGTAACAACAAGAGCCCAATCACTTAAACTTTAAAGAAAATAATATAAAACAAAAAATCCCATAAGATATCTAAACGTCTAAATCAACAAAGAAAATAAATAACGAAGACTCGGCGCCATGTTTCCACAAATCTAAACCAACTCCTCTTCTAATCCTCATCGTATGCCAGCTCTTTCTCCCTTAATACCTGAAAAAAAAATGTAGCATCATGAGGCTACGCCCAATGAGTAAACGAACAGACAAGAAAACTATGCTTTGAATACGCCTGAATTTATTAAGTCTAATTTCAACTCATCCCATCACACAACTTCCAAACAATTTCAACATCTCAAAATTTCTCACAAGCATACTGATCTAAATCACAAACTATATTCTCAAACAATGATCCACATCAACAACTCACAAGTTATATCTAAAATAATTAATGACTCACAAGTTATATCTAAAATAATTCATGACTCCCAAGTTACAACTCAAACAATTCATAAAACTCTAGTTATAATTGCTATAAATTTCCCACATTCATCAAACACTTGGTATTCTTCTCAATACCTGAACTCCAATACATATATATATATATATATATATATCTCTTAATCTTCAAATTAACAAGATAACACATTCGAAACAATTTTAAACACATTTTTCTCAATTTAAAACTTTTCGATTTAAAATTTCCACTAATACCTCTAATCTCCTCTTTGTCCGCACACAAAGAGAGACTACACTCAATAAAGAATTTAAACACTCTTTTCACAATTTAAATCCTTAAGAGAAAAAATTTTCTTTTCCATTGTACGGATGGAATGAACCTGCCCCGTTAAGTGCTATAAAGTTGTGCACAACCGTATAATCTCCCTTAACTGCAATATTCTTCATTAAGCAAGGCCTTTACTTAATGCGAACCTACTACCATATTACCCGATGTATTTAAGTAATATGATCCTAAAACATCACTAACCATGATGCTCAAAAAAAGCCTAAGCTCAAATTTTCACAAAAACTATCTTTTTAGGCCAAATTTTCCTAAAATTAAATTCTGGAAAAATCTCCTTTAAACCACACTAAAATGTTCCAAAATCACCCAAAATACTACTTTGGAATCACTTTCAACAACTCCCAACGGTTTTCAAATATAAAAACGAAGCTAGCCTAAACTAGTGTAGTTTCGCTCCTTTTTCGGACATTGTAAAATTAATAAATTTCTAACTAATTTTTCAGCAGCATAACAGCTATAAAATCACTCCCAAAACAGCCCTTATACATATGGAAATAACCACCAACAATTCAGAGAACAAAAGCAAAGAGCATCTAACCACCTAGGCTTAAGGTATCGACTATTGGGCACTAATCCTTCATTAAGGCATACACAACCAGCAATAATTATTCACTTTAAAACATCCAAAATACACTTAAACATCCAAGAACATCATAGAAGATTCATGGTTTCAGTTTTACTGCAATTCGATATCGATAGTCAAAAATTCGCATGCTTTAACCCAATTTCACACATACTTAAACTCCAAATTATAAATCTTAAAAATAGCCCCAAAATCTTATAAGTAAACATATAAACATCCAAAAACATAAGGTTCTCATCTCCAAACGGTAATTAATAAATCGGGTTTCCCCAAAACATAATAATTCAAACCATTCATCTACTCACCTTGTACATATCAAGAATTTTCCAAACATAACCACGATCTGAAAAATAAGTTACAATATAAATTATAATTAAACCTAACTTTCAACTAAAATTAACATAAAACTAAACGTAGGACGGGAAAGTTACGGGCTAGGATGAGGGATTACGGGGTAGGACGATGGTAGGATAATTAGGATAGTATTAGGACGGACAATGACGGGTTCGTCGTCGGGTTAGAACGGTTAAGACAGAGGGCTACAGGTGTAGGAAGGACGTAGGACAGATGTAGGACGGTTATGACGAGGAAAGAATTTCGGGGTTCCGATTCGTTCATTACCTATCATTTCTTCATTAGGTTGTCGATTGGTTTGGCTTAGAACAAAAATTAAACGTTAGGGTTCAAGAATTGGGAATCAAGAAATAAAAATTTGGGGCTTTTGAATTAAAGTTCCTAGAACTCTAATTCACACTAAATTAAGTAATAATCGGCAAACTAAAAATAAAACGGAATAGATCTTCAACAAGAATCGATCTCACCTTTTCTTGGAAGAATAAAAAATTTTACCCTAACTTTTCCAAACGCAATTCCACTTCAAGAATCACCACAATACCCCTAAACATTAAAGAAAACGGAAGGAATTAATGAAACTCCGATCTTGGCATGACCACATAGGCGGCGGCCATGTGGAAGAAGGAAGGAAGAAAGAACGTACCTTTTTCTTTCTCTGTTGAAAAACTGCATTCTGATTAAACTTTTCCTTCCCTGACTCTCTTTTCTTTTATTATTATTATTTTCCTAATAATAATAATATAAATAATTAAATTAAAATTTTGCCAAAGCAAGAATAATAATTAAATTAGATTCCAAAAATTAAAATTCCTAACTTTACTAATATTATTTACTCAAATAATATTAATTTCCAGTAATTAATTTCTTACTAAGTAACGGGATGTTACAATTTCTCTTTATGAGTTGGGTTAATTTGGGGGTTTGTTCTTATTGATAGAAAATTAGAGAGGAGACAACCGTTTGAGTGATTCTCAAAGGTTATGTATAATTGTGAGCAATTGTACGCTCTTTATTATTCGTTTAATTGATGTAATCTTCAACTTCATAATAGAACCTGCAGAGTCTGTAGAAGGCATGACGTACCAATTAGGATTTTGTATAAATCTCTGGTGTCACGTTTTTTCTGTCTTTTATTTATTTTTTGTTGCATGATATTCATCGTTCTTTGCATTAGGGAGTATAGGGATTAATAACCCTTCAAATTCCCAACAACTGGTATCAGAGCATCAGGTTCAAAGGACTTGTGATAAAGAACGGTGGATAGCACAAAGGATATTGGAATCGAAAAATTTGATGGTTCAGATTTTTAATTCTAGATGATGCAGATTGATGATTACTTTTACGGTAGAAAAAATGCATTTGTTGTTGGGAAAGAAGTCAGAGGATGTGAAGCATGAAGATTGGAACAAACAAGTATTGTCGTTGACTTTATCTATTGATGTTGTCAATTATGTGAGATCGGAGAGTTGTTGATGTTCCCTTGGATCGGAGAGGTGAGCCAACAATGAAGAAAGGACAGTTAGATCCTAATCCATCAATTCAAGTGGAGGAACAGTTGGGAGAATCTGGAAACGCTCAGAAAATAGACTCAACTGTCAGGCGGTATAGCGGACTGGTGAAATTGCTCGAGGGAAATAGTGCACTTTTGATTGGGTTCAGAGTCAATGTGGGTGTAGATTTTTTAGATGAAGTCTCTGTTTTGACAACCGTCTTGAACGCACACATGTCAAGTCATTGGTGGAAAATTTCTTTCTCAAGATTCGTTGCATGCGGATAATGGGACAGGTGGTAGACCCCGCCACATAGATGTTAGTGGATTTTAACATGTTTTGTTTTACAAATTGGTTTGAGTTTGCAATGAAGCCAAACAAGCGATGAACTGCTAATGCAGTGGGAGTTGAACATGTTTGATTTGTCTCCAAGTGGAAAATTGTTGGGATTGGGTGGAGCCTAAATCAATTAATTAATATTAAGCCCATGATAAGCTTGATGTTCAATTCAAAGCCCAAATCTAATATTCATTATAAAACCAAATGGCTTGAAGCCCAAAAGAAAACAAAAGTAGGATATTGGGTTTGACTGAAGTATTTGTATGACGTACGAGATGAATTTAGTGGCGGTGGAGTTCTTTCTCGATCCACTAAGATTCTTATAAATATGGGCGGCAAACCTAGTTTCCTTTGGCCAAGGGTTTTTTTGTCTCATAAAATTAGTGGCGGTCGACCAATCCTTAACGAGAGAGAATTTCTCTTTATGATTTGGGTCAATTTGGAGAAATTATTCAAGGAGGCCAGCATATTGAGGCTGATTCTTCTAGTGTTGACATGTGTCCTCTATTTCAATGACCAAATTCGCGTACTGCCCGAGCTTTCAAACTAACACCTCAAAGAACGGATTTGACAGCAATGGAAGTTTTACATGCTTTGTATATGGAAGTTTTACATGAATCTTCTGCGAAGTTTTAATGTATATTTTTAATTATATTATATAATTCGAAAAATGATTAGTATTTTAAGGAGTAATTTTTAGTTGGTTTTTATATTAGTTCAACTCTTGTACAATACGAAAGTTTTATCGAAATCTTATTTTTAACTTTTAAAGTAACAATGGAAAAAATTGAATTATTTTAGGATTTTTACATATAAATTACTAAAATGTTATAGTTTTTTTAAAGATTAAATTTATTTAATTAATAAAGGGTAAAAAACAAACACATAATAGTTCAATGAGAATTTATTGAACCTACTATTTGAGTAAAAATAGCAGTTCAATAAATTTATTAAACTAATAAATGTCAAGAAAAACCTGCAAATTATAGTTCAACTGAACGTCTAAATTGCTATTTGGGTAATTTTTAAAAAGTTATGATATTTAAATAATTAAAATATAAAACTATGTTATTTAAGATAATTTCTTATAAGATGTTAAAATAATTATTAAATAAGGTTTGATTTCACCATAAATAATAATAAAATCACCAATTGTAATTTCACAAGTTAAAATAATCGATCTAATTCATTGTAAATTTAAAATTAAAGTTTCACTTCAATCCGTGTTGATAAATAATTTCACAACATCCAATCGAGAAATAATATAGGTAATTTCATTTTTGTTTGTTTCATTGAGATTATAATAATCTCAATCTATAAAACTTAATTTTTTATTTCATCTAAAGAATTCCATATTAAATATTAATTAAAAATATTTTTTAAGTTATATTTTAATATAATCTGATTTTAATAAAGTTATAGTCAATTTGATTGTCTACTAAAAATCCAAGTTTTTTTTTGTTCAGTCTCATAAATTTTCTTCTATCCATTTTCGTCTGTCAATCTAAAATAAAAAAAATAAAAAGAAATAAAACTTCAATTCCGTCAAAACACCATTCTTGAGGCGTTAGTTTGGAAACAAGGGCAGTATATAGATTTTGGTCATTGAGATAGAGGACACGTGTCAGCACCAAAAGAATCAGCCTCAATGTGTCGGCCTCATCAAATAATTTCTCGTCAATTTGGGGGTTTATTCTTATTGAGAGAAAATTAGAGAAGGGACAACCGTTTGAGTGATTCTCGAAGGTTATGAATAATTGTGAGTAATTGCATACTATTTATTATTCATTCGTTTTGATGTAATCTTCAACTTTAACGTCCCGTTACTTTTGAGGTATAAAAAAATTATTTATTTTATTTTAATTTCAGTACTTAAAGTTTATTTTAGAATCGGTAATTTAGAATTTAGTAGTTTATTTCGGTTTAAATCCTTTTAATTGCTTTATTAGTTTAAATTGGTTATGGTGGTATTCATAATTATTAACGGGCCAATTAATAATTATCAATCACCATTGGGATAGTTTAAGAACTTCGGGTTTTGATTTATAAGTCAAAAGTCATTAAAGGACGTAACCGTCATTTCTAAAATTCCTAAAATATCAATTCACTATTCATATTCTTCTTTAAATTTCCTTTGACCATTTCTCATCCATTTTTCTTCTCAAAGCCGTGGGTATCAAGTGGGGGAGGGGAGAGAAATTTTTGGGTTTTGTTCGATTTGTTGGGATTTATGCCCTAGAATTCGTAATTTGTAATAGAATATTTTATGAATAAATAAAAGTATTATTTTAGTGAATTTTGTGCAATTTATTATATGTTGATATTCGTTAAATATTCAAACATTAATAGAAAATTCCAGAGTTACTAATTCTGTAATCTTGACTACTATGAGATATAAAGTGGATCTAGTCCAAGATAGTAACTCAAATAGTCTACAGTAAACGAATACGGTTAGGAAACCTTATTCTAGTAATACTGTTGATGTTGTTCACTGATTTGATCCAAATCATTAGCATGATGTAGATGCAAGTGGAAACATCATATATAATGAGTTTATATAAGACTGGACCAGGATAATAAATCGATTCCTAAATAACACCGTTGATAGGAAATGATTTATAATATCAAATTTACGTTATTAAGATTGATACGTCTCAATCCTGAGTATGTTGTGAACTCACATTAATGAAGTCTTTTCCTTTGATTCACATAGTTGAGGGTGATCTGTTGATACACTCGATAAACTCCCGTTTTGGGAAAATGACTAAAATAGTGCTTGAGAACATTTCTATACAAGATGGCATTCATAACTTTCCTAAAACAAATGAAAGTGTTAGTGCGGCACTATTCTAACTTAGGAACTTTAGGTATCTCCCTTGTTGTAATGATTCGGTACTTGAACATGAGGCCTCACCTTCTCACTGGCCCGAGAAGGATCGTTCTATACTTGAAAACTATAGAAAAATGTTCATTAGAGAATCATCGGGTACACAAGGATAAAAGAGATAATTACAAGGGTAAAACGGTAATTTTGACCCAGTTGTAATTATGAGATTACCACGTGAAGGATATGTCAAAACAAACTTAATAACAAATGGACATAACCCATCTATAGTGAGGGGAGTTCAACTTAGGGTTTATAGTGGAATTACCCTAAGTTAATAAATATGATTAATTAATTAATGAGTTTAATTAATAAATCAATAATTATTGGAGCCCATGGTCTATAGGTCCATCAGGTCCCTATGCTAGCCCATATATCATTGTAACTAACCAAGTTATTAATTTAACTAGGAAGAAAGAATTATATTTAAGTAATTAAATTATTTAAATAAAGGGAAATATTAATTGTTTAAATAAAAGGTTTATTTAAATGGAAATTAATATTAATATTATTAATTGTTTAAATAATGTGTTTATTTAAATAGAAATTAAAAATTAATATTATTAATTAAATAATGAGTTTATTTAATTTAATAATAAAAGGAGATAATTAAATTTGTTTTATGAAACAAATAAGTATTTTGCCCAAAAATAATTAATTAAATGAATTTGATTCAATATTAATTAATTGAAGGATTTTTGGAAATATGTATTTAATTAGAAAATATTATTTTTCTAATTATAATTGCATAATAGATAATATCATTTGAATAATAATAATAAATAAAAAAAGATAAGATTAACATCTTATCTTGGGTCACGCCATTTGACAATTTTAAAAGCAAAATTTGATTTTGCTTAATGAATGGCCTGACGCCATTGTTTTTATTTTTTTTAATTTTTATTATTTAAATTAAATGAGATAAGAGTCGTAATTTGATTAGGAAACTAATTCTTATTTTCTTATAAATATGACCATTGGGTGCTCATATTTGTACACCTTGAAATTTATCAAAAGCTCTCTCTTTTATTCTCCCATATAGCCGATTTTGGCATAGAAAAATAAGAAGAATTTTTCTTCTTATTCTTTTGTTCTTCCGGTTCGATTCCCACAAGTCGGGTTGGTTTATGATCGGGATATAGCATAGAAGGCTTGGTGAAGTGGATTGATGCTGTAAAGAAAACCCCAACCGATTCTCCATTAAATCTACAATGTAAGTTTTCGAAAAATCTTATAATTTTAGTTTTTCGATTTGATCACGATTGCATGTTATTAACGGATCCGTAATTAATTGTTAATTAATTTACTAAAAAATTTCCGCTAATTTAGTAAATAGTTCCTTCACGATTCTCGACAGATCGACTCATTTTTTGTTGCATCTGAAAGCCCTCGAGCCTGGGATTCCTTTCCACCTAGCAATCGTACTTTCCACCCGTGATCTAAGGACTTCTCGGTAAGTTAAACTTCAAATCCTATGCTCCAAATAGTGTTTTAATGGAGTTTTCATTTTGATTCTTCGATTTCTTGCCGAGGAACTCGATGATTTTAATTACGGGAGTTGTTTTTAGTGATTTTGGAAACTTTCCCTAAACCCTAAAACTGAGTTTCAGTCGAAACCTTTCCCGTTTGAAATTTACATCGTGGGGGTTGTTTTGGGGTTTATTTTTATTGATATATTGTTTATTGTAATTAAATTCGGGAAATTGCATATTCCCGGTTTATCGTTACCCATTGAAACCGAAACTTCCAAAGTACTTGAAATCAACCCAAAACACCTCTAAATTGCCTAAAAGCCGGAAAACCAAACCCGAGGCCTATTCTTCCTTGCTTGGCCGAGAGCACCCTTTGGGGATTTTCGGGGTTTTCGTTGTTTTATGCTTTTAGTTGTCAATCGTTCGATGTATGTTTAATTATTAATTGTTAGATGTAATTATTTGTAGGTGTTTATTGATTCTTTGCTTGACCACTCTTTCGGAGGTTTGGAGAGAAACCACATCTACCAAGGTGAGAATAAATAGGATTTAAAGTAATTTTAGAAACTGAATAAGTAGAACGGTTTGTAGGATCGGAAGTTAAGAATAGGATTCGAATCTAAAAGTAAAAGAAAGTGAGCTAGTCATGACCTTAGGATTAGGAGCTAGTTCTTTGAGTGAAAACTTTGGAGTTTCTCTAGGGAAACATTGAACTTTTGAAAGTTCTAAGTTAGAATCGTTTCGGAAATTAAAAATGGATCATTGGAAGTTAAAGGATCCAAACTTTTAGATAGAATGGTTAAAGGAACTCGAAATTAGAACCTTGGATTTTATTTGGAAGTTTAGAATCCTTGGAAGTGTAGATTACTTATTTAAGATAAGATCTACTTTATTTATAGTTTCGTTGGTTCGGTTTACTTATTGTAAGTTCGAAATTTCTATTTATTTACTTTATGCACAAGGACATCTATGATCCATTTAATTTATGTCCTCTACTTTATGTTCTTTCATTTAGTGATGAATGATTATATTTATTTTACTTGCAATTAAAAAAAAGATATTCATATCATATCACATAGCCTGCGAGAGCTATCACATAGCCTGAGGGAGCTATCACATAGCCTGCGGGAGCTATCACAAAGCCTGCGTGAGCTTACACATAGCCTGCGGGAGCTATTATTATTGTCATTCATCACAATTTATGTTTATTTGAATATGTTTATACTGAAAGAAGATAATATAAGTTTTTAAGGTCAAATGAATATAAACCATATATCTCGATGAAGGTATTAAGGAAAATTTGGGTATGATCACTTTCTTCTAAACTTTGGGAGTTATTATTCTCCAGTTTTGGAAGTTTAGTGAGAAAGTTGTAAGAGTTACTTGGACACAAATCCGGATACGGGTTTGGGGTCTAACTTTACTTTTTATTCTGTCTATTCTCACTGGGCTTTGTTGTTAGCTCATGATATTACAACCAATTTCAGGTAATGATCGTGCTAGAGGTCATGGGAGAGGAGCTGGTGCTGTATGATTGCAGGATGATGACCTCGGAATGGACTAGGTGTAGTTAAAGTCCATGGACTTCGGTTTTGTGAATTTTATACATTTTGGGATTTGTACATTTGTATATAGCTCTTTAAGAGCTTTTCTTTATGATTATAATAACCCTTTTGAACTCCTGGATAGGAACTTGAAGTTCCTTGTGTATTTAAATTCTGAATTTAAAATGTAATAGGTTTTTGGCTAGCCAGCTTTTAAACATAATCACGCCATTTTTTTAAATAAAAAGACTTCCGCCGTGTTTTATATTTAAATGATTTTAAAAGGAGTCGGGTCGTCACATCAACTTTATAGTGAAACCTGCGGAGTTTGCAGAAGACAAAACGTACTAATTGGAAACTTGTATAAATCTCTTGTGTCACGTTTTTTCTCTGGCTTTTATTTATTTTTTATTGCATCATATTCATCGTTCTTTGCATTAAGGGGTTTAGGGATTAACAACCCTTCAAATTCCCAACATTTAAGACATAACACTGTTAGGGGCGTTACCGGTTCAGTTGCTACCGATTCGTGGCAAGAACCGGAACTAAACTGGTAAGGAATGAAGGAAAATTAAAGAACCGGAACTAGAAAAGATTAGAACTGGTAGGAACCAGAACTAGTTTTTCCGGTTCGGTTCTAGTTCCTTAGTCAACATTTTTTTTTTAAATTTTACTTAACTAAAATGAAATCAAAATAATAGAAATAAAATGAGGAGGGCTTGGGCCTTGGGCGATGTGAACGAGGAAGGGAAGAAAAGAAAGGAAAGAGCTTGGGCCTTGGGCCGTAGGTGAAAAGATTGGGCTTACTATATATATATATTTTTTTTTTTTTTTTTTTTTTTTTTTTTTAAGAAATAAAAACATTACCAGTTCTATTCCGGTTCCTTATCGGTTTTTTTGTAAGAAACCGGAACCGAACCAAAATTCTTATTAGTTCTAAAAATAAGAACCGGAACCGTATGAACCGGTTCCTCTTGCACCCCTAAACACTGTCATCTAACTCTCTTCTTGTCCTTGCTTTCTTGTTGTGTTCATTGTGTTTGATTCAGGTCAGAGTGGTTACAGTGGTTTTGTACTCTTGAGAGTTAGTCTTGTATTGTTTAGTCTCTCTTCTTAGTCTTGTCTTGCCATACTTTGCTTAATCATTGCTTTTCCTTTTCTCCTCTTCTATTTAAGAGGTTATTCTTTCTTGTATCACAGTGAAGTAAATATACAAAAGCTCATTGAGAATTCTCTCGACTTCCCTCCGGAATGGCAACTGCCGCTGTAAAAAAAATAAATCTCAAATGTGTTCTTATTGTTTATATTTAATTTTCAAACACATGATCTATTCGATTCTTGCCAAGTTTATATGTTTAGCAGATTCACTCCATTTAAGGGAAACAAAGATAAAATTGGGAGAGCGAATTTTTATCAGTTCTAATATTATTAGTTTGCTATAAAATTATCAAAAAGGAGAATTGTTGGGACAAAAGCTCGTCTTAGATCCTAGTCATATAGCCTTTTTTCTTGAAACAAAACAAGAACTCTCATAGATTGTACAATTAATTATATCACTCAATTATAATAAGATTTTCAACACAAGAACCTTATCATTACATTTGAAAAATAAATGGACTAAATCACTACGAATAAAACTACACCCATTTCAATGTTTTTAAATTGATGTAGTTTTACTTATAGTGATTTAGTGTAAAAAACAAAATTTAAAAACCCCCTTCTGTTTTTTTTTTCTTTTTTCCTTTCTTTTCTTTCAATCGGTATGGAGAAGGCTTTTCTTTTTTTGAGATATTACATCAAATTGGGGGAGGAGAGACTCGAACTTTCGACCTCATGGGAAGGAAGCAAATGTCTAACCACTTTACCAAAAAAAAATTCTAATTATACATAACTTCCATGATATGACATTTCTTGGATTGATATTAAAAAAATAACAAAAATTAAAAAAAAAACATTTTTTTTAATAAATTTAATAAAAAATTTCATTAAATTAAAGAAAGTTCATTTTCACTATTTTTGTCCCTAATAATATTAAATGGTTAATATTATCATTGTATTTTATGTTTCTAATTGAGATCTTTTCAATTAAAACTTAATTATTATTATTATTTTTCAAATTTCATTTTAATGAGTACTATTTTTGAAAATTCTAAAAACCTTTACAATTATAAAATTTACAATAAAAAATATTATTTTTAAAAACAACCAACACATAATAAACGATAGATACTGAGATAGGGGATCTTTAAAGAGAGAGAGATGAGCCATTTTCTAATAATCATAGAAATTGGCCAATTGTCCTATGGAGAATATTTCACCATTTTGAGATTATAAAACTACAAGTCCAAGAATAAATCTGACCTAACCCTCCTTGAGAGTGAATGATGAATTAACAATTCAACATCAATTTGATGATAACAAGACCATGAAAATGCCACATACGTTGAAAATTACTCCCAATATACAAAGGAACCAAATTACTTTTTCTTTGAAAAGAATAAAATAAAATAAAAAGCAAAAAAGAATACACTTCAAGTTGGCAATCCACATCCCACTACCTAAAAAATTTGGAATCCCCGCCAGAATTATATTTAACAAAAGGAACAAAAGCTATCAAATGACATAATTAAATACTTAAAACAGTAAAGTTGATAAAGATGATCACATCAATGAATTTATTTATGAATTGGTCCCTTGTCATCTAAAAATAAAAATAAAAATAAAAAGTGATAAACCAGATCCAATTTTTATTTATTTTCACATCCGAGAGTGTCCGGGCCAACTTGTGCGAATCCAGATCCAAACTTTACACTAAAAAAAGTAGTGAAATACTTGATTTCGTAAACGAATAAAGGGATGAATTAAGATGTGAATATGATGTTCATTACAATTTTAAACATGGTGCTTCTCATAACAGAAATTTTGAGAGAGAAATATATGGCAACCTTATAGACCTAAAATTCTCAAAATATTGAAAGCAAAAAGAATAAAAACCTAAACCTGGGTCTAAATTTTTCGACATTAACTGGTTTCTCACCTTTCCTGACTTTCTGTTGTAATAAAAATGGTGAAAATGAATCTTTTCCTTCAACTGATAAAGACTAGCTCCTTTTTTTTCGTTTTGATTTGTTACCATGGCCTTTCTTCAAATGCCAGACAACAATTTTTTTTTTTTTAAAAGGCATGTTATATACCAAAATATATCTGTTAACTACCTCTTACTGAAAATGTTCAGTTTTGTTGAGCGACAAGATGATCGAGCTGCATTTGTTCGAGCCATGCCCCTAATGCCGCATGATCAACCGACTCCATTTGGGAGTTCACATTAGAACTTTCACCAGAAGCAACCATATTCTCAACACCAGAACTGGGCTGGTTTAGCTTTTCTTTTATTTCATTAGGAGATTCTTTAACAAGTGATTGAACCCAAGATAAATCTGGCTCTTCTCCATTGTTCCCAAGCTCAAATGACGAAGAACGTCGAAGTTTACCCATTTCATCTGCATTGACAGCCCAATCAGGTTTTCCATTGGAAGATCCCCATTTAGACCAAGAGCTTGCAGGGGAACCAACAATAGAGCTGGAATTGGCTCCAAGTTCCCGAGAACTGAGGCTACGAAACTGTTGCTGTTTCTCTCTTTGAGCTAACATGGACAAGCGAGATCCCATTGGAGAGATTGGTTCCACATTTCGTGGAGACATCCTCCCGGATGATGGAACCCCGTAAGAGGCCTGCAGTAGATGGTGGTCAACATTCTTTGGAGAGTAATTTGTGTTGATAGGTGACAACATGGATTGTTGCTGCTGGAATTGATTGAGTACAGCTGATTTATGTGTGGGGGAGAAAACAGCTGAAGCCAATGCCTGATCCGAGTACCTAGGAGATAAACTCTCAGCAGAGAAGAGATCATCCAGATTTGAAGGGGTCAGAGTTTTCAACCGACCAGAACGGTTCAATGAATTGCAACTTAACGGTGGTTGAGAAAGGCAATTCAAATCGTTAAGTAGCTGCTGTTGTTGTAGATCAAAATCACTCAGAAAATCAAAGTCCTCAACAGGAATGTCTCTTGCACTCAGAGAAGATCTTAGGCGGCTGGATTGAATATTGCTTCCAGGAAGATGCAAGGCAGGAACGTTCGGTTGGGGCCAAGCCAATGAAGAGTGAGACATGCCATTAGCAGAGGGAGACATGGGAGGAGTAAATGGTGAAGGAGACATTACAGGGACTGAAGATGGCGAACCAGGTAGAAGATTCATCACAGTCGTATAATCCATACCAGCACCCCCAGAACTACAAGAACGAGGGGAGGGAACAGCAGAACCAGTTGAGACATATAGTGGTCGCAGTTCTTCTGTGGTGTGTGCAAAAAAGCAGACTCTCCTTGCGCAACTCGTACCGTCTTTACAAAGACGTGTCCGATACTGAGCAGGGTGCAGCCAGCACTCGAAAACCCCATGAGCATATTCACACATGTCTCCACGTCTGCAAGCCCCCTTCCGAAAATCAGGACAAGGCACACAGCTGTAGTGAAACTTTCTTGGATCCCTCCTCCTCGCATTCTCTCCAGGATGAACAAAGGGGCACTCCGTCCAATCATGGGAGTACGCACGTGAACAGGGTCTAACCTTGAATGAATACATACGGAATTCATCAGTTGAGTAGATGCTGTTCTTGATGTCTGGAAGAGAAAGATCAACAGGATATTCTTTCTTTTCAGATGCAGAATACATAGGAAGATCACTAAATTTTGACTTCGTCGGTGAAGAAATTAATTCTGAAGTCGACAAGGATACATTTAGAGGTGACGAAGGGCGAGGAGAATGAGAATTCATAGTGCCTGTAAAATCGCATAAACTGCCTTCACCAGACAATTCATTAGTTGTAAGGAGTTCCATAAGGGTAAATTTAATCTCTCCAAGCCTAGGTGGAACAATAATCACATCCACAGGTCGATGCCCATTTCCATCAACCATATCTGGATCTGCACCAGCTGCTAAGAGCAGCTTCACGATATCTATAGCATTAACAGCCCCACCCGAGGCTGCACAGTGAAGGGCAGTGCTTCTGTCAAGACCAACAGCACGATTTACATCAGCACAAGAAAGAGAGAGAATCAGCTTCGTAACCTCAAAACTACCATAGGTAGCAGCAACCATTAAAGGGGTTCTTTGCTCATTAATCATCTGCTTTGAACCTCTCACGCGACCATACCATAAACCAATCTCATCAATACCAGAAGGATCGCGTTCAATTGATCTCTTGAAGGCATCAATATCATCATTTGCAGCAAGTTCAAGCAAACTGGAAAAAACATCTTCCGTTTCAACAGTCAAGTTATTCATGGCTGAGTTTGAGCGTTAACACAAGCAGATGTACAGAAGATATTCCTCAAAAACGACGTTGGCTTCGGCTCAAAACCACAGTACATTCTTCTTTCATTGGAAGAAAAGCCACCTATACACAGAGTCAAAAACAAAATGTAAATTTTTCTTGACGAACAATTCATACAACAAGCATAAAAAGATTAAGCCATATCCAAAAATCAAATAATATTGAACAACATAAATTATGAATATAAGGGTCTTAAAAACATCCATCATCCACTTTTCAGCATCATTCACCAAATTAAAAAAAAAAAGGTAAAGCTCAGCTTGTTTCTTGTGACTGTAAACCAAAACAGAACTCTTCCAGAAGTTACAAGATTATTACATAACTATTCCGACCATTTCAAAATCATCTTCCATCATTAAACAATCCGAAATACAACGAAAAAAATTTAAATAAATCATAATTTATCTACAAGATTCCATCATACATGATAATAACAATCATATCCCTAATCTTCAAAAAAATCAAACCGAGATAAATTATGAGAGAGCGGGAGAAACCGAAATATCATAACATGTACAGTAATCAGAAGCTTAAACTGATCCGACACATGGATCAGACATCAAAACCTTAAACAAATCGAACAACAAAATCTTAGGAAAAAAAAAAGTCACCAAACAAAAATAGGTAAAATCATAGACAAATAAAAAAATCTTACCAAATAAAAAAAAAGTTGAAAGAAATCAGTCAATCATGATTCAAAGAGTAAGAGAGATGGATCCAAAGCTTGAGAGAGAGAGAGGGAGAGTTTTGACTCATGTGAGTAGGAAATAACATGTTTTGTGAGAGACACACCTCCGTCTTCCTTTCCTCCATTTCTTCTCCAACCCCAATGTTTTCTTTCTTTCTCATTTCATTTCCAAAAAAAAAAAAAAAAACTTTATTATTAATTAATTATTATTTTTCTTTAGTTTGATAAAAGCGTCTATCCCATATCAGGGAGAGAAGAAAAAGGCAAGCGCACTGAGTATGTTTCCCCTACTCTTCAACCATATCTACCCTTTTCATATCTTCCAATCACATCCCTCCACGTCATTGATTCTCTGAATATTTCCCAATTTAGAAGGGTAAATCCGTCCTTACGTAATCATACTGAATCTTTCAGAGTAGTGACGTGGAGTTACATGATTGGTTGGACTTTTGTACGCCAACACAGAGGAAAACTCAGAAGTCTCTTTGTAATAATTTAACCGCACCTTTCATATTTGTGTCAAATTCTTTGTAAATTCATCCTAAATTCACTCCACATGAAAGTTAAAGTAAGATAGGGCAATGATCAAGTGTACTCGCGCACAGAGAAATCAGGTACGGATCTAGTGACGTGGTACAAATGAATTGATGGCAAAAAAAATAATCCAATTTCTTGTTTTTAAATAATGAAACCGTCCCCGTTTACGCGCTCAAAAGGGTACGTTCCATTAATTGTTTAGCCAGTGAGACGAAGCCACGTAATGCAATTGTGGTGGTACTGAGTGCATGCGATAGAAAGTTCTTGATTTTGCAGAGGGTTTTGGGAAACCGGGTGAAGAGGTGGAAAGGTAGGAGGGGTTACCGGTTAGGTAAGTAAAATGGAAAGAAAGGTAACTGGAAGATCCCGGTAATGCGCGCGTGCGTTCGTGCGTGCGTGAGTGAGTTCGAATAAATTGAAATGTAATGAAGGCTGGCGTCCGCCAATCAGATTAGATTCGGAGCTCTGGATCTTATCGTACGGAAGCGGACATCAGATGCTAGTCAATTCTGGTTAATTTTGTGGAGTCAAATCACGATATTGGGGAAATTTTAAAAAAAAAAAAAATGGACGCGGTTCTAGATTAAATTCTTTTTTTATCCAAAAAAAATATATTCTGAAAAATATCTATTTTTCGATTCTAATTATAACTATGAGATTTATGTAATTACTTTTTTTTTCTTTACTATTTAAATTACAAGTCTAATACAAAGAATCAATTGTGTTTACTGTTTAGTTATATTTCATATTATGATTCTTAAAAATGATAAAAGATTTTTCTCAATTTTTTATATGATTAATTTAGATTTGAACTTAAAACTAAATAGTTTATAGTTTAATCATAAAAAAAGTGTTTGTATTTAACTAAAGTAAGAAAGATTTTATTCATAATTTACTCTGAAACATATATTTAACACTTTAACAATGAGATAAATTTTTGTTAAAAGATTTTTGCCAAGTTGCCTAAAAATAATTCAATTGAGAAACAATATTTTAAAAAACTATCTCAAGTAAATATATTTTAAAATTTTATTAAAAGAATAGTTAATTAAAAACACAATATTTGAATCAAATTAACTTGTTAAAAGCAAATACAAAAGAAAATAATGTAAGAAAAAGTTATAAATTTTAAAGATTTATAGAAAGAAAGAAAGAAAGTGTTTTGGTTTTGTAGCCGATCTGAGTTGACTAGGAATAATAATAAAGATGGAAGGGAAGAAAGAAATTGGCGGACGTGGAGAATGGTGCGAAACGAAACAAGGGTCGAAGGGAAGGGAAGGAGGCAAGTTGATGATGAGGTGTCATATGGCTGTGGGACCCATTTGAAGATTTTGAAGTGAGGAGGGTTTGATTGTCTAAGATTGATTAAGAAAAAGAGAGAGATCTGTAGTGTTTGGGACAAACAAGCACGTGCTTTCGAGAACAACAAGTGGATAAGGACAACGTTGGTTCATATTTTGGCCATCCCTCTCTCTACTCCTTCCTTTCTCTATGCCTTCCCCATATGAACTATAAAATTGGAATATAAAATAATAAAAATGTATAAAATGAGATATAACTAAGCAAATAGTCATTTTTTATCTTAACAATTAAAAAATAGCAACCTCTCATTCTATTATATTTTTTTTTTATCAATTTTAACATTAAAAATTGAATGGTAGAGCAGCTGTCATTGTAGCTGATTAGACAAAATTGTTTTTTGCTTTTTCAATGCAACAGATTTTTTTACACAGTTTACTATATATGTTGTACAAGTTGTACAGATAATGTTTACTGTATATTTTTTGTACACGGTTGTCAATGATATTTTTTTAATTTATCCTCTAATTCTATCTCCTATATATTGGATTATGTATATTGCTATACATATTGTAAAACTAATATAGTCATACAATATAAAAATCATGGGGTGTATGAAATACTATACATATTGTACATATGATACAATTTAATTAGTATGTTAAAAATTTTAAAAATTTCCCTACCATTTTATCTTCTTCTAAAATTCGGTATATATATATATTGTACAATACGTATAGTACAGAATATACATTCGCAAAAATCTAATAGAATATACACACTGTAAGTCTGTTGAATCTTTTCCATATAGGGTGTATAATTGATTAAAAAATAAATTTAAAAGAGAAAAAAAATTGTACCAAGAACTTAAACAAAAACATATCTTACATCACTTTAAGACATTTTTTATGCTCTAAATCTATAACGACCCAAAACTCGTAAAATCCTCTAAATTCAAGTGCACAGCGGAAATATGATTTTTACGAAAAAACGGCATGGGTTCGTTTAAAAATCGGATTATCCAAAACATGTTTACAACCCAATTTCAGAAAAGACAATAAACATGGAATGCACATTCCAATCTATGATAAAACTCTGAGAGAAAGTTTAAAATCCAAAGACATTTACAAATTATACAATGCTCTACCGAGCTAAAGAATACAACATAAGAAAATATGATGAGATGTTTGTAAGCATTTCAAGAATGCTAAACCAAAACTAGTCAGGTTCTTGTCCATTCATTGTCTCGATAAGTCATGCGGCGCCACCTCCTCTACCTCGTCCTTTACCACGAGCCTTACCGGAAAATTGTAATTGTAGCAACATTAGCATAAAAATGCTAGTGAGAGTAAAATGAAAACAAGTAATCCTATAAACCAAATTCCATACCGGAAATTGTGTCCAAAGGCCTATATTTCACTTTTACTACTCATTCCACATTCCAAATTCCACATAATCACATAATACGTAATATGCTTTTCGTAAAGTAAAGATATTAAGACTTAAAGTAAAAGTACCGACTATTACTAAGTCTTTCTAACCATTCTAATGAATATAAGTAATTGTAGCACTAACTTTCTTTGTTACCAAATCATTTTCATCGTAACGTGTTACCGTATGGATCAACATCAACATACTACCACGTACGGTCTCACCATATCACAAATCATCGTAACGGGTTTACCGTATGGATCAACATCAACATACTAGCCCGTACGGTCTTACCATACCACAAATCATCGTAACGGGTTTACCGTATGGATCAACATCAACATACTAGCCCGTACGGTCTTACCATACCACAAATCATCGTAACGGGTTTACCGTATGGATCAACATCAACATACTAGCCCGTACGGTCTTACCATACCACAAATCATCGTAACGGGTTTACCGTATGGATCAACATCAACATACTAGCCCGTACGGTCTTACCATATCACAAATCATCGTAACGGGTTACCGTATGGATCACATCAACATACTACCTCGTACGGTATTACTATATCACAAGTCATTATAACGGGTTACCTTATGGATCAACATCAACATACTACCCCGTACGGTCTTACCATATCACAAGTCACAAGTCCCCTAGTAAGTTAGATAGATAAAAATTCTACTAAGCTACTAAAGAACATGAACTACTTAAAATTACACTAGTTAACTCTCAAGTGCAACTTCTAAGCTACTTTGTCTCCCGAACCACTCAAAGTGCCTTAAACTTTCACTTTCATCTAAAATCTCCAATTGCATCTAAACTCTTCAATTCATCTTACAATACTTCCAAACACACTCAATCTAACCTTATTCACCCAAATTCACTAGAACTCCAACTCCACTCACTTCCGAGTTTAAAGTCACCAACCAAGTATTAACTTCTAGAAATTAGTTTCCCTCTTAACCTCGATAAACAACATCGTAACGAAACTTAATTCATAAAATTACTAACTTCCATTTTAAACTCACCTTAGAAAGTGAAGTCCAAGTTCCCAAAGTGTCGAGATCCAAACCACGCAAGCAATCACAATCCTACAAATCAAATACACCTAACAATCATTCATTAACCGAAAATCGAGCAAACGACAGCTAAACGCATAAAATGACGAAAAACCCAGAATTAATCCTCATGGAGCTCTCGGCCATACAAGGGAAAGAGGGGCTTGGGTTCGGTTTTCCTGCTTTTATGCAATTTAGAGGTGTTTCGGGTTGGTTTCGGATACTTTGGAAGTTCGTCAAATCAATGGATAACTGTATTTTAGTGTTTTACACAATAATCGATTTCCGAAAAAATTAAGTAAAATACGAAATCATAGCAAACTAAACACCCTAACCAAGGCCAAGTGAGAGAAATTCACAGGGAACGGGTTTTCGACTCAAACTCGGTTTTAGGGTTTAGGGAAGTTTCTAAAATTGTCTAAAACGACTTCCTCGATTGAAATCTTCAAGCTTCGGTGTGTGGATTTGAAGATTTCAATCTCAATCCTCCATTAAAACTGTGGTGACCCGACACTTTTAAATAATTTAAATTAGAAAAACACAGCGGAAGTCTTTATATTTTATGAAAAATTGGCGTGATTATGTTTGAAAGTTGGCTAGCCAAAACCTGTTTACATCTTAAATTCAAAAATCTAAAACACAAGGAACTTCAAGTTCCTAATCAAGAGTTCAAAAAGACGTTATCATAAAAATAAAGACAATTAGCTCTTATGAGCTAAATACAAATTTTCATAACATAAGATACAAATTAACAAAATGAGACCATGGTCTTTTAAAAGAATAACTAGTCCATCACCGTGTCATCATCCTCTGGATCAAGCGCGCACCAGCTCCTCTTCCACAACCCCAAACATTACCTGAAATGTTTGTAATATCATGAGCTAACAACTTAAGCCCAGTGAGAATAATAAGAATAAAAAGTAAAGATAGACCTCAAACCCGTATTCCGATTTGTGTCCAATTTACCTAACATAATCATTCCTAAAGTTCTCCAACTCTAGGTAATTTCATTCTATACTCTCCAAAGGATGATATTACTAACACTCGTAGTCAAATCCTAATCCATTAACTTGTTACGACATAAATAAGAAAGTAAATAAACTTTGCATAAAATATAACATCTCAATTCTTTATCCATGATATATATTTCCATCGCTCATATGCATGAAGGTAATGAGAACATCTCGTAGGATACGCATTCGCCCTTTATGTATGAATGAATGAAGAAGGTGATGCGGACACTCCCCGAGAGGTCCAACATTCTTCCCTCCTTTTCTTTCTCTCTTTATTTTCTTTTTCTCCTGAAGGCGACGCGGACATTCCCCGTAGGGTCCAACATTCTCTCCTTATTTTCTTTCTCACTTTCCTTTCTTTTTCTCGGAAGGCGTCCGGACATTCCCCTGAAGGGTCTAACATTCTCTCCTTCTTTTCTTTCTCTCTCTGAAGGCGTGCGAACATTCCCCAAGGGTCCAACATTCTCTCCTTCTTTTCAATGATGCGAGATGTTATGGTGCAATATGTTATGGTTATGCTTGCACATGCTTGCAAAAAGTAAATAAAGTAAAGTGCGAATAATAAAGTAACCGAAACAAACATAAAGTAAAGGGAAATTAAGTAAAAGACATAAAGTAAATAAATAAGAAACTCCGGACGAACGATATGTCAATCGAACTCCGCTAGCAATAATAAAAGTAAAATTATAAATTAAACGATTAACCTATACCTTCAAGGATTCTAAACTTCCAATATAATCCGAGGTTCTATTAACCGTTCTATATAAAAGTTTGGATCTTTTAACTTCCAATGATCCAGCCTAAGCTTCAAAACGAATCTAATTTAGAATTTTCTAAGATTCAATACTTTCCTTGAGAACTCCTAAGTTCTCACTTAAAGGATTAACTCCTAATCCTAAGGGCACTAACTCACATCCCTCTAATCTTAGATTCGAATTCTAGTCTTAGTTTCCAATTCTACAAACCATCATACTTATTTGCTTTCTAAAGATACTTTAAATCCCAACTATTCTCACCTTAGCCAAAAAAATAGCTTTGCTCCAAGTTTCCGAAAGCACAATCAAACAACGATCCGAAACACCTACAATTAATTACATTTAACAATTAATAAATAAACATACATCGATCAATTAACATCTAAAAGCTCAAAACAACGAACAACCCCATAAACCCCACTAGGAGGCTCTCGCCCCCCCCCCATGAAAAGTGGGTCTCGGGTTTGGTTTTCCGGCTTTTAGGTACTTTAGATGTGTTTCGAGTTGGTTTCAAGCAATTTCGATATTCTCGATTTCAATGGGTATCGATAATTAGGGTTTTGAACATTATGCCCTTTCCCGAATTGAATTTAAATAAACAATAATTCATTAATTTATAACTCATAATCAAACCTAAAAAGGTAAATTTCAAACGAGAAGGGTTTCGACTGAAACTTGGTTTTAGGGTTATGGGAAAGTTTCCAAAAACTCTTAAAACAACTCCCGTATTGACAAACACCGAGTTTCACGACAAGAAATCGAATGAATCAAAAGAAAACTCCATTAAAACACTATTTGGAGCTTAGGGTTTGAATATAAACTTACCGAGAACTCTGTGGATCTAGAGAGAAAAGCACGATCGTTGGGTGGAAAAGAATCCTAGACTCGAGGGCTTTCTGATGCAACCGAAATCGAGCTGATCCATCGAGAAACGAAGAAAAACCAAATCTCCCCTAATCCCCCATTGATGCCCATGGCTTGGAGAAGAAAAATGGGAAGAAAATGGTCAAACCTTGGTCAATTGGTATATTTAAAGATAAATGAATAGTGTTTTGGATATTTTTAAGAAATTGAAAATGACGGTTGCGTCCTTTTGTGACTTTTGACTTCCAAATCGAAACCCGAAGCTCTTAAATAAATCTAAAGGTGATTAATAATTATTAATTGGCCTATTAATAATTATTAATGCCACCGAAACGAATTTAAAGTATTAAAACGATTAAAAAGGATTTCGGGCGAAATTAACTACTAAAATCGAAATTACAAAAATAATAATTAATCTAAATACTTAAATTGAAATAAATAAATAAATAAATAACATTAAATAAATAATGAAATAAATAAATAAATAAATAAATTTCACTTCAAAATAACGGGACGTTACAGTCTACCCTCCTTAAAAGACTTTTCGTCCTCGAAAAGTGCGTTCAATAAGTGAATAAAGCAAGGGTACTTTGACTGTATCTCATCCTCACATTCTCACGTTGCTTCTTTTGACACTTGGTTCTTTCAAAGAACCTTAACCAAGTGAATTCCTTTTTATTTCTCAACAACTCTTGTTCGAATGCTCTTATCTTAGCGGGTGTCTTCTCATAAGACATAATAGCATTCAAAACTTCCAGTTCATAATCTATTGCGTGGGACGGATTCTCCATGTATTTCTGAAGCATCAATACATGGAAAACATTATGAACGGCCAATAACGAAAGTGGTAAGGCTAAACAATAAGCTACCACTTCTACTCGATTGAGTATCTCGATAGGCCAATAAACTTAGGGTTCAACTAACCCTCATTCCCAACTTTAATAACACCGCTCCTTGGTGCCACTTGAAGAATACGAGATCCACTACTAGCACTTGAACGGACTATACCGAATCCTGCTGTCAACTTTGGTTAACCCTTAACCTTTCTCTAAACAAATGATAGACTCGCTAGTCATTTGTTACAACTTGAGTACCAAAAGTCTCTTTTCTCGAATCTCATCCAAATGAGCGGAAGAACAACACTTTCTACCAAAAAGTGCCCTAACAGTGCCAAAACTTCGAGACAAAGCGAATGTCTCGATCTGATAAAATCTTCACCGGCACACCATAATCTATCAATCTTTCTTAGGTACAACTGTACCCTAGTCTTAACTGGATAGATGATCCTTCCAAGATAAAGTGTGCGGTTTTCATCAAATGGTCTACAATCACCAAATGATATCATAACTCTTTGCTCTCTTTCGGCAAACCCCTGATAAACTCCATGGAAATCTTCTCACATTTCCATTCAAGCACTTTCAAAGGTAAGATAACCCGGTAGATCTTTAGGGCCTTGACTTGCTAACAAATCAAGCACCTATTCACGTACTTTACAATCTCATGTTTTATCCCAGGTCATCAATCAAACTGTCTCGGTTCTCGTACCTCTTTGTATTGCCTGGATGAACATAAAAGATAGAACTGTGAGCCTTCTCCAACAGTTCTTTTCAAAAGTCGATTCTGAAGGCACCCAAAACCCCATACGATGTATTACGAACTATCTGTAAAACAAAGATAGATCGACTAGGCATGTCTTATTCTGTCTCTCGAGACAAGCCTGTAAGCCTTAGAAACCAATAGAATTCTTAGGCACACCCGTCAGTCTAGGTCAACTACTATATGCCTCCATCTTAGAGGAATCAATATAATCCTCTTCTTGATACCACATGGCCTAAGATGCCATTTCTTTTAGCCAAAACTCACACTTTGAGAACTTGGCATACACTTCTGATTTCTTAATACGATCAAAACTGCCTTCAATTGCATAACATGCATTTTCTCAGTCTTAAAATAAATCAGACTATCATCATTAATCACAACATCAATAGAATTGATGTACCCTCTTAAACACAGTATGGATAAGATCCATAAGAGTCGCAGGCGCGTTGGTTAAGTCAAAAGACATGACTACAAGCTCATAATATCCATAACGCATCCTGAAAACAGTTTTAGGAATAACTCAATCCCGAATCTTCAACGGATTTAACCGGATCTCAATCCTATCTTTGAAAAGATAGCGGTTTCTTCCCAACTAATCATATAGATCATCAAACCAATGCAATTGATACTTGTTTTTTTTTTTCACTGTAGCTTGATTCAACCCTCGATGATCAATGCACAGTCTCACTAAACTGTCTTTCTTTTCACAAACAACAAGGTGCTCCTTACTACGGGGACACACTAGGGTAAATAAATCCTGAGTTTAAGAGTTCCTATAACTGACTCTTAAGCTCTTTTAACTCAACTAGTCTCCGGTACAGAAGTTGTTAGGAATGGTGTCCTAGAACTTGTAATTATTTAATAATAATAATTTATTAAGAATAAATTAAATAAATAAACATAAGTTCTTTATATTATCTAGATTGATTCAATTAACGATATTAGGAATATATGGAAATATATAAATATCAAACATTCAAATAGTAAACCCTAAGTTACTCTTATGAAATCACGACTTAGTATGTGAGTCATACAAGAGGATTAAAGTCGAGATGAGTAACTTAAACGTGTCTACAGTAAATGGATAACGTTTGAGAACCTTATCCTGGTAACACTGTTGATAGCTTCGCATTTTGTTTATAGACAAATGATCGAATCCCCGATCATTCATGTGGGAGACATGAAATGGAAGTATCATATGCAATGTTGATTGAATAAGACAGGACCACGATGTTCGATCAAATTTCTCATTAGTACCAGGTTTACGAGAAATAATCGAATATCAAACTAAGTTTATCAACCGGTGATAGATCTCAATCCTGAGTGAAATGCGGACTCCTATTTTTGGGAGTTATGTTCTTTGATTCACATAGTTGAGAGCGTCTCCGTAAGAACGCTCAATACACTCCTGTTTTGGGAACATGACTAGATAAGTAGATGGGAACTCATTTTCACGAGATGGAATTCATAACTTTCCTATAAATTAACGGTATCGGTCCGATACCTAAACATTTTAGGAACTTTAGGAAACTCCTTGATGTACTGATTCGAGACATGAACAAGTGACGTCACGACTTCTATTGATCACGAAGTATCTTATCTCTAGTTCGACTAAAGATAAAGTTCATTGGAGAATCGGCGGGAACACAAGGATAAAGCGGTAATTACGGGGGCAAAACGGTAAATTTATCCGCTTGTAATTATGAGGGTTCCACGTGAAGGATAATATCACAGATATAAATAATGATAAACTAAATGGACATAACTCATCTATAGTGAGGGGAGTTCAGCTATGAATCTATAGTGGAATTATTCATAGTTAGATAATAAGTAATTAACCGATTATGTGTTAATCACTTAATTGACTAATTATTAAGCCCATGATCTATAGGTCCATCGGGTCCCTATGCTAGCCCAAATATCGTAGTCGCGAAATCAAGTAGAAGAAATGAAAATTTTAAGTAAAGTGAATTACTTAAATAGGCAATATTAATTGTTTAAATATTGAGTATATTTAAACGGTAATTAATATAAACATTATTAATTGTTTATATAATGAGTTTATTTAAACATGAAATTAATAATGAAATATTATTAATTATACATTATTAATTATTTAAATATTGAGTATATTTAAATGGTAATTAATAATTTGAAATTAATTAACAATTATTAATTGTTTAAATAATTATATTAATAATTAAAATTAATTAAATTAATAATAAAATATTGTCAATAAAATTATTAATTTATGGAAATTAATAATTATTATATTTATTATTAATTATTTAAATAATGAAAATTATTTAAATGGAAATTAATAATTAAATATAAATTGGATAATATTTAGTCGGGAGAAAATATTAATATTATTTAAATAAAATATTTTATTTAAATGATAATTAATAAATAAATTAATTAAGTTGGACTTATTAATTTAAGAGAGAATTTCAAGGCCAATTGGATTATTGAACCCAATTGGAATTGGCTAAAAATAATTAATTAAATAAATTAGAATTATTTATTAATTAATATATGCATTTTCGGCTATATATGTATTTTTGGGAAGAGATAATTGCTTGAATTATATCCTAAAATAATTACATAGATTTATTTACCCAAGATAAATAAAAATAAAGAAAATAAAATAATCTCCTATTTATTTATGGCATTTTCGAAATTGCTAGATAAAGGAAAGAGATAATCTTTTTTTCTTTTTGTATTTATCTCTATAGATTAATCCTAATGTGATTAGGATTCCTATTTTTCTATAAATAGGAGGGTTGGGGTCATTCATAAATCACACAATTCAATTCCTTAGAAATTCGGAATTCTCTCTTCTTCCCTTCTCCCCCCTTGGCCGAAATTCCCTTAGTCCATTGGGAAGAAAATTTTTTCTTCTTCCCAATTTCTTCTAAAGTTCGATCCCACAATCGAATTTCGTTTGATCGATTGGGATATAGCATAGAAGATTCGGTGTTGCTGAGGATTTGATGCTATAAAGAAACCTCCAACTGATTCTCCATTAATCAGTCAATGTAAGTTCCGGTTTTAATTTTCGAAAATATAAGCATGAATCTACATGTTTTATCACAAATTGCATGATGTTAATAGATCCGTTATTAAATGTTAATAAGTTTACTAAATAAAATTCCGCTAATTTAGTAAATCATCCCTTCAGAAGTATCGACAACACTAGCTAAATTAACTCAAGCTACATCACTTAGAAGCATTCTAGCTTCTATCATATATATCAAAGTGGGTGCTACTCAGCTACTAAACCCACGAATACATAAACTAGTCCCACATGGACTCATAAAATCAAAACTTTCTCAGTACAAACTATAATGGTATGATTGGATAATAGCCAATCCATAATCAATATCACATCAAAATCAGACATATGCATAACAATCAAAGTAAAATGTGAGCATCAACTCATAATATATATGTCATAAGTGTCATACGCACTATCACAATAATAAACTTCCCCACTGGGGTAAAAGCACAAATCTTGAAACTCAATAGTCTCGACTCAGAAGCTGCCAACTCATCATAACAAGATAAAATAAAAGAGTGGCTAGCTCCAAAATTAAACAGAATAAAAGCCAAACGGCCTGAAAATAACAAAGTATAAAACACTACAATACTGGCAGCTTTTCCTGATAATCCTGATTTTGCTACTATGTTGTGATGGTTGTATCTTATACGCCCTATAAAAGTGGCGTGAATCCAAATTTGATCACAACATAGCATCTTGATGGAAGTGTGCATCTCCCTGATGGAAACTGGCACAACTATTTTAGTAAGGATGATCCTATCCTTGTTGAGCTCCACCTCGAACCAGTTGTTGCTACTGCTGCTGCTGTTGTTGCTGATGTTGTTGTTGGTGCTGCTGCTGCTGCGGTATCCCTTGACTGGCATTGTCATCCTTTGTTTTCTTCTTCTAAAAGGTAGTCTGTCCCGTAGTAGTTAATCTTCTCTTCTTTTCAGAAAATGTAAAATCAAAGATAAGGACGACTCCTAAGCCTCCTTATTCAATTCTCGAATGAACTCGACCTCAGAGATCATTTTCTTTTTACAAAGTAAAACTGGTGTCTGTCAAACACCTTAGCCAATAACATTCTAACCTTCCAGCATTGGTTTTACTTTAGAGTCTATCTCGAAAAGACTCAGTAGGTCCAAACTACTACCTATAAGTTTATCAAATTCTCCGTCCAATTAGATGGTCAAACAGGATGTGAATTGATAATCACCAAACCATCTCATTTCCTTATAGAAGATACCGATATCACGGTCCATCAACTTTCTTCTACATTTCAATCAAATACCAACACTCAACTTAGTGTTAGTCAATTTTGACAATTTACTGAACATGGATCTTCATTACTCGACCTCGAGTATTTCCAATTCAAATTGATACACCAAAGTGTAATAGCAACCAAACTAGGCCATTCACCAATTAACATTGTCGTTAATGGTCCTCATTGAGACTTATCACGTAAAGTCCTTACTTCCTCTTTTGAGTGGTAACACACTTTTCTTTTAGCACAATGCTACCATAAGGATTTACCACTTACCATAATTCAACTTTCTCAACTCAAACCAGGAACTTGTCCCCTGAGCTGAATCTAGGTTACTGGACTCGAGCCAAACTAATTTCTTTTCAATAATTTCTCACCTCAAATAGGTGTTTCATCTCTTAATATTGGGCTCCAGACAAACATGTCCCCTTTTTACACATAAATGTCCACACACATCTACTAAGACCACTACTTAGCAATTGTGTGACAATAATACTTTAATCAATTTTAAGGATCAAACGATTGATCTCTCGGAGTATCTCATCTTCTTTACTTTGACATTATGTCAATACTCTTAACAAGGTGTATAACCTCTAAAACTGCACGGAGTCATTCGTCTTCTCGACACCCTTACCCAAATCTCAAAATGGGTCAAATAAACATAACCACATAGTGGTTTTACAAGGATGTGAAATATCACAAACATCACTAACTTCTAACAATATTCTCATAACTCTTCCAATATCAAAGAAATAAAGCATGAGAATAGAAGTTATAGGCATACCTGGTGCCGCTAATCTCAGATGATGACTAGAGAGTGGACTTAAAACAAAACATGAAAACAAACATGCATCACATGTAGTCTACAGACCCCGTAGGCTCTGATACCAACTGTGGCGACCTGACACTTTTAAATAATTTAAATTAGAAAAACACAGAGGAAGTCTTTATATTTTATGAAAAATTGGCGTGATTATGTTTGAAAGTTGGCTAGCCAAAACCTGTTTACATCTTAAATTCAAAAATCTAAAAACACAAGGAACTTCAAGTTCCTAATCAGGAGTTCAAAAAGATGTTATCATAAAAATAAAGACAATTAGCTCTTATGAGCTAAATACAAATTTTCATAACATAAGGTAAAAATTAACAAAATGAGACCATGGTCTTTTAAAAGAATAACTAGTCCATCACCGTGTCATCATCCTCTGGATCAAGCGCGCACCAGCTCCTCTTCCACAACCCCAAACATTACCTGAAATGCTTGTAATATCATGAGCTAACAACTTAAGCCCAGTGAGAATAATAAGAATAAAAAGTAAAGATAGACCTCAAACCCGTATTCCGATTTGTGTCCAATTTACCTGACACAAGCAATCCTAAAGTTTTCCAACTCTAGGTAATTTCATTCTATACTCTCCAAAGGATGATATTACTAACACTCGTAGTCAAATCCTAATCCATTAACTTGTTACGACATAAATAAGAAAGTAAATAAACTTTGCATAAAATATAACATCTCAATTCTTTATCCATGATATATATTTCCATCGCTCATATGCATGAAGGTAATGAGAACATCTCGTAGGATACGCATTAGCCCTTTATGTATGAATGAATGAAGAAGGTGATGCGGACACTCCCCGAAGGGTCCAACATTCTTCCCTCCTTTTCTTTCTCTCTTTATTTTCTTTTTCTCTGAAGGCGATGCGGACATTCCCCGTAGGGTCCAACATTCTCTCCTTCGTTTCTTTTTCACTTTCCTTTCTTTTCCTCGGAAGGCGATGCGAACATTCCCCAAAGGGTCCAACATTCTCTCCTTCTTTTCTTTCTCTCTCTGAAGGCGATGCAGACATTCCCCGAAGGGTCCAATATTCTCTCCTTCTTTTCAATGATGCGAGATGTTATGGTGCAATATGTTATGGTTATGCTTGCACATGCTTGTAAAAAGTAAATAAAGTAAAGTGCGAATAATAAAGTAACCGAAACAAACATAAAGTAAAGGGAAATTAAGTAAAAGACATAAAGTAAATAAATAAGAAACTTCGGACGAACGATATGTCAATCAAACTCCGCTACCAATAATAAAAGTAAAATTATAACTTAAACGATTAACCTATACCTTCAAGGATTCTAAACTTCCAATATAATCTGAGGTTCTATTAACCGTTCTATATAAAAGTTTGGATCTTTTAACTTCCAATGATCCAGCCTAAGCTTCGAAACGAATCTAACTTAGAATATTCTAAGATTCAATACTTTCCTTGAGAACTCCTAAGTTCTCACTTAAAGGATTAACTCCTAATCCTAATGGCACTAACTCACATCCCTCTAATCTTAGATTTGAATTCTAGTCTTAGTTTCCAATTCTACAAACCATCATACTTATTTGCTTTCTAAAGATACTTTAAATCCCAACTATTCTCACCTTAGCCAAAAAAATAGCTTTGCTCCAAGTTTCCGAAAGCACAATCAAACAATGATCCGAAACACCTACAATTAATTACATCTAACAATTAATAAATAAACATACATCGATCAATTAACATCTAAAAGCTCAAAACAACGAACAACCCCATAAACCCCACTAGGAGGCTCTCGCCCCCCCCCATGAAAAGTGGGTCTCGGGTTTGGTTTTCCGGCTTTTAGGTACTTTAGATGTGTTTCGAGTTGGTTTCAAGCAATTTCGATATTCCCGATTTCAATGGGTATCGATAATTAGGGTTTTTGAACATTATGCCCTTTCCCGAATTGAATTTAAATAAACAATAATTCATTAATTTATAACCCATAATCAAACCCAAGAAGGTAAATTTCAAACGGGAAGGGTTTCGACTGAAACTCGGTTTTAGGGTTATGGGAAAGTTTCCAAAAACTCTTAAAACAACTCCCGTATTGACAAACACCGAGTTTCACTACAAGAAATCGAAGGAATCAAAAGAAAACTCCATTAAAACACTATTTGGAGCTTAGGGTTTGAATATAAACTTACCAAGAACTCTGTGGATCTAGAGAGAAAAGCACGATCGTTGGGTGGAAAAGAATCCTAGACTCGAGGGCTTTCTGATGCAACCGAAATCGAGCTGATCCATCGAGAAACGAAGAAAAACCAAATCTCCCCTAATCCCCCATTGATGCACATGGCTTGGAGAAGAAAAATGGGAAGAAAATGATCAAACCTTGGTCAATTGGTATATTTAAAGATAAATGAATAGTGTTTTGGATATTTTTAAGAAATTGGAAATGACGGTTGCGTCCTTTTGTGACTTTTGACTTCCAAATCGAAACCCGAAGCTCTTAAATAAATCTAAAGGTGATTAATAATTATTAATTGGCCTATTAATAATTATTAATGCCACCGAAACGAATTTAAAGTATTAAAACAATTAAAAAGGATTTCGGGCGAAATTAACTACTAAAATCGAAATTACAAAAATAATAATTAATCTAAATACTTAAATTGAAATAAATAAATAATATTAAATAAATAATAAAATAAAGTAAAAAAATTTCACTTCAAAATAACGGGACGTTACAAAAACACTATTCAAAGCTTGATTTAGAAACTTTGTCATACCTTGAGGCTTGTAGAAAATTGATGAAAACCTCGATTGTTAGGTTGGAAACGATCCCTGGATCGAGAGCTTTTCAAAAGAATAGGAATTACGGCGATCCACCAGGTATTTGAGAAAAGCCAGAGAGAGAGAGGAATGGGGGAGGGAGTTCGGCCTTATGGAGGAAGAAGGAAGAAAGAAAAATGCAAATATTGACCAAAGTTGACTTATTTAAAAAGATGGAGATGAATAGTAATTGATATTTTAAGAATTTGAAAAATGACGGTTATGTCCCTTTTTAAATGATTTAGTAATAAAACGAAACCCGAAGATCTTAAATTAACCTAAAGTTGATTAATAATTATTAATTGGCCCGTTAATAATTATTAATGTCACCGAAACTAATTTAAAGTGATAAAAGGATTAAAAAGGTTTTCGAATGAAAATAACTACTAAAATTGAAATTACTAAGTTTAAACTAAACTTAAATACTTTATTTAAAATAAAATAAAATAAAAATTTACCTCCAAAAGTAACGGGACGTTACAAAATCTTCAAGATCTATGCCTAGATCTAAGTTTTATTTTTAATAAAAAAAATGGAGATAAAATAATGGTTCTGGAAGACCCCTTTTTCTGAAAATAAGATAAAGATGATGAACTTTTGGTGGTGGTGAAAAAGAGAGAAGAAAATGAAACAATAAAAAAAAAACAGAGAAACTCTTCATGGAAAATGGTGGAAATGTTGGGATTGAGGCCTCTATAAAAGAGTTCTTAAATGGAAGTCCCAAGGGTCTTTCATTGTAGTATAATATAATCAAAAGTAAATGCATAAAACGAATGACTAACTGTAACAACCCAAATTCCCAAAACATGGAAATTGACTAAATGCAGCGGAAACTTAATTGACAACAACTCAAAATTCAATACTTTTCATTTAGAGTCAAAAACTAAACATACTTTATTCCGTTCACAGAAAAATTTCCATAAATCCAAAATCCATCAATATGGTTTATTTGAGCTCATTTTAAAACAAAACAGTTCCAATCAATTATTCAAAGTTTTGGAATAAACTAAACATGAAAATCAACATAACAAATAAATATAATCCCAATAATCCACTAACACGAACGAAATAAAATAGCCGGCTTGCAAATCCAAGCCCAACCAGTCACCCTCCACGATCCCATCACTTGCCAGATTTCTTCTTTTTATTACCTGAAAAAAAAACATTGTAGCATCATGAGGCTACGCCTAGTGAGAATAAAGTTAATTTAAGAGTAATGCCATGAGAAACTTTCTAAATTCCTTAAGTCCATAATCGTCCTCACAACTTCCAATCACTCTCAACTTCCAAGGCATAATCTCAATTCTAGAGGAAATCTCAATCCTTTAAGTTTTATCACCCAATGCCTTAGCTCCACTTTATTCGCAATTAAAGTGAGCCACACACTCAAAGTATTGAACCTGTGTCACCACGATTCGACTTTTGAGTTATTCTACTTATGAGTTTGCAAGACTCACAAGCGAACCTACAAGTTTATTCTCTTCCGTTGATCAAATGGAATGAACCTACCTCGCTAAGTGTAATCAAGTTGTGCACAACTCTAATTCATCCCTTAACGGTTTATTCTTCATTAAGTATGGCCCTACTTAATGCGAACCTACAACCACATTATCTAAGGCATCAAATAATGTGATTTTTAAGAAAGTATCACTATCAGAATGCTTGACAAAGCCTAGGTTTAGTTTCTAGCCCAGAAAACCCGTTTCATCCTAAAACTGACCTTAAATAGGCTAAATCTCAAAAATTCCAAATTCTGGAAAATCAATGAAATTACAGCGTTTAAAGGGTCTAAAAATGCCTAAAATTAGATCTCTAACTCACAAGATGATCCCCCGAAGAAAACCCACTCTAAAAAGCTAAACTAGCTTAACTAGTGCGGTTTTGTTTCTTTTTCGGCGACAACCGATAAAGAAATTTTATAGAAATTTCTAGCAGCTCAAAGGACTTAAGAACAGCCCATAAGTCATCCAGACTCACTTAGGATTCATCCAAAAATGATCCCCCACCTAAACTCCCAAGAAAAGGTCTTCGACTGGACTAATCTCCATCTAAGGCTCTATTGATCCTACTACAATAAATCAAATTCCAGCAGCTTTTCTAAGTATTAAAACATCCAAAAAGTGACTAGAAATCTTATAATCATCACTTTAAAACCAAACAATTAGAGAATCCAATGATAACATCAATCTATAACATCCAAAAAGCATGCATGCCATTTAATTATTAACTTCCTTAACTCCAATTTAAAGATTCATACATCTTTTAAATCATGCTTAATACATCACACCAAATATTTTACTCCAATCACACAACCCAGAAGTAGTCATACTTATAAAGAAACAGAAAATTAAACGTGCCAATGATCAAAGATTAACTAAATTCTCACCTTAATTCCAAATTGAAACACAAGTAATCTTCCTCTCCAATGGTTTTCAAGATCCTGAAAAACCATCCAAACAATTTAAGACCTATTCTAAAATTTTACCCAAAAGTAAAATTTAATGATACACGAAAAAGCGACGCCGGAAACAACCCAACAAGCAAGAGCAGCCCCCAAAAGGGGCTGCCCAGCAATAGCCCATAAGGGGCTGCTGCGGCGGCTGCTGCTCCTTCTGGGGCGGCGGTCCCTTTTGGTTCCGGTATTGATTCAATAGGCAAGGATTAGGGAAGAAGGCCTTTTTCCAAGAATTTAAGGGTTAGGGTTTCAAAGGTTTGAATCAAAAATTCAATCAACAAGGGTTTGAGAAATTTGGTTTCAAGAAGAGGTCAAATCCTTTAATTCTAAGTATGAATCAAAACAAAATTTGTACAAGGAAGAAGACTTTTACCTTGCTTGAAAAAACTTGAAATCCTTATGAAACTTCTGAGTCTCACGAAACTCCTCAACCTTCACCTAGATTCAAAACAATAGAAGAGGAATTGATCACAATTAGGCCTTAAACCCAATCATGGTGGCGGCAAAGGAGGAAGGAGATGAAGAATTATGGAACCCTACCTTTTTCCTTTCTGTCTCTGTACGTTCTGCTCTCTGTACGTTCAAAGCCCTTTTTTTTTCTTTCTTTCCTTCCCCTCTTCCACGCCACATCACCCCTTTTTCCTCTTTTTTTTTTTCCAAAGATTAGATATTAATTAATTTATCTTTAAAAGAAATATCATTAAATATCTAATTACTTAAAATTAATCCTAATAATTATTAAAATAAATTTAATAATTATTAAAATTAAAAACTTACCGGGAACGAGTCGCCACACTAACCCTTGTAGAGAAGTGTCTGGCTCTTCCTCCTTGTTCTTGGTTACGATCCTGAGACTACCAAAAAGTTCTTCCTCACTAAGCACAAAAGAGAATCGGTGCGTGGTCACTATCCTCTTTGGAAAAAGGAAGAGGGAAGAAAAAACTTTATTTTGCCTTACCATATGGGCGGCGGCGGCAGAGGGAGGGAGGAGGGGAATTTTTTTGAGCTTTTTCTTTTGCTCTCTTAGTTGTGTGTTTGGGGTCATCCCAAGGTTCCTATTTATAATAAAACTAAGGCCTCATAAAATATTTGAATATTTTTTTTTATCAAATAATTAATAAAGATATTATAAAATATATTTTGAATAATTAAGATATAATATCTTATTCCATAATAAGATATTCTCATATCACTATTTAAATTAATCATTAGTAATTTAAAATAATATTTCATATCTTACTCATTTAAATTAATCACATTAACTTAAATTAAGATATCACATATATTTTAAATAAAAAAAATGCAAATAATTGGTTAATCATTAATTAAGGTGGTGTGTGACCCTACCCATCGGTCACACGCCCACATCATCCTCATCTCCATGACAATATTAGGCATTTTCTTTTCTTTTTATTTAATAGAACAATTCCATTAAATATATAAATAAATAAAACTCCTTTTATTTATTTCCTCTTTAATTTGACTTCCTCAAATTAAATATTTAAATAAACTCCTCTATTTAAATCCCCATCAATTTTGGACAACTGCAAAATTAATTTAATAAAAAGACTCTTCTATTTAATCTTTCTATTATATAATTAAATAGACTCTTCTATTTAATTTTACCATTAATTAAATAGACTCTTCTATTTAATTTCACCATTAATTAAATAATCAAATAGACTCCTCTATTTAATTTCATTTAATTAATCAAATAGACTTCTCTATTTGTATTTGCCTTAATTGATTTGACAACTTCAAATCAAATGATAAAATCATTTTTCCATAGAAATTAATCCATATTTATTTATGTTTTCAATTACATGCGTTAGCTCGAAAGACTTAATGGACCTATAAGACTAAGCTCCAATGATCTAGAATTACATTGATCAAAGGCCTTCAATCAATTAATTCTTATCCATTAACTCCTAGATAACTCCACTAAATATCTAGAGTTGCATTCTTAGTACTATAGACATAGTTATGTCCATTGGCTAATATCATTAACTACACTTTCATCCTTTACAAGTAGTTCGTATACATGACTAGATAATTTTACCGTATTAACCTCCATGATACATTTTGTTCCTTAAGCCCAACTGATTCTCTATTGAACAACCAAATATTATCTTCATTATGTGTCTTTGCTTTTTCCTTGATCAGAGGAATATGGGCCCCCTCTGTTCAAGCACCGAATCAGTCTATAAGGGAACTACTTATCTATTTTCCTATATGGAAAAGAATGAATTCCATTCTTGAGTAATTACGTTCCCAGCTATAAACAAGATGCAATCCCCAAAGTGGGAGACATATTGAGCGAACTATATCGAGTCACTCTCACCTATGTAAATTAAATGTTTGTCTCTTGCGAACAAAAGTTCATAATCCACTCAGGATTAAGATCAATTGTACATGATCAAACGATTGATAAACATAGTATTTTTCTGTAACGGCTTTACCAGAAGACAGTAAGTATATGTTAGTCCAGTCTACTACAATCTCTATTGCAGCAACACCCCCACTCACATGTCTCTACATGAGCGATCTAGATGATATCACTTGTGCCAATTCACAAATGGGCCGTGTTAGTGGTGTTACCAGAAATATGGCACCCAACCTTTATTCATATACCACAGACTATTTGAGTTATGACTTAAGTGAATCTTCCAGCATCACATGCTCACTTTAAGTTCTCATAAGTAACTATGGATCTTATGCTGGATTACATTCATTAAACAATAATAAATGACAATGTAAATACTACTAATTAATAATTCCTTTATTTATTTATAGTTTAATTGGATTACATAAGATTTAGGGCAGAAACCTCAGCAATCTCCCACTCTCACTAAAACTTTATAGAGATTTATCTAGTAATCCTAAACTACCCATATGACGCTCGAACACCTTAGCCGGAAGCATTTTTATAAATGGATCAACAATATTATCCTAAGAGGTTATCTTTGTCACTACTGTTAGGAATGGTGTCCTAGAACTTGTAATTATTTAATTATAATAATTTATTTCGAATAAATTAAATAAATAAACATAAGTTCTTTATATTATCTAGATTGATTCAATTGACCATATTAGGAATATATGGAAATATATTAATATCAAACATTCAAATAGTAAACCCTAAGTTACTCTTATGAAATCACGACTTAGTATGTGAGTCATACGAGAGGATTAAAGTCGAGATGAGTAACTTAAAAGTATCTACAGTAAATGGATAACGTTTGGGAACCTTATCCTGGTAACACTGTTGATAGTTTTATTTATAGACAAATGATCTAATCCTGATCATTCATGTGGGAGACATGAAATGGAAGTATCATATGCAATGTTGATTGTATAAGACAGGACCAAGATGTTTGATCAAATTTCTCATTAGTACCCTTTACGAGAAATGATCGAATATCAAACTAAGTTTATCAACCGTGATAGATCTCAATCCTGAGTGAAATGCGGACTCCTATTTATGGAGTTATGTTCTTTGATTCACATGGTTGAGAGCGATCTGTAAGAACACTCAATACACTCCTGTTTTGGGAACATGGCTAGATAAGTAGCTGGGAACTCATTTTCAAGAGATGGAATTCATAACTTTCCTATAAATTAACGGTATCAGTGCGATACCTAAACATTTTAGAAACTTTAGGAAACTCCCTTGATGTACTGATTCGAAACATGAACAAGTGGCGCCTCGACTTCTATTGATCACAGAAGTACATTATCTCTAGTTCGACTAAAGATAAAGTTCATTGGAGAATCAACGGGAACACAAGGATAAAGCGGTAATTACAGGAGCAAAACGGTAAATTTATCCGCCTGTAATTATGAGGGTTCCATGTGAAGGATATATCACAGATATAAACAAAAGGTAAACTAAATGGACATAACTCATCTACAGTGAGGGGAGTTCAGCTATGAATCTATAGTGGAATTATTCATAGTTAAATAATAAGTAATTAACTGATTAAGAGTTAATCACTTAATTGACTAATTATTAAGCCCATGATCTATAGGTCCATCGGGTCCCTATGCTAGCCCAAATATCGTTGTAGCAAAACTAAGTTATTAATTTAACTTAGGAAGAACAAATAATTTAAGTAATTGAATTTACTTAAAATCAGGTAATATTAATTATTTGAATAATGGGATTATTTAAATGAAAATTAATATTAATATTATTAATATTGATACAATATTAATTGTTTAAATAAAGAGTTTATTTAAATGGAAATTAATATAACATTATCAATTATAATATTTTAAGGCAAAATTAATTGTTTAAATTAATTAATTATTTAAACAGGAATTAATGTTAACATTATTAATTATTTAAATAATGAGTTTATTTAAATGGAAATTAATAAGTAATATTATTAATTAAATAATGAGTTTATTTAATTTAATAATAAATATTAGAGAGAATTAAATACAATTAGTTTAAGAAACAAATTGGTTTTGGCCCAAAATAATTAATTAATTGAATAAGATTCAATGGTGATTAATATAATATTTTTTGGCTAAATGTATTTAAATTAGAAGTTATTATTTGAATTTTTCTAATTTTAAATATATAAATATATAATTATTATATAAAGAAAAGTAAATAAAATATATATATATATATATATATATATATATATATATATAGTTTTACCTTTGGCTGCGTCAGCGTGAATGACATTCAATACTTTATATTTGATAAAGTGGATTACGTGGTGGCGCACGCTGGTGAGTTTATATTTATATATAATTTTTATTTATTTTTTCTATTATATTTAATAATTAGGAGATAAGCATATCTATAGAGATTAGATATCATATTTTCCTACAAATATGACCATTGAGATTCATATTTTGTACACTTCTCACTTTAATTAGAAATGTAAAAATTTTCTCTCAAGTTTTTGCCCAATTGCCGATTTTCCTTAGGGAAAAATTTAGAAGAAATTTTTTCTTCTTTTGTTCTTCCGGTTCGATTCCCACAAGTCGGTTTTGCTTTCGATCGGGATATAGCATAGAAGATCTGGTGTTGCTGAGGATTGATGCTGTAAAGAAACCTCCAACTGATTCTCTGTTTATTACTCAATGTAAGTAAAAGGCCTTTAATTTTCGAAATTAAGCATGAATCTTCATGTTTTTATCACAAATTGCATGATGTTAATAGATCCGTAATTAAATGTTAATTAGTTTACTAAATAAAATTCCGCTATTTTAGTAAATCATCCCTTCAACTACAACATCACCTCTTTTGACTATCTCCCTTATCAAGTGATACTTTCTCTGTGTTTTCCCCTTTCATGGCTTCTAGGCTCTTTGGAGTTGGCTACAGAACCACTGTTATCACATAACAGTGTGATGAGTTTGTACATGTCTGGTACTACCACGAGATCGATTAGGAACTACTTAAGCCAGACACCCTCTTTAGCAGCTTCGCAAGCAGCTACGTACTTGGCCTCCATTGTGGAGTCAGCAATACAACTTTGTTTTATAATCCTCCAAACAATGGCTCCACCACAAAGTGTGAAAACTGATCCATATGTGGATTTCCTAGAATCCTTATCTGCTTGGAAGTCAGGATCCGTGTACCCCTTAAGAATCAAATTCTTTTTATCGTACACTAGTACATGTTCTCTAATTCTCTGAAGATACTTAAGGATATTCTTGACTACAACCCAATGTTCATAACCAGGGTTTGATTGGTAACGGCTTACTATGCCTACTGCATAACAAATGTTCAGTCTAGTACACAACATCACATACATTAGACTTCCAACGGCTAATGCATAAGGGTACTGTCTCATACTCTTAACTTCTTGAGGAGTTTTAGGACATTGGTCCTTTGTTAAATAAATCTCATGCCTGAAAGGTAATGCTCCTTTCTTGGATTTATCCATCTCATACTTGGTAACTATTTTGTCAATGTAGGATGTCTGAGACAACGCTAACGTTCTGTTCTTTTGATCCCTTAGAATTTGGATACCAAGAACATATTGAGCCTCTCTCAAATCCTTCATTTGAAATTCATTAACTAGACACTTCTTAATGTCTGATAGTACCCTTACATTATTCCCAATAAGAAAGATATCATCAATGTATAGAATGAGAAAAACCAAATCTTTATTGAGTATCTTTTTGTAGACACAAGACTCATCAACATTATGTTCAAAGCCGTACGATTTGACCGTAGTGTCAAATCTCTTGTTCCAGGACCGTGAAGCTTGTTTTAATCCATAAATGGATTTTAGCAACTTATAAACCTTTTGTCCTTCACCTTGAACAATGAATCCTTCTGGTTGGAGCATATAAATACTCTCGTCAAGATACCTATTCAGATTGTTGTCTTGACGTCCATCTGCCAAATTTCGTAATCGAAATGGGCAGCTATGGATAAAAGAGTTCTAATAGATTTTAACATAGCAACAGGGTAGAAGGTTTCTTCATAGTCAACCCCTTCCTTTTGGGAATACCCTTTTGCTACAAGTCTAGCCTTGAAAGTTTCTACTTTTCCATCGGCTCCAAGTTTCCTCTTGTAGATCCACTTGCACCCAATGGGTTTTACCCCAACTGGTTGATCTACAAGTTCCCCGAATGAGTTGGAGTACATGGACTCCATCTCAAGATCCATGGCTTTTAGCCATTTTTCTTTGTCAACATCCATCATTACTTCTTTATAAGACAATGGATCCTTTTTTCTTGAAATTCAAGTGACGGGTAAGCATTCGTGATTGATTATTCAATCATTTAAATTCTAGACTTTAATTATTTATTCTTCATATGAACACCAAGAACCCTAACCCTTGATCCAACCTCCATAATTGTCAATTTTCCAAACCATGGCCGAACACCTCAATCGATTTTGATTACCGATACCTAGAACCATCAAGATTGATCACCCTAGCTACGAACCGCGACCGAACCACGTCCCGAAGGCCATGGTCAGCCGCGGCCCACACACACCCCACGTCCCCAAATTTTAGCCAATTCCCTTCGTCGTTTTTTTTCCGTTCGTTGATCCATCGAACCCCAAACCTTTTGTATAAATTTAGTATATTTCAATTTGTATTTTAAGTATTTTAGGACCTCTGTTTCAGGTCTGGTTCGTCAAGGGAAGTAGCGTTGATTTTGGATTTAAGCGATTTCGAGGTGAGTTAACGATTTATTCGTTGGTGGGGTTTTAGAGAAATCTAAGGCCCTTACCATAGATTTTATGTTTTAAGATATTTAAATATGATATTCTGGAGCTTTAGGAAGTGAACGCATAATGGAAACATCGAAAAATCATTTGGTGAAAGAATTTTTCGGTTAGAACTAGTTTAGTCATTTTTCGGCAGTTTTTGATGTTTTTCGATTCTTTTTGTTTCTGATTGATTTGGGAGTTAATTCTGGAATATTATGGAGTACTTTATGATGATTTGGCATGATATTTGAGTTGAGTATGATTAAGAACGAATTGTTAGTTTGACGATTTTCGGCAGTTTTATCGTAAAGATATATTTTGCATGTTTTTAATTAAAATCTTTGAGCTGCTGTATTTTTATTGTCCTTACTGATTTTGAATGAACATTATCAAGAGGATAATGTAAAGAGATTGTGGAATGATGGCTTGACAGGTGTGTTAAACTAGTATGAGGCTACGAGCTCATACTCAGTAAAAATAAATAGTTATGAGAGTGAGCTCATAACGACTAATGGACGTTGCTCGTATGAACGATCCATTAGGGGATTAGTTATGGTTACGACTATAACTAAGTGCCTAAGAAAGGTTTGTAGTCCCGAGAGACCGCCTTCTTAGTGGATGGTTTGAATGATTGTTTGATTATGCTTGTTAATTTAGAGTTGGCTTATGTTTTGGATTGGGATGTGTATTGGGAGGATTATTATGAATGTTGGTCTTGAAGATGGGATTAGTTAATAATTGCCTATTCATGTAAAGAGATTGAATGTGAGGTTTAAGTGACGTTTTGTGTGAAAGAGACATTGGAGAGTGTTGAATGTTGGGACTCGGTATAAGTTGTTAGAGATTATTTAAAACTTTACCTTCGTTTAGATCGTTTTCTCACTGGCTTTAGCCTCACAGTGCTATTTGTGGTTTTTTTTCAGGTAACAATGGACCGAGAGGTGGCGGTTGATGAAGTGGAAGAGATGAAGGTTCATGTCGTGGTGGCTAGCCAATGCATCTTTTATTTTCTTTGAGATTGAGAATAAAGCTCTTGAATTTTATTGACTATATTTTGTTTTTTTGTGAGATTTGAGACTCATGTTAGTTTTTGAAACACTTTGTTATTTGATTTAGTTCATTGTTTCTTTTTGTTTTAAAGATTATAGCTCCGGAGTTGTTGATTTTATTTAATTGACTATTTGGTTGAGGATTTTCATATTTTTCAATAAATGTCATTTATTGAGTCTTCCGCTGCATTAATTAAGTTTTGTTTTAAACTCTGAAAAGTTGGGTCTTTACACCACGGGTTTGAGGGGGAAGAAGAAAAATGAGGAATTTTGTTTTTTTTTTCTTCTCTTATTTTCCCTTTAAATACTTTTAATTTCCAAAATTACAAATAATAACTAAAACCTATTTGCCTTTACCCCCTCCACCTCCTCAAATTATCCCCTAAACCCCTCCACCTCCAATAATGAAATTAAGCCCTTCTTACCATTTTCTTTTGCTTAAAAGTCCTTGCCCTTTAATTCCTTTTCTAACCAACCCTCACCACTTAACTAACTATGGTTTAAAAAAAATTCCCTTGTTATTAAATTCTCCATCCAAGGTTAAATTAACTATGGTTAATTACTAATTAACCAAAATTTACATATAAATAATTTTTCCATTCTTAAAATTATTAATTAAAATATACCAATATAAGGAAAATTTCTAATTATCCTACGACAAACTCTCAGGCCCTTACAGTCTCGTCCAATGAATAGCATTCAAGATTACTTATGGATTAGTAACGGATTCAGAACTCAACTCTAGGAGGGGCACAATATAAATGATACATTATAAAATTTAATTAAATCAAATATTAATATTTTTATGCTTATCATGAGTTTTTTTTTACAAATATGAATCGTTTTTTGTACTAAAAAAATATAGAATTTCACATTTTAAAAAATAATCAATATCTAGTTGTATCAATTTTATTCACTTTTGCTTTATACAAAAATCATTGTACATAATAAATTATAAAACAATATATACATATCAATAGATATAACTAATAGCTGATCTTGAATTTTATTTTAAAATACAAAACTAGCTTAAAAAGAATTTCAAAAGCCCATTATAAAATTTCAAATGAAAATAACTCAATTCTACCTTTTAAAATACTCAATTATAAAAAAAGTAATAAATATCATTTAATTAAATTAATTATAACTAACAAAATTTAATTAAAATCTAGTAGTATTAAAAAATATAAAATTGGTTAAAAAATTAATATACTAATATAATATTCATAAAGAATTTGTATATATATAATGAAAAAAAATCCAAGTGAGGGGGGCACGTGCCCCCCGGTCCTTAGTTGGACTCGTCTCTACCTTTGGTTGAAGTTGAATAAGTTGTCACAAGTTTAATAATTTCGTTACTTTTTTTTTCAAGCCATTTGAAGCTGAGAATGAATATTTAAATTTATTATTTCTATATTTAACAAGTTTTTTTTATTCTACCTTAATTGTAATAATGTGAAAAAAAAAAATCAAATTCCCACGTTATGCACTGATTCAAGGCTTGAACAGCGGGACCCCATATTCTTCTGATCAAGGAACTAAGCAAAGACGCATAACAGGGATTATGTAAGGTTGTTCATTAGAGAATCAGTTGGGCTTAAGAAACAAGATGTATCATGGAGGTTAACTCGGTAAATGACCCTAACCATGGATATGAACTATTTGTGAAATGTCAAAGTGTAGTTAATGATTATAGCTAATGGACATTACTATGTCTATAGAACTAAGAGTGCAACTCTTGATATTTAGTGGAGTTATCTAAGAATTAATTGATTAAATGAGTTTTGATCACTGTAATTCTAGATCATTAGAGCTTAGTCCTATAGGTTCATTAAGTCCCCGAACTAACGTATGTAATTGAGAACAACAATCAATGAGATTAATTTTTCTTTTAGAAAAATGGTTTTGAGTAGTGGCGAAACCAGAAATATTTATTTGGGGGCCAAACAATTGATGAAAAAAGTGAAAAAAACCAAAATTATATATTGTTATAGATTATATGCTCAAAATATTAAATGATCAAACATAACATGTTTTCCAAAAAGATACACAGTTTAAATATAAATAAAATGAAAACTTGCCAACCATTAAAGTACCCCTCGACGAGGTTTCATATTTTGAAAATATTGTAGAATCACTTCATTATCAATCTCATCAACTATGTCTCTCTCAATAAAGGTGATCAAACTTTCAGATAACCACTGATCCCTCATTCGATTACGAAGTCGAGTTTTCACTATTTTCATCGCTGAAAATGCTCTTTCTACAAAAGCTGTTGCAACTAGTAAAACTAAAACCAATGTTATCAACTTATAAACTAAAGGATATAAAACACTTTTCTTCGTCTTCACCATCATTTCACTAAGCTCGGAAATTAGCTTCAACTTTAAAAACTCATCATCAGATCTCAAATTATAAATGTATGTCTCAAGTTAATCTTCTAGTACCGATAAATGTATCTCAGAAAACTCAAGAGGATAAAATTGAGCAAGACGTATAAGTTTCCTCTTATTTAAAGATGAGAAAGAATCACTTGGATTTAAGCATGACATGCACAAAAGTAACTCAGTATTGACTTCATTGAAACGATTTTTAAGCTCCTGAAGTTGTAAATCTATAATAGTATAAAATATTTCAACACAATAGTGATGCTTATTTGTCATTTTCTCACTATTACGTCATGATCGACCTCACATAATGAACATGTCATCCATATGAATTATCACAATATTATGTTTTCCACAAAATGAAGAAACTTCATCTAGTAAAGAAGCCCATCCTGTATCTCTCATCAATTGCAACCGATTTTTTTATATTCTAACCAACTTCATGGCATTTACAATATCTTGATTTTTTCTTTGTAATGATTGGAACAACTCATTTGTGATTCCTTATACGTTTCTCATCAAATGGAGAGAGAAAATGAAATCAAATGATTGAAGTGAATCTAATAAGTTGTATGCTTCAACTTTTTGATTCGCTTTCGAAGTATCTTGTATAATAAAATCAAGAATATCAATTATCGAACTAAACATTACAATCAAGCTGATTAAGGTATTATAATGTGAACCCCAACGTGTATCTCCGGCACGTTTAAGACTAGTGTTTTGGTTCAAACCTTGTCCACTTGAGAGCTCTCCATTTTCAAGTGCTTTCAAGATATTAAGTGCTTGGAATTCTTGTAAAATATCATGACGTTTACATGAGGCACCAACAAAATTCACAACATTTGAAACCAAGTTAAAAAGTAGTCCAACATGCATATTATTTTTTGCAATGGCAACAAGAGCTAGCTGAAGTTGATGGGAAAAACAATACACATTATAAGCATATTCATTATCTCTCAATATCAAAGCTTTAAGACCATTAAACTTACCTTGCATGTTGCTAGCTCCATCATAACCTTGACCTGCAAACATTGCATCAATAGCCGCTTTGAGTGATGAAGCAGTAATGTCTATGACATGAACAATATCTAAAAGACGTTCAATGACCTTCCCTTGCTTGTTTACATAACGTATAGTAACTGTCATTTGCTCTTTCATCGAAATATCTCAAGCTTCATCAACTAAAATGCAAAACAATGCATTTCCTAAATCTTTGTTGATAACATTCGTGGTTTCAATTGCACAAGCACTTACAATATCTTTTTGAATATTTTATGTTACTAACTTCAAGTTACCAGGACTATTATCTAAACTAACCCTTTTGACATCATCATTATAGTTAGCAAGAAATTTTAAAATCTCCATAAAATTCCCTTGATTATTTGAATCAATCGATTCATCGTGACCACGAAAGGCTAGCCCTTATCTTAAAGAAAGCGGACACAATCAACAAAAGCAGTTACGCTTATTCGATAGTCAACTCGAGCTTGTTCAGTTTGCTTATGCAGTAAATTTTGAATGTGTTGGTCTTGCTTCATCAAAACTAGACAATTTTGTGAAGCTTGATTATGAGGACTATTTAACCCCCCAATATGTTCTTGAAATTTTTCTTTTTTCTTCCAATTTGTGAACCCTTCAAAAACAAATGTGGAAGAACTACCTTGATACTTTTTAGAATCCGATCTAAAAAGATAGCAACACAAACAATATGCGGCTTCTTTAGAAATGTTATACTCCAACCAAGTAGGATATTCATCAAACCAAGTATGAACCAATTTCCTATAAAATTTTCCTTGCAATGTTTGCTTGAATTTATGACAACGAGGTTGACAAGGACCTTTTAATAGATAAGCTCTTCAAATAGCATCTTGCACATTAGGGTGATAAGATGATATTGGCATTCGTAATGCGGGATCGACAATAAGATTATTTAAATCAACATCCAAACAACTTCTTTTAGCACTATGTTGCTCTTTATCATTGTCTTCATGAGATGTGGACTCAATTGTTGGTAGCTTTTTGAAGAATTTCTCCATAACTAAGAAAAAACAAATAAAAAAGAACAATTTTTTTTAATATTTATAATTAAGAAAGTTACACTATTTATAAACAAAAAAATTATACTCATCTTTTGGTTAATAAAATAAATTAAACTATTTATAAACCTAAAACATAAAATTATCACCATATATTGCAATATACAATATATATATGTGTGTGTGTGTATGCATGTGTGTGTGTGGGCGCGCATTTAACTACTTAAAAATCTATTTAAAAACAATAAAAACTCACATTAATGAAGAGTAAAATCTTGAAGTTGTTCCCAAATGACTTCTTTGGATAGAGATTGAGAGAGGAATGAAAGAAGAGAAAATGAAAATTTTGTGTTTCTCTAATATGAAAAAGTAGAGAAGAAGAAGAGAATTTGACAGTAATGGAGAAGAAGATAAAGAATTGAGAGAGGACTTTGGTTTTTGAAGGAAAAAAAATAATGGAGATGGAGAAGAAGATGAAGGATTGAGAGAGAGATAAGACTTTGGTTCTTGGAAAAAGTAATAATGATGAGATATAAATTATTGAGAAGATGAAAATAGAAACTTGTCGAGAAAGTCCTTTTTTTATAAGATTAAATATCTTACAATACTCCAAACAAGTGTCAACATAATTTTTTTTAGAGGTGCAAAATTAAAATTTGAAATAAATTTCTCTTAATGCTCAAAATAAGGGCCAAACACTTTTTTTTGGGGGGGGCAAAATAAAATTTTAAGTAAATTTATATATATGAAATTAAATTTTAAAAAAAATACTGGGGGGACAAACGTGGCCTCGCCACTTGCCACACGCTACTATCAATGATAAATAATTATCATGTGCATTTTATTTAATTAAAATATCTATGGATTAAATTAATGAGATTAATTTAAATATTTAGATATGAGAATAATTTATTTAAATTAATTTAAATATGATTAGGAATATCTTAAATAATTAATTAGATTAATTAAGATATTAAATCATGAATTATTCAAATAAAATCTTGAATATCTTTATTTATTTATTTAGATAATTAAATAAAAGATTTGATTCAGATTTTCAAAGATTTTCTAAGGCGTTTACTTTTCCTATAAATAGGAAAGATTTGGAGAAACTAAAACATACAACTAAAGAGAAGAGAAAAATTCATCTTCTCCCTCTCTCTTTGTCGCCGCCCCTATAGTGGTGTAGGGAAAGAATTTTCTCTTTCTCTCTTCCTTTTTTCAAGAAGGATTGTGCCTACGCACAAATTCTCTTTTGTGCTTAGTGAGGAATGCTTTTTGATGGTCTCAGGATCGTAACTATGAACACAAAGGAATAGTCAGACACTTCTCTACAAGGGTTAATATTTTTATGCATTATTTTTTAGAATTATATTATCTGCAAGAAAAGATCTTTGGGAATTCTGCTTGCAGATGTATAGTTTTAGAGGTCTCAATCCCAACAACAACAACATTCATGGAACTTATGCATAAAATATTTTAAAGGTTTCTGAATTCTTTTGTTATCGTTTTATTGATGATATTTTGGTTTATTCCAAGACGGAGGATTTACATTTTATACACTTAGAGAAAATATTTTTTTTTGTCTTTGAGAGCTCATAAGCTTTATGCAAGATTCTCCAAATGTGAGTTTTAGCTGAAGAAGGTTGCCTTTTTGGGGACCCTTCCAAGATTGAGGCAATTAATGGTTAGCCTCGATCAACTAACGTTACCGAGATTCTGAGCTTTTTGGGTCTTGTTGGATATTATTAAAGGTTTGTTCAAGATTTCTCTAAGATTGCATCCCCAATCACTCAGCTGATCAGAAAAGGGTTGACTTTCATATGGACTGATGATTGTGAAAAGAGCTTCGAAAAGCTCACTAAAATATCAATTTCTACAGCTATTTTGATATCTCCAGATAGATTAGGTGGGCTTATAGTTTACAGTGATGCTTCTAAAAAGGGTTTAGGTTGCGTTTTGATGTAACATGAGAAAGTTATTGTTTATGCTTCTCAACAGTTGAAAGAGCATAAAAAGAAGTATCTGACACATGATATTGAGTTGGTGGCAGTAGTTCATGCCTTTAAAATATGGAGTCATTACTTATATGGTGAGAAAATTCTTATTTATACTGACCATGAGAGCCTTAAATATTTCTTCACTCATACGAAATTGAATATGTGACAACGTATGTGGTTAGCATTGGTGAAAAATTATGATTGTGATATATAGTACCACCCAGAAAAAAGCTAGTGTAGTGGGTAATGCTCTAAGTAAAAAGTCATCACACTCATCACCTTTGATCACTCCACAGCCGAAACTTAAATGGGACATGAAGCGAGTTGAAATCTTTGTCCTTACCGCAGAGATCACTGTTAGCTTGGCTACTTTGACAATTAGATCAACCTTGAGGTAGAGGATTATTGAGGCCAAGAGAGTTTTCTACATGGTGAGTCTGACATATCGAGTCACTTCACATTTTCCATAGATAATGTTTTGTTGTTGGAGGTTATGTGTACCTCTAGAATCGACTCTCAAAAAAGAATTGTTGGAGAACATCCACAATTCTATATTTTATGTGCACCGAGGTAGTACTAAGATGCATAAGGATCTTAAACAACATTATTGGTGGTGGCCCGTTATGAATGAAGAATGATGTCACTGAGTATGTTAGTAAGTGTTTGATTTGCCAAAAATTGAAAGCTTTCAGGAAGAGTCCACTAGGATACTTGAACCCTTTGATTATTCTATAGTCGAAATGGGAAGACATATCCATAGACTTTATTTGTGGGTGCGAAAGACAATCAAAGGATATGATACGATATGGGTGTTCGTAGATAGATTGGCCAATTCAGCACAATTTATATCGAGAAAGATGATTTATTCCGTAGAGGCTTGGGCTCAATTGTACTTAAAAGAGATTGTAAGATTACGTGGAGTGCCAATTACCATAGTTTTAGATCGGAACACACCTCAAAGCTTGCATACTGCAATAGTTACCAAGCTAGATTTTAGTATAACCTTTCTATAAAGACCCAACTCTTTAAAATAGAATAAAATAAATAAATAACGCAAGTGGAAGACTTGAATTAATAATTGGAAAACCTGTAGATCGATAGAAACATCCTTTTGATTTCAAAATAAAATCCGAAATCATTAACATTCAAAGATGGGAAGCGCTTCCCTTTTCATAAGTTTCAAACCCACAATAAAAATAAGTTCATAAATCCAGAAATCCATAGAAATCAAATAACATAAGTAATGATGCTCAAAATAGCTCAACAACCCATAGGTAATAAAATGGATAAAAGAAAGTGTCATGACACAAGCAGTCTATGGACTACAACAAACTCTAGTACATCCATCATCATCGATCCAGAATCATGCCGCACCAGCTCCATGGCCACAACCGCGACTACGTCCCATTAGGGTTGATCTCGGTCCGGTTCGATCCGGTTTTGGACAAATCAGGAACCAAACCGACACCTTCGGTTTATAGTTATCATGAACCGAATGGTTCTCTTATTTTAACTAAACCGGTTAGTTCGGTTTCCCTTGGATCCTCGGTTTCTGGTTCGGTTTTCGGTTTTGTGATTTGAGAAAAGAAACATAAATTAACATGCGAAACACAGATCTAACTATCCAGAAAACGTAACTTAAAAAAATCTCAAATCAGTACTCAAATTTGAAATTTCAAAAACTCAAATCTGAGTTTTAAAACTTCAGATCTGAGGTTGAAAAGCTCAGATCTGAGGTTGAAAAGCTCAGATCTGAGGTTGAAAAGCTCAGATCTGAGTTTTGAAGGCTCGGATCTAACTTTTGAAGGCTTGACGTCGAGTTTTAGAACCATTAAAACCATTGAAGAAAAGAAGAATATAGATGAAGGAAATACGTGATGTGGTAGCAAGTGGTAATACGTGATATGGTAACAAGTTGTAATGCGGTTATTACTTGTGATAGTTGTGATTTAGAAAGACACATTTACTGTTAGCACTTTTATTTTCAATCTTGAATGCATTACTTTATGTAGTTTGATGTTCGATTGAAGTGGGGTTATATTTGATATTATGTATATATTGTATTTTGGGAGTATGGAATGGGTAGTAAAGAGCTTGCTAGGATTTTGTACACATTTTCTGATATGGAACTCGGTCCACAGAATTGCTTGCCTCCATTTTACTCTCACTAGCATTTTTATGCTAATGTTACTACACTTACAACTTTTTAGGTACTTCTCATCATAGAGGGCGAGCTAGAGGTGGTGGTGTTGCTTAACCGATGACCGATAATGACAGATATGGACTCGGGGCATTTTATGAATGATAGTTCTTTTGTACTTTTGATAAACTTTACAAAACTTATGTCAAGTGTTCTGAGCTCAAGAAGGCGTTTTAAAACTTGAACTCGTTTTCCTTGTACTTAAATGCTTTCTTTTTCTTTTGCAAAAAAAAAAAAAAAAATGCTTTCTTTTGAACTTTACTTAAGGTGCATTTCCTTGTCTTTATGTTTTTTTTAGTTGTGAAAAATGTAAAACAGGTTTTTGAATAGTCCAAATTTTAAACGTACCCATGCCCTTTTTTTAATACCAAGTCTTCCACTGTGTCGTTGAATTTAAAAGATTTGATGGAGTCGGGTCATTACAAAAAATCATAAAAATTCATTTTGTTTGTATGGATAATATTAATAAAACCATTATATTAACGTTTAGGTTGGTTTTTAAATAATTGTAGTTTTTAAAACAAATTAGAAAAATGTCGTACATTTGAAATATATTAGGAAACTGTGGTGGTGTGCTGATGTAGCGAAGAAGAAATGGACCAGGTGAAACTGGCAAAGGAGGCATCCCCACCCCTATCCCCTAATCAGGGAATTAGGGGCGAGGTTAAGGATTCCTCGTTCGGGGATCAAGTTTCCGTGAGGAAAATTTCCCGTTTATATTTAAAAAATAAATTATATATTTAAAATATACATTTTTAAGATTTAAAAAAAAAAAACTAAATATTTTATAATTTATTAGTTCAAATATTTAATATAACCATATTTTATATTTTTTTCAATAAATAAAGATAAAAGTAAAAAATAATACATAAAATGTTATTAAAAAAATGAATGTATTTTCATCCCCGTACTCGAAAACAATTCGGGGAAATTTTCTCCCCCGTTCTGAAACCTTACCCATATAAAACAACGATTCCCCGCCCCAATCGAGTTAGGGCCTACAGGCCTCCTCACCCTCAGGGAATTTTGTCATCTCTAATTGAAAGTCATATTTGTTCCACATCAATACATTATCACAGTTTTTTAAAATGTTTCAAATATATAATGTTTTTTAATACGTTTTAAAAATTAACATTATTTTTAAAATAACCCTTAATTATCTATTACAATAATCAATAGGGAACTATCTTTCAAAAATTCAAAAGTTAAATGGTAATTTTTTGAAATATGAGTACATAATAAAAACATTCTAAAATATCCAGTGCTAAAAAGGTAAATTTCTATTAGAGAAAAAAATCTTAGTTCATGGAATAATTCAATTCGGACCCAAACAAGTTTTAAAAATTTTAAACTTTGAACTTTCATAGGTGGTACAGTTAGTATTCATTGTTAATTAATTTAAGATTATTTTTGGAGATTGTGAGAAGTTAGATAAAGTTAATTTTATGGATATTGATTTTTATGTTTGTATGGAACCTTTTTTATAGGTAGAATGAGCTATTTTTTACGTGGTTTAAACTTTTTTTTTTTTTGGCTTAATTTTGTGATTGAGATTGAGTGATTTTGTTCTTGAGAATGAACATTTGGTGCTTAAGTTGAAAATGGTTTGTTGTCTAAATCAATTGATGGTATAAAAAAAATTTAGGATCTAAATTAAAACATTAGACTAAATTTATGGATACAAGTATTTTAACACGTGCATCGCATGTGATATTCTTTCTAATAATTGAAAGTTAGCATATTTCCTATTTAAATTTTATATGTTTTAGTTTTAACTTTTTAACTCATCAGCTTTTCAATTATTTAACTTCTTTATATTTTTTAAACAAATAAAAAATAATTTAAATTCAAATAATAATAATAATAATATAGAGATTTTTCACCCTTAATAAATATGATAATATAAATTAAAATCAACAATGTATATGTATTGTATATATAATGTTTTTTTTCATATATATTGTATTAATTTTAATGACTTATTGATAAATTGATCCATAATTTTAAAAAAGAGTTAAAATCAACATGATAATACATAAGTGGTGTGTGGGATGTTTCCTCACAGATGAGTACGTGAAGACACGTGCTGGATTCTGGTGGCTCTGATTATCTGAAAAAGGAAACGAACGGTCAAAGGGCACCGGTGTGGTACCGGCCAAGGACCCTTCGACGATCAAGTTAATTGATAGGTAAGGACCCTTCCAGTATATTAGGTCTAGATAATTGTGCACTTACTTAATTTGATAGTTTGGCTGCTCTTACATATTTCAAGTCGTGGGCTTGTTTAGCCTTGCTAGTAAGGATTAGGCTTTACTGGGATTTTTTGGGCCCAGATGCAGTTGACTCATCCTTGTATTGATTTTGTTTGGCCTGAGCCCTTTCAGATTAACCCAGTTTGCATGGCCCATAGACGGGCGATTTTTACCCTTTACAAGTGGTAATTAAGTGGTAATGGCATATGTTTTAAATTGAAGGTTTGATGAAGGATAAATTTAAAGTAAATAATGACATATTTCATAATTTAAAAAATATATATATAGAGATAAAATAGTAAAAATGTTTCTTAAACATCCCTAATTTTAAGGATTAAAGATAAATTGATTTTTTTTCCAAAATTGAATTTTTTTTATTTTATTTTATGGTGCATATTAAAAATGGATCCCTCCCAAAGCAGAGAAAATAATGTAGCCATACATTTTTCAAAGAATAAGTATTAAAATAAAATGTCCTCAAAGTACTGATTTAATATTAAAATAAAACACAATGAAGTTTTCTACTATAAATAAATAATTGCTTACAATTAATATGAAAAGTTTATTTTATAATGGAAAGAACTATAAAATTGAAATGCTCCATATCTAAAAAAAAGAAAAAAGATGGTATTAAAGAATATGGTCCCAAAAACAGGCAACCTTTTGAATTTTAGGTGCGTAGGGCAAAGATTGCATCTTTTGTCAACTCCCTAAGATTGGACAATACGAGAAAAAAGGTAAAGAAAATAATAAAAAAACAACCATAATAGTTTCAAGAAAATAAATAAATAAAAAGGTTCTGGATTAGTAGAAATTTCATTGGGTAGCATATTTTGATACAAACATATATAAAAATAGTAACTTTAAAAACTATTAAGAAATATAGTAAATTTACTATGTTAATCATTGATTAATATGTATTAGTGATAATATAAAAATATGTGATTCGATGTTTATCAATTATTCACCGATCAAAATTTACTATATTTATAAATATTTTTTAAAATTATTATTTTTTATAAATATTACTGAAATAAATTTACTAGATTTACAACCGTAGATTAAAATGCTTATCAAAATGTCCCCATCAAAGAAAATGACCTTCTTTGGTTTTTTATTTGTTGGCGGGCAAAATGTTAAAAGAAAAATAACTTTTTTCTCAGACCTTAAAGTAGGGCTAAAGGACACTTGTCATGTGGTAGTTGCTTCGGCGGCTACCATCACAAGATTATTTTCTATTTGATTGTGGAATTATTGTTCGATTATTTCTGGATTGAGAGAAAAAAGAATAAAACACAAATAGGGACTGGTTATGTAGAATAATATGCTTCTCACTTTGCCTTTACTAATTTTTAAAATAACTATACTTTCAAAATTAGTTTGTAAAATCTATTAGTGTTCGTTTGGGATAATTTTTAAAAGTGTTTTTTAATTAAAAAAAAAGTGTAACGACTTGTTACTAAATAAGACTATAAAAAAATTGAAAATTAATATTATTTTCTCAAATGATATTAATGAGGTTGGATTGATAACTTTGATGAGAAATATCTCGTTATCTCGTAAGGGCATTTTAGTAATTTCCCAATCTTTAAAATTAACACCACAAGTTTAATTTAATATTTTTAGATGATGTTGATAGTCTCGTTCTTACGATTCCAAAGCAACTAACGCATCATCGTTCTGAGTTCAGATGAATGAGTTATGACTGTTTTAATTCAGTTGCATTTTCATAATTAACGGAACTCGGGATTCAGCCCTAAAATTATCTCATCCTTCTTCCTCTAGCCGAAAAATCAACGCTCTATCTTTTTTTCTCATTTTCACCCAAAGGTAATCTCAAAAAGTATTTTCACCATAACTTCCTCATCTGAACTTCGATTTGCGCAAGTAAGCAATTCATTCTGATCATTTTTCCATTATCTTTCCATTGACGTTAATTTTCTAGCAATATCATTTCTATATAAAGAGTTATGGCTCAAAAACCATTCGGGTCTGCTATAGTTTCTTCGACTTTGATCGACTTTTCTTCGTTGATTCATCGTTGTAGGTTGTATTCATCGTGGTTCTTGAATTGGATAAGTTTCGAAAAGTGGTGATTATTTCCCTAAATTTTAAAAGGTAAAATTATGATTTTATTATTAAAATTCCATAATTTAAAGTTGTTATTTTAAATTCAAATTCTCCATTGTTACAAGTTTCTTAAATTCCTAAACTTTCTTAAAACCCCAAACCTTCTTTCTTGAATTCAATAAGTTTGAACCCTAGAAACCCTAACCATTTTCCAAATTTCTTAAACCCTTTTACGATGATGTTTCCATACCCAAAAAAACCCAGAATCAGCCCCAAATTGTTGCCAAAAGTCGCCGAAGCAACAACCCAGATCCTCCCTCTTTGCGTTGGTGAAACCCCCTTTTTGGGTTGTTTTGGTGTTTGGTTTTTGTGTAGTTTTCTCAATAGTTTATAAAACTATTTGGGTAATTTTTTTATAGCATTTATATGAAGTGGTTAGGTGCTTGTATCAGGTGGTAAGGGTTCTTGGAAAAGGAGAAGTAAGGTTCTTGAAAACTCTATTCAAGGTGAGTAGAAATTACCAAGTGTTTGGTCATTTTATGTGTTGTTTCTTTTTCATTATTTAAGAGTTTTATTTCTGATTTGGGGTTATTTAATATGATTTAAATCATGTTTAAAGAAGCTTTTCGCTGAATATTAAAGTGCAGAAATTTTAGTTTCATTTATGAGAATTTGGAATAAAGAGCTGTTTGTAGGCTAGTTAGTTCCCTTTTGTGTAAAACTGAGTTGTGGACAGCTGTGGACTTTTATTTGATGTTTGGAGATGTTTTTAGATTATTTTAGAATGTTTATTTTCTGCTGGAATTATAGAACATAATGTAAGATTAGTGCCCATTAAGCAAGGAAGCTACTCTAGCTTATTTCTTCTTTTCGTAAAACTGAATTGTGAGTTGTTCTGGAATATTATTTGGTGTTGTTGCATGATTTTGGAAGTGTTAAAAGAGATGTTATGCTGCTGGAATTTTATTTGGAGATTATTAAACGTTTAGTGCCCAATGAGCAAAAGTGCACTTGTTTAGACTAGTTTTGCTTATAGTGTGGGTATTTGTTGGGTGATCGTTATGAATGATACCAAAGTGTTTTTGGGTGGCTTTAGACCATTTTAAGGCTATGAATGTGACATTTTTCCAGAATTTGGAAATTTTAAGTTTAAGCCTCGAAAAAGTTAGTTTTGGGTAGAAACAATGTTTCTAGGCTAGAAATCGAACTTAGGCTTGCCAAGCATTCTAGTAGTGATGTTTTTAGTTAAATCATATTTTTTTGGTGCCTTGAACAATATGATTGGAGGTTCGCATTAAGTAGGGTCATACTTAATTAGGAATATGTCGTTAAGGGGATGATTATAGTTGTGCACGACATAATATCACTTCGCGGGGCAAGTTCATTCATGTGTACAAATGGAAAAGAATATACTTGTAGAATCGCCTGTGTGCTTTGCAAACACATAAGAAGAATAACTTGAAAGATTAAAATATGAAAACATGTTTTAATCCTCGTTGAGTGTGAACTCTCTCTTTGTTTGTGAATGAAGAGGAGAGTAAGGCATCGGGGTAAGGTTGGAATGGTTTAGAATGAATGAATTTTTGCTTGGAAGTCGGTGGTTTTGATTATGGACTTAATGGACTTAGAGCATCTCATGGCATTATTAAATGTTTAGTTATTTCTACTCATTGGGTGTTGCCCACTTTTTTTTCAGGTAAGAAAAAGAAGAGAACTGGCAACTAATGAGATCTTGTGACGATGGTTGGATTGGATTGGCCATCGGCGACTCTTTTCTTTCGATTATTTGTTATTTACTTTTGGGATGGGAATTATTGAATATTTCAAACTTTGCTATTCTTTCATATTTTGTTTTAAGGTGTTTCAATTAAACTTTGACTCATGTGTTGATTTCTATTTATAACTGGAAATGGGTGTTTATTGTTTTGAAATAAAGTTCGCGAACTTGAGTTATGATTTAGAAAATTATTGAGGTTTTGAATGAGAATTTGATTGGTTTTGTTGAAAAGTCTTCCGCTTTTGTAATTTCATGTTTTGAAATTTTGGGGATGTTACAGAAAGTTTTTTTTATCACCATTAAAAAACACTTTAAAAAACCATCCCAAAGGAGCCCTTATTATAAGTAAATATGTCAACTATTTCACCTTTTTTAAAAGAAAATTTGGGACATTTGGTTTTTTTTTTTTTTTTTTTTAATATTCTTTGTTTCTTGTTTCTCATTTTTTAGAAAATATTGATTTCTCTAACGTTTTGTCAAGAATAAGAAGAGCGGGAAGTTCTTGTACTTACATCAATATGGTGCCTGACAATGAGAGTTTATGCCCAAACAAGGAAATGAGACAAAGCTTGATTAAAGGTCTGTTTGGTACAACTTCCTCTAAAAGTATTTTAAGTTAAACTTTTTAGAATAAATGTTAAATAAGTGTTTCATCTAAAAACACTTGAGTATACCAAAAGGTGTTATTGGAGAAAATACTTGATTTGTGATTCTTTTAAAAGTGTTTATAAACAAGTATTTCACTTAAAATATCTCACTCAAGTGTTTTTAGATGAAACATTTAATTAGTATTTCTTTTAAAACATTTAACACAATTTTTTTTTAGAGGAACCTATACCAAAGGGACCCTAAAATCCATTAGAAATGTACCTTTGAAGGTTGCAAAGTCTCCTATTTATAGAGAGATGTTGTTTCCTTAGTATCCCATCAGGATTTTGAGAAGATCGTGAGAGGAATACTTGGGCTATGTTTGAATGGTTATTTTTAAAGGAGTTTATATATATGTACTCATTCAACAAGTCATCTTTTCAAAAATAATTAATGTGTTTTCAAATATTAAAAATTATATTTATATGACACATTTTACTTGAAATGCAGTAGACCCTCCTAAATTATTTTACTCTCCTACCCTTTTATAAATTTGTAATTTATTGATTCAATAAATAAATACTTTAAATGTTTATTGGTTCTCAATGATATTTTATACTTTTAATTTTTTTTTTTTTTTTTTTTTTAAAGATTCTTCATATTTTTTAAATGAAAAAAGAATATAATGTGTTAATTTCTAATACCAATGAACATTTTACTGCTGATATTAAAAATGTATGTAATTTACATACTTCGTTTCAGAGTATGTATATCAATTAAAAACATTACAATTTTTTCTTTTTGTAAGTCTTTTCGCCGAGTTATTTATAATTGATAGACAATCAATAGTAAGAGTATATCAATTTCAAACATTAAAAATCTTGTGTTTGTAACTTTGTTCATCGAGATGTTTATTATTGATAAATAATCAACATAACAAGTATCAATAGTACGAGTATATTAATGATGCATAATCGCAAAAATTTACACTAAAAATTAAACATATCATCACTTAAAACTATTTACAAATATAACAATTTTTACTATGTTAATCTGTGATTAATGTGTGAATCGGTGATAAACTTAGTGTAAAATTATGTAACTCAATATTTATCACCGATTCACTCGATCAAAATTTGTTATATTACCCATATTTTTAATAGTTGATATTTTTACAAATATCACTAAAAAAAAATTTATTAGATTTGCAACTGACTCTTTCATTATATACAATAACCACTCAACTCCTACTAGAAAAGGTTGGGGGTGATATAATAACAACTAAAACTTTTTAGTTTAATTGTCTCTTAAATCAAATCAAAATTTGAGCAAGAGATAGTGTTGAAAAATATATTAAATGATTAAATTAAATTTACCTTAACCTAATTCACTAACAATTTTTAATCAATTTTCTTTTTTAAAAAATACATCTAATATGATTTAAAAATCTCCGAAAAACCATCATGCTACGATAATCGTTGCACACAATCAATTATCTTTGATTGAACATGTATGAGAAAATAGGATTTGGAAGACCTTACGTGCCATGCTGCCGTGCCAAATAATCCAATGCGAGACCTACTATCATACCCGTTGTTTTCATCCATATGAAGTACCGAAGGAAAAGCATATCAGATTTTCCTCGTTCTTGATCAACAAACTTGAGTGAAAAACTCCTCCAGATCATTTGTGACGGCTCCAAGTTTTAGGGAAAAAACTGCCTCTTTCACATCAATATTGTTATTTGTAAGTACATCCGCCACCATGATTTCCGTGTACTCGTTCAGGTTATGAACAGCTCCATCTACACAAGACGTTACAATGAAACAATCTATCAACCTCGGTTTCAGACAATCTAATGCCGTTTATTATATTTTCCCCGTTCCATTTTTTAGAAGTCAACCCAGAAAGGTTAAAACAAATGAGCCAAATCCTCTTTTTGCAAATTCATAATCATGTGTGGAGAAAAGAAAAACATAAGAAATTTCTCATACACCAAATCATTGGTTGTAGCTTTCCTGTGCGCAAGACCACCAAGGACAGAACCTTGCTTTAGAAAATTTTCTTGCCATGATATTAGCCAGAGCAAAATTAGAAATGAAACGAGCAGAGAGCCAAGAGAAAAGATTATACGAAAAAAACAGCAATCTAAAAATCTTGAGGTTTCAAAGAGAATTTATCGCCACGAGAAATTATCACCAAGCAGGTTATCATCAAAGCATATCATGCATCAGTGATGTTCATAAGCATGGTATTTGAGACCCAGGAAGGCTATTTGAGTAAGAATTGACAATCCTAAACAAGCTAACTGAAACCGATTACTCATTTGGACTTGGTATTTACCTTCAGCAATAATGGCCACATAGTCAGGGGGTTCAACAGTCCAATTCCCATCGGAATCTTTCATGTGTCTTCTATCAGATGCAAAGTAACGAAAGAATATTGGAGCATGAACAATCCTGAAATACCTGCCACCAGAAACAGCAGCTTTTTCAATAAAGATTTTGATAAACACGTGACGGAATTTAAAACTGGAGTCAGACTAAATCAGAGGTTGGACCACCCTCTCTGATGAGAAACACTTATCTAACTTACTACAAGACCACAGATAATACAATTGTGAATGAAATTGAATGTCTAGACTTTTAAACAGTAGTTTTAAATATAGGAATATATATTCAAAAGCTTCAAATTTAGAATCAATTTGATCAAGATATTGAAATCTGCGTTCGACCTAGCCCAGTTAGTTATTTGATTACTGCGACAAAAACTAAAATACTTGTTATGCTGCCCCTATTAAGTAGGAAGACGATAAGGAATCGGAATTCTAGACCAGAAAAATACGGCTTTGTTAGCCAAATGGTATGACATCCCAACTATTAGGTTGGCTTACTGGTTAAAGAGCAACCTGAATGGTTATGACATCCCCTCAAGCCAACTAGTCTTAAGCCCCAAATTATATCGAGCAGGCATGGCATCCACCCTCATAGGTGTGACACAAATGTGGTTGTGAATAGTGAGTTGAGGTGAGGCAAGGTGTTCGCCTACCGCAAGAGGCAAGGCCATGCATGCCTGATGCACCTTGCACATCTCTATGGCGAGCGACTTGAGTGTGGCGCTCTCGCCATTCTCTCGCCTTCGCAATGCAAGACAGTCGCCTTACATAATAGAGGCGATGAAGAGATGAAAGTACCCTATACCTAAATGTATTTAAGTTGTCGTGCAAAAGATTTAGAAATGGAAATTTATGGAATTTTCAAGCAAAAGAAACATGTAGCCCACGGTTCCTCATTATTTAGAATTGAATCAATTGATCTTTGAGGCTTTTTTGTTTGTAGCATAAATGATCTTTGAGGCTTTGGCAATCTAGGGTATATTTACTATACATATTAATTATATATATCAATATGTATACACATCTTTTATTTTTATAAGAAACACAAAGTTTCATTGATGAATGAAAAGCCGAAAGGCCAAAAGAACAACAAAAAAGCCTTCCGATTGGCGGCAATAATTGAAGGAGAATAGTTACAAAAGCATTTATAATTAGCACTCCAAATGGAGGCATTAAGAACCACATAATCCCAAATCTCATCTCAAGAACTATACACATCTTTGTTTAAATACTTATTTAAGTGCGCCTTGCTTCACTAAGACAACGTCTCACCCTTGGAGGAAATCAAGAGGTCGTCGCATTAGAGTGCGCCTCTCACTTTGAAAACATTGTTCTGAATGGTGAGAAACCTTTGGAGGGCTAACCTATTTCTAAATGCTACCCCTGATATGGAACATAGGGGATGGAAATCAAATGCTCTGAAGACATCTGGATTGACAATGATTCCTTTCAGGTAAAATTTCCTCTTGTATTCCTTATCATTGGCTACAAAACGCCCATATTGCATCTATTATGGGAATGGTGGGAATTACTAGTTCTTACAATTTTCATGTAAAAACAGGCATTAGGAATAGGGAAGTGGGGGAGCTTCTCTCTTTTGGCTATGGTGGGAAGGTTTCTTACTAAGAGAAGGTCTCCAAGATAGAAGAGTCTTTGATCCTTTCGGAAACTTTTCATGTAAATCCCTATTTACTCACTTGATTGCTTCCCCTGCCACAAATAATCATGTTTCTTATTCTACCAACTCTTTGTTTTTCTCTAAATTGTGGCAGCTGAAGATCTCGAATAAAGATAGGTTCTTTTCTTGATCCGCCACGCTTGAGAAGATAGACACCTTTGACTTTCTCCAAAGTTTTTATGTATTAAGACCTCAATAGCTGTGTATCATGGATTCTAAGGATTGTGATCACTAAATCTGGTCTTATAATTATTTAAACATGATATCGCAGGAATTCTCAAGGCTTGTGGTATGATTTGAGTTCCTAATAGGAGAATCCACATAACTATGGAAGAGATTCTACTGCACCCTCCATTTATAGAGAAGGGGAAGTGCTGATGGCAATCTAGTTTCTTTGATGTGGTTTGGAGTACATGGTTAGAGAGAAATAAGAGAATAATCAGGATATAGAGGAATCTTGGGAATGTGTTTGGGAATTGGCACATGTTTTTCTTTTTATAGGAAACGAGGTTTTTATTAAAAAGGAAGCAACGAAAGAGGGTGATAATAAGTTAACCAAACTAATGAACTACAAAAAAAAAAAAAAAATTCCAGTGGGTGTTAAATAAAAAGAAAAACAAAATTACAAAAGTTTTTAGAAAGAGAAGCAAGCAACAACACTTTAAACTCTATTAAATCTCAGATTTCATTAGCAGATGAGTGTAATTTGTAGAATAAGTCATTATTAACAAAGTGTAAAATTTGCAATTTACAATCATCAATTAAAAAATTTCAATTATTTTTATGGCATTAGAACACATGACAAATGCGTGTACCAAACTTGTTCTAACTAGTAGATGGGTGTGATTTCTTATTTTGCAAACCACATGGGTGTTTTAAATCATTTTTAAACCACGATAATGTAATTTCCAATCAGGCAAACCACAGGGGTGCAATTTGCACCTAATCCATTAAATTTTTAAGCTATAAAATAATAACCAATCCATGTGGATGTGACCTTACTCATCACTATTAAAAATCAAATTATTTCTACTAGCAAGAATTTATTTTTGTTGGATCCCACCAATTCGCTTGGAGATTTGGAGCTGGGTGCACTTTAATTCTGTATTTTAGGCCTCTATGACATCAAAACTACGAAATATTCCACTTTCTTATCATTAACAGTTGGAAGTATGTCAGTAAGTGGGATTGTTTTGTATAATTGTTCTCTTCAAGGGGTAGGTTGTCTCTTGGAGCTTGCTCACTTTGGGTGTGGGTGCATTATTTGCACAAACCATTCTTTGTACCTTTATATTTCTCAATCAAGATGCGTCTTCCACTGAGATTGTAAGGGAGGGGGGGACAGAGGACCAAAGATGATATGAGACAAGAAAAAATGATGCAATTGAATAACTCTAGAACAAGAAAATCTGACAGTGTTGCCTGGATTAAAGCTTCTTCCATATACTATGTTTCTTGTAGGAAAATTCAAAGAAAGAGAATAGTGTATTTCCCGAGACTGTCCATGAAAGGCCATGAAAAGTGAGAAACTTGTCAATCCCACCACTTGTACAACTCAACTCACCATCACAATCATTTTCCAATAAATGGAATACAACAACACACTCATTATAGGATTGTACATTAGAGAAAAAAAAAAGAGTAGCAGCACACAAGGCTCTACCTTTGATACTCAGGAAAGAGCTGAAATGATGGCCTGACAGCTTTTGACACATAGCTGCCCAGAGGGGTAGGTAAGGGAAGATTTGAGTCTAAATCCCACACTAAGAAAGGAAAATCACCTTCTCTCTTTCTCTGAGAATTGAAATGAATTAACGTCTCCATAGTGAAAAATAATAAAAACTAACAGCAATATGATTAAAAAAAAGTTGTAATATTCTAATACACATGGCAACATAATCATGACTCAAAACAAGAAATGTTGAAGTAGAATAGATTGTCTTACCTGAACGCAAATGACATGGTAATCCCACAAAACAAGACCATCGGCTCTTTTGCTGGCTTTTTGATGCCAGAGGGGAATCTAGACAACGATTTTTCCTTTTAAAAAGTTAGACAACTATTAAGAATTACTTTAATTAAAAAAAGGACCTTATTTTTTAATAAGAAACAAAAATTCTTTGAAGGGAATAGGATATACAAACGATTTAAAAGGAATTAGATAGAACACTTGGGAAAGAAACACCACTGGAAAAAAGGTTATAAGTTAAATTGAGACCAAAAGAAAAAAAAATGGGGTCACTTGAGTCCATACTTGAAATACTATAAATTTCAGGTTAGGACACGCATTCTGGATATATCTTCTATTATTTTCAACTGATGTGTACAAAAAAATTGCTATAATATTCTGTAAGGAGGAATAAAAACCATTTGATATCAACAACATATGATGCATTTCCTCAATATCACTCCAAGCCCCTAAAATCTAATGAGAAAAGAAATTTACTAGTTCACTGATTGTAATTTACTTTCGTCCCGATATGGATCTCCCTAACTCAACCAATCTAACTATCATCTTTCAACAATAAGAACCAATACGCCCATTGATTAAAGCAACAAAACATTATATAAGAGATCGTAACAGAACATGATATTGTCTTGGGACAATATGCTACTGCAGACACCATGATAAAACAGGAAAAAGATAATCTCTTAATAAAAGTCCTTCACATTTCTAATCTTCAGAGAAAAAAATTACTCTTTTCCAAGACAAAGAAAAATACCACTCCTTTCTAACCAGTAACAAGGTCTTCAAACTTGTATAATATATTCTGATTGCACTCCACCACAAAATCTGTAAAATGGTTGAATTCAAAACATCCTGGATTCTTTACAATCTAACAGTTTCCCACAAGATAGTTATGACATGACGAACTACCAAACTCGAGTCAAATTGATTTAGTTACTTAAATCAATATTTTGAAGAAGAATTCACATTAGTATTATTAACAAAAAAATATGTACAAGGGGAATAGAGATCCTCAATACAAAAGTCACAAAGACAAAAAAGAATCCCATGGTAAATGCATGGAAAAATAAGATAAACCGAAATCTAAATGAACAATATTTTTGTAGCATGAGTAAATGAAGTACAAGATGCAGTTCCAAATATGATGATGATCATGAACCATATTGTTGAAAATGTTATTGTTACTCAAATCAATATGGAATAAGCAAAATGTAGAAACCAAAAATTATTTTTGCATAGACTGCATCATTTCATGAAGGAGATAACCATGGGTTGGCCTAGTGGTTAAAAGGTTTTTCTTCAAGCCTTGAGGTCATGGGTTCAAATCATGTGGAGCCACCTACCAAGAATATTATCCTACGAGTTTTCAAACACCAAATATTGTGGGTTTGCGTCCTGGCCCGGACATTCACCGATGTATTTTTTTTTTTTAAAAAAATTGAGTTACAACCTCCGTTTTTTAAACCATAGCAAAAATAAAACAAAAACCTTAGTTGGGATCTCCTAAAACCAAACTAAATTACGCAATTGAAGTCGGGGAATTTCAATATTATGATGCTTTCTAGAACGACTTGATTTTTTTTTTAAAATGCTTTCAAGTTTCAATTGATTGACCACTTCAAGTTTGATGGAGAATTACATTATTAATGATAACCCAATACAAATTAGGAAGACAAATCAAACTTTTGATTAGTTTGAATAAAAGTTTAAAAAAGAACTACTATCAAATACATGTTTGAAAGAAAATAAAAACACTTTGAATAGTAATAAGAATCACTAAGCTGGATTATTTAACGTCAAAATGGCAAAAATCACCATAGAAATCAAAACAAACAAAAACCGTAACGTGCCTGTTTCTTTTGATTAGAAATGAAAACTACAAAAAGATCAGCTCCATCAGGATCAGCCATGTTATTGGTACATAAATTCTTGCAGAGAAAATAAACGTTTTCCTCGCTGCAAAAATTGGAGACAGAAAAATGAAGTGATGAGGAAATTCAACAGTGAAAAGAAAGGGAGAAAGAGAGGAGAATCTTGCCAGTAATAAGGCGTGTGAATGAACTGAGAAATGTCTGAAGGAGTCGATTCTATTTCTACCACTGAGGCTGAGGTCGTAGCCATCTTTTGATCAGCTCCTTCCTGTAAACCGGAAGACGACGAGTGCTCGATTGGCCTGCCTGCTCACGATGTTCATACGACAACGGTTTAAATACAATTTTGGCTTATGGTTTCACTTTTATTCCATCTTTTAAATTGCTGCTTTGATAAAAGCTTACAAAGGGTCTTGATGTTGGGCACCTCAAAACATGAACGAGTATTTTTAAAAAACTGCTATATTTGTAAATACTTTTTAAAAATGTCTATATTTATAAATATTGCAGAAAATTCTGCTACCCACTGAAATTTCCCTTCTTTTTATATTGATAGAACTCTCCACAACCTCATCATATCTTTCTCTCTCTAAACTCTAAAACTTTATCCAAAAACTCACGATTCTCTCACTCTGAACTCTAAACGTACTCAAGGAAGAAGAAAGGTAAGAATTATTTATCATTTTCGCATTATACCAAACCTATGATTTTCGTGTTAGACCGATCTAAACTCTAAACACACTCTCTCTCAACTCTAAATCTGGAAAAAAAATATTGATGCGTGTGATCTGCCTGGTCATAAGCATCTGTCAGATCATTAGCGATGACTTTTTTTTGCATACTAATCATAACATCTTTTTTTCTTTTTCTTTAAGTCCTTTTTTATATAATAAGATTGAAATATTTCTCTTCAATGAATGAGGAATTATCAGTTTTTTTAATAAATTATTTGGCATTTTATTGCTTTCACAACATCAAATTACAAAATAGTTGAAAAATTAAGTTCTAATGTATGATATTTTATAATATTTAAATAAACTTTAATTTTTTTACTAAGAAATATTTTAAAATTTTAAAATCAAACAGAAAAAACTAATATAATTTCTTGAATTATAATTAAATTAGAAATAAATAATCTAGAAATGAATAAATTAACTAAAAAATAAGAAATATACATAGATTCAGAACAAACAGTTTATTCTTTATTTGGTAGTATAAATTTTAAAAATAAACAAGCTAAAAATTGCATTAAATAAAAAGAAAATCAACTACATATAATTCATTGAATTAATAAAGTATACGATAATTTAAATCTTAAATAGAACATTATAATATGTTTAATAATTAAAAAGTTAATAAAACAAATTCATTTTGTTAAAAATTATAAAGCATAGAAAAATCAAACAAAAATATGTTAAATCTTTAAGTATTTCTATATTAGAAATAATATCACGAGTGACACACATGGTAAAGGACTAATAACTTAAAGAGTCTACAATGTTTGGATATGGTTGGGTGTCTTATTTGAGAAACAACTTAGCATATCACACTTATAATAGTTACAAGTTATTTGATTCACAGTACTTATGTGGCATGTAAATTGGGGTGCTACATGCGATGAAAATTGTATGAGATGTTGAGATTGATGTCACAACACTTGTAATTTTATATAAACATTATTTGTGACGACCCGACTCCTTTTAAATCATTTAAAATCATGAATGCAGCGAAAGTCTTAGTATTTAAAAAAAAAGGCATGGATACGTTTAAAATTTGAACTATCCAAAACCTGTTTACATTTTTCACAATCAGAGAAATCGTAAAGACAAGGAAATGCGCATTTCCTGATGCAAAGTTTAAAGGAGGTTCAGAGTTATTAAAGTTTAAAACAAAAGCTCTCATGAGCTTACATACAAATGTACAACCCAAAAAGAGAATACAAAATAACATAAGTCCATGGACTTTAAAACATCTCTAGTCCATCTCGCCATCATCGTAATCCAGATCAGACAGCACCAGCTCCTCTCCCATGACCTTGACCACAGTCAATACCTAAAATTTTTGTAATATCATAACTAAAGCCAGCCCAGTGAAGATAAACGGAAAATAAAGTAACATTATACTCCAAACCCGTATCCGGATTTGTGTCCAAAAACTTACTTACTCTTTGCTACCCTCTCATGCAAAGGGGTTCACATCAAATATTACAATTTCTCATTTCAAGATCTTCCAAAGGGACAAGAACTAGCTCTCGAGCATAACAAAGTAGTATATTTCACTATACAAATCAATCTTATCCCTTTCTATATAGCACTCGGGCTATTTTCTCTATAGCAACTTAGGCTATACATAACGTTTCCTGTCTTTTCTCTATAGCAACTTATACTATACATAAGGTTTACATTCCTTTATCTTTAATAAATCATGATAAGCTCACTCGGTCTTAAAATATTCAAACAACATAACTCGCAATGAATGTCAATAATGTTAGCACACGCAGTCTCAACATTATTCATTGACTCGCTCAATAGATGTAAAGTTCACTCGGCCTTTACATTAATATAACAAAAATCATGCTGAGCTCTCTCAATCTTAACATATTCTAAACAAGATTAACACGTGGTTAATGACTATAATGCAAGTACACGCATTCTTAACATTATTCATTAACTCGTTTTATCTATGTAAAGTACACGCAGCCTTTACATTCATACAATCAATAACACGAGAATAATGTCAGATATTGAAAGTACACGCAGCCTACAATATCTCATTATTTCGCTACAATGTAAAATAAACGTAGTCTTTACATCAATAAAACCATCAACATGCTTATAATGACAGTATTGAAAGCACATGTAGTCTAATAATACCCCATTATCTCGCTTTCCAAAAGAAAGTACACATAGTCTTTTATAAGTATCTTCCCACCTCTAGTAAATAATGACGGGTAATGAAAGCTCAATCAGTCTAACCATTACCTCATTATCTCACTCACCGAATACAAGGTTCACTCAACCCTTACTTTCTCTCATATATGTATCATAGTAATTATGGATAATACTAGATAATGTGAACACACGTAGTTCCAACATTATCTCATTATCCATCCCCCCAATCATGCAAAGTACACGCAGCCTTTAGCATTCCTCATGATACATGTAATCACAATATGAATAATACCAGACAATGCAAGCACACTCAGTCTATGCATTGTCTCATTATTCCTCTAATACGATCATGCAAAATAAACATAAATAGAGTCTTTAGTGCGAATAAACATAAATATAACCATTCAAAGTAATAGAAAGAACATAACGATCAATGATACATAAATCATGAATTACCCTTTCTGCATAAAACAAGAAAGTAGGAACTTCTGAAAAACAATTAATAAGTCAAGCCAAACGACCTTCAGATAAATTCGAGTTACTAACTTTAACATAAAAGTCTCAAACCAATGATTTCGTTGTTTTTAGTAAACATACAAAGTTCCATATCCAATTCCTTATTCACCCTATTATACTTGGAACCTTCAACTTCCGATAATCATCAGTAAACGCCGAAGCGAATCTAAACTTAGAACTTCCAAGAGTTATATGAGTTCTCTCAACTCAAATTAGAACTAACTTCCAAACATAAACAAGTTAGCTCACTTACTTTAATCCTTTTTATTCAAATCTTAATCTCAACTTCCGATCCTACAAGTCGTTCAACTTGTTCAGTTTCTATGTTTACATTTAAACTCTATTTATCCTCACCTCGAATGTTCACGAGAAAACAAAGTTCCAATGAACCATCAAACGAGCAATCGACACCTGCAATACATCAATTGAATACAATTTATAAACCATAACTAAAATGAGAAAAGGTGTGATTCTCGGGTGAATAGTGTTTTTCAAAAATCCGAGCTCGAAATCGTCAAATTTCTTGATGGAAATACATTATTTCAACTTAAAAACTCATTTAGAATCAAAAACAAAGAAAACCATATAAAAAGTTTTGAAAACTCACTTTTTAGGGTTTCCCTTAGAGAATGAGAAACGCCATCAAGCTAGGATGGATAGGTAGCCCTCGTCCCGACCAATCCAATGCAACAGAAATCAAGACGATCCACCGAGAAATGATAAAAAACCAAGGTAAAACCCAAGGGATGAGGCCCACGACCATGTAGAAGAAAAGGAGAAGGAATTTGTCTCAAATTTGACTTTTTGACCTTTTAAAGAAGATGAGTGGATAGTGTCAAGATATTTTAAGAATTCAGAAATTACGAACTCGTCCCTCGTTTGCTTTTAACTTTTAAAACGAAACTTGAAGCACTTAAACTTACCAAAAGGTGATTAATAATTATTAATTGGACCGTTAATAAATATTAGTACTACCCAAATTCATTTAAGCTAATAAAGCAATTAAAAAGATTTACGAATGAAATAAACTCGAAAATTCTAAGTTATCAAATTCTAAATTAAATTAATTAACCGTAAAATTAAATTAAGTGCTTTAAATAAAATAAATTATAAATAATAAAATAATAAATAAATAAATATTTTACCTTGTAAAATAATGAGACGTTACAGTCTACCCTCCTTAAAAGACTTTTCGTCCCCGAAAAGTGCACTCACTAAGTGAAAAACGAGGGTATTTAGACCGCATCTCTCCTCATGATCCCATGTGGCCTCTTCTGACACTTGGTTTCTCCACAAAACCTTAACAAGTGGATCATTTTATTTCTCCACATCTTTTATTCGAATGCTAGGATTTCAATCGATGTCTCCTCATAAGACAAATTAGCATCCAAAACCACAAGCTCATAAACAATCATGTGGGACATATCCGCTGTTGTGTGAAATTGTGTTACGCAAGTGCACGTAGTCTGACAAGTAATAAATGATAAGTAAGATATCTTTCCCACGAGGATTAGTAGATTAAATAGGTGTTTAACAAATAATTTAAAGAAAATAAAAACAATGATAAATTGGGGTGATTTGATTTATGAAACTAAACTAATAAAATTGTGAAATTATGCAAAACTAAATAAATAAATTCTAAATTAATTAAGGAAAATAAGTACAATGGTCTAAAGTTACTGAAATTACTCCTAAAATATGCAAGAAGATTAAAGTGATTAAACTATGTAGAGACAAACGGTTGGAAAGTCAAGAATCCCCCTAAAGAGCCTTAGAATTTATAATACTGCAGCAGTGTTGTGGCTGTGCTGTAGCAATCTGCAATAATAAATACACTTTTTATGCAAGTAAACCCAATTGTTCAAGTGACTTCGTCAAGCCTAACATGATTCTAATTCCTAATCCAAGTAAAATCCTATGTCTAGGTAAAATTAGATTAAGAAATATGTTTTAATGTTCCAGTTTAGGCTTTAAGGTGCATTACCAAAAACAATTTCAAGAATCGTTAACCCTTATCAATCAATATTCTTCCATTCAATTTTAACAGAATTAAAACTTAAACTAAGCAATTTACTTAAGTTGATCAAGCTTAAGCAAAGAGACAAGAAATATCAAACTATTGATTGAGCATAAAAAATTGAATTCATTAAAGCTTGTGAAAAACTAATTCCCCTTAGGGTTCATCTATTAATTCCAACCTAAGAAATTTAGTTCATAATGAAATTCAAACAAACAAAAGTGTTCTTCAAAAATAAACCTAAACCTAACATAGCGGCCCAAAAAATAGACTTTTTAGGCTAAAAATCGTGATACTGCTGCTGTCCAATTGTGCTCTAGTGTGCTGCAGTACAGCTGCAACACTGCCACAGAACTTTTGTAAAATCTGCACTTTTTCCTTTGTTCCTGCATGAAATTTGCAACTTTTTAGGGATTTCTTTCATTCAAAATGACACGAATAAAATACCAAAAGCCAAAAACACTTCAAACATAATATTTAAAGTGCTAAAAACCCGAGTTTTCTCAAAGTAAGCTTAATTAAAGAATTATGCAAAATGAGTTCAAAGTATGCAAAATATGAGCAAAGTTCAATCAAATAATTATCACATAAGCATTAAAATAGGACCAAATAACTTTATTTTATAAAATAAATTAAAATAGAGTTAAAAATTAAATTAAGTGCTTTAAATAAAATAATAAATAAATAAATAATTTACCTTGTAAAATAATGAGATGTTACAGTCTACCCTCCTTAAAAGACTTTTTGTCCCCGAAAAGTGCACTCACTAAGTGAAAAACGAGGGTATTTAGACTGCATCTCATCCTCACGATCCCATGTGGCCTCTTCTGACACTTGGTTTCTCCACAAAACCTTAACAAGTGGATCATTTTATTTCTCCACATCTTTTGTTCGAATGCTAGGATTTCAATTGATGTCTCCTCATAAGACAAATTAGCATCCAAAACCACAGACTCATAAACAATCATGTGGGACATATCCGCCATGTATTTATGAAGCATCGATACATGGAAAACATTATGAACGACCAATACACTGCTATGAAATACATTTACTCGTTGAAGCAAAAAAAAACTATATCTGAAATAAAGTAACGCCTGGAGAGAGGAATATTCGTGCGACTATAAAATACATTTACTCGCTTTTAATATCGTCAGATGCGAGAAATCTAATGGCTGAGAAGACGCAAAGGTGTGGCAGATTTACAAGTGATATATTGGAATGCTTTGACGCGATCGTACGACTGCAAATGGAGATGAAGTCATCAGCACTTGCATTGGTTAGAAATGAATTTATTCTTTTCTTTTTAAATTAAAGTTCGCTTCAAAAATCAAGGACTGTTGGATGAAGAGACTTGACAATTGAGCGGATGGAATAAAAGATGACGTTTCTCTTTTTCTTTAATTCATAAATCGGAATTAATCTGGACCACTGATTTCGAAATTAATCTGATCTGATGGCTGAGAGGAGTGCATAATAAATACGATGAGCTCACGGCATACGATCCAAACGAGTTAATTAAATTAATATCAATCTTCTAAATTTAATATCTTACTCGTTTGAAGTTCAATTGAGTCAATTCCAATTGCGTTGGAGTCGTGATAATTTTCTTTACAAAATGGAATATTGAAAAGCATAAAATTGATTAATAATGAAAACTTGTTTGCTATCATCAAAATTAGAAAACGAGATTAATTGACTTTGAATGTCAATATGAAAAATATGACAACCCAATGGTCATATTTATAAAAAAATTGGTATTATAATTGTTATGAAAAATGTGATACGTAAGTGTAAGTAGTCAAATAAATAATATAATGATAAATAGAATAGTATTCCCACGAGGATTAATAAGATTAAGTAGGTGTTTAACAATTATCTTGAAATAAAACTAAAAGCAATGATAATTTGGAATCATGTAATTGAAGTGAATAAAGCAATAAAAAGATGTGTAAGATGCAAATATGTGATGTGAATGCCTATATATAAGTCTAAGTGAATAAAATCTAAATTAACAATTATGATGAGAAATGTGATGACCTAATTAAGATGATTAAAACTAATGAAAATTAATCCTAAAATAAGTGAGAATATTTAAGAATTGAAACTATAAACAGAAAAGCGGTAGGAATGTCAAGAATCCCTCTAAAAAATGTTAAACTTCACTTTTCTGTGGAAATTTTGCAGCAAAATACTTCAGCGAATTCACTTTCAAGCAAGTCCAAACCTATTTTCCATGTGACTTCATTAAACCTAGCCTGATTCTTACTTTCTATATGCCTAGGTAAAATCAGATTGGAAAGATTGTTTCTTTGCTTCGTTTTGTTCCTCTTTAAGGGGTAAACATATATGTCTATACATATACGCTTAACAATTCAAAGAATAATTAATCCCCTATCAATCAAGTAATTTCCATGTATTTCTTTTCTTTTCAGAATTAAAAATAAATTATTTACTTCACGATTGTTAGTTAGGCAAAGGTAAAGAATTTATGATTCATAAGAACACTTGATTGAGCATGAAAATTAAATTCAATAAATACATTGAAGCTTCATACCCCTCAAGGTTCATCAATTCATTCCAACCTAAAAGATTTAGTTCACACTAAAAGATAAAATAACAAAGAAAACCATAAATAATAAAACTACTCTAAACATGTTTGAATGTTGAATGATGGAGGATAAAAACTAAGCAGAGAAGAAGAAGCAATCGAATGAAACTATAAAATAAAGCATAAAGAGAAGGGAAAATATATCAAAATCCAAGCTTCCAGGAATTGAAGATGAAAATAGAAGCTTTTCCTCCTCTCACATGATTGCTTTGACTTCTACATCTTCGTCCCACCTTTATATTTTTTCCTATCATGAAAACTAGGGCTTTTTTCTTCTCTTTTCTCTTTATATGGCTGATTTTCTTTCAATATTAGGCTTGAGCTTCATTATCAGATATCATCCAATTAAAAAATTATTATGGACCAAAACCAATTTTATATTTATCTCATAATTATTGTTTTATAGTTAAATAATTATTAATATCAATATTACTTCTTATTTAAATAAACTATTTATTTAAACAATTAATATTGTCTTAATTTAATTTAAGTAAATCAATTACTTAAAATTATTTGTACTTCTGATTTTAATAAATAACTTGGTTTGTTACTACGATATTAGGGCTCGCGACCAAAGAGGGCCATGCAATGGTGTGTGAAAAGGGAGAGGTGATGCTCTGTGCTGGGGCTCTCGGAAGCCCACAGCTTCCGCTTCTGAGTGGCATTGGACCGAGGCCGTCCCTCTCATCGTGGATAATTCCTGTGTCTCATCACTTGCCTTATGTCGGAAATATAAAGACTCGATAGACTTATAGATCATGGGCTCCACTAAAAACCAATTGTTGAACGCCTCTCACTATAGATGAGTTATATCCATTTGTTATTATTGAGAATTGAAACCCCGAAAGAGAACCGAGTTTGGAACGATGAATCAAACCGAACCGACAATGGAAGCATCTAGGTACCATTTCATTGCAGTTATATAAGTATTATAAATATAAAGCATTAATAATTACCTAACCATTGTAAAGAAGTGCATGCTTTTCCTCTGGGCGGAAGTGTTAGGATTGATACCCTAGCACTTCTAATTTTCATAAACAAGAAATGTTATGAATAATTTGTAGGAATAAAGTTCATTTTTTTTAGTCAATTTGTGCATTTATTTTATATGTTCGATATATAATATATATCGAACATATAAAATATATGCACAAATTAACTGGAAAAAATGAACTTTATTCCTACAAGTACATAAGTATATATATATATATATATATAATACATTCTAATTACCGAAAAACCCCTAAGTTACTTAAAATATAATCTTGACTTAATATATAATAAAAGAGAATCTAGTGCAAGATAGTAATGTTGGGGATTGAGGCCTCTAAAAGAGTTCTCAAGCAGAAGTCCCATGGATCTTTCCTTGCAGTATAATATTCACAAAATTCTAAATGCATAAAACGAATACTAACCCTTGTCGAGAAGTGTCTGGCTCTTCCTCGTTCTTCGATGGTTATGATCCTGGGACCACCAAAAAGATCTTCCTCGCTAAGCACAAAAGAGAAACGGTGTGTGGGCACTATCCTCTTTGGAAAAAGGAAGAGGGAAGAAAAAATTCTTCCCTATACCCTAGGGAGGGCGACGACGACAAGGAAAGAGGGAGAGGAATTTTCCAAGCCTTCTCTTGGTTGCTTAACCGTGTGTGATTTGGGGTCACCCCAAAGGTCCTATTTATAGGAAAACCAAGAGCTCAGAAAATCTTTGAATATCTTTTTAATTAATAAATAATTAAATAAGATATTCTAAAATATATTTGAATAATAAAGATATGATATTTATTCCATAATAAAATATCTCATATCTTTTATTTAAATTAATCACATTAATTTAAGATAAGATATTCATATATTTTAAATAAAATAAAATACAAAACTTTAGTCAACCCTTTGACCAAGGTGGCGTGTGACCCCACCATGGGTCACACGCCCATATCATCATCTCATGACAATATTGGACATTTTATTTTCCTATTTATTTAATGGAACAATTTCGTTAAATAATTAAATAAATGAAACTCCTTTTATTTATTCCAATAAATAAAACTCCTTTTTATTTATTTCCTCTTTAATTTGACAATCTCAAATTAAATATTTAAATAGACTCCTCTATTTAAATCTGTAACGTCCCGAGTCTTTTTAGGTAATTAATTTGCTATTAATTAATTATTTTATTTTATTTGAAATTTGAAATTTGAGTTTGGGTGTGATTTGATCAAATAAATGGATTTGAGTCCTTTTGAGTTCAGATAATAATTTTAAATAGTGAATAATATTTTGATAATTTAATTTGAGAAATTAGGAGTTGGGGTGAAACCAAATTGAAACTTAAATAAATAATTTTGTTTATTTGAGTGGTGGTGATTTTTAGTTGGATTATCTATTCTAATGGATGTGAAAATTTAAATAAATGTGGTTAAGGTTCGAATATTTATAATCATTTAGTTTATATATAAGACTTGGAGGTGGAGTTGAGATTAATTTGGGTGAGATGGTGTTTTCATTTGGTAAAACAAGATTTACTATTAAAAAGTGAGTAATTTAGAGTTTTAATAAATTAAGAGGGTAGATTATACTTGATTTTTTTTGTAGCCTTGATTATCATTTCTTTCTAATTTAACTGGGCCCAAGTGAAGCATTTTCTCCAATGGTTAGGCCTCCTAGCCCTTAGGGTTTTTCCTTTGAAACAAAATAAAAGGGAGACCAACTCGTTTCTTGTCCTTCGTGTTGCCGCCGGCTCCATCTTTGTCAAGTGGATGTGTCTTTTTTTCAAAATCATTTCTCATTCCCTCAAGCTACAGTAATCACATTTTAGGAGAAGGGTCTTGCATCATTTCCTTTTTATTTTTCCTTTCTTGTGGATCTTGGGCAATACTCCATCAAAGGGAATCCTTATAAAAGGTGAGAACTCCATTGTTGCTTTTATTTTGAAGCTTCCTCACAAATTCATGGTATTAGAAATTTGGATTACAATTTATTGGACCTAGCTTAGCGTTTTCTTTTGTAAGAAAGAATGGGAAATGACTTTTGCCACATCCTTGAATTTTTTTTTAACTTAAAAATCATTTCCATGTTTTTCATAGTATTTTCCTTAGCCATTGGTGACCCTTCATTGTACTCTTTTAATACAAAAAAAAAAAAGAATGATAAAATTTATTAACCATTACACTTGACCATTTCTGGAATAAAAAAAAAAGGGAATACCCTCCCATTTCCTCTTGGCCAAACTGATACCCCATCACTGAAGTTTTGTTTTCTTTTATTCATGTTATTATTATTATTATTATTTGGCTTGTCTTGATTCCTTGACCAAATCAAAAGCAGCCCATGGCCAAGCCATTAAATGCTTTGTTTCCTTTCAATTTTATTTTTATTTCAAAATCTACTTGGACCTTTCTCCATGTTCAAACCGAGACCATCAATTTTCTCCTAAGCCCACGGCCAAGGGGTGTCAATTGGTATGTTTTCTTTTAAGTTATTTAATTAATGTTAATTAGAGAATAATTGTATTTGGTTAAATTATTGTAGGTGTTGGAAGTGCTTGAGTCCAAATTGCAATTTTGGCTAAATTGGTAGTTTTGGTGATTTGGTGGTTTTGTAATTTTAAGGTGAGTGGTAAATTAGGATTTGAATGCTTCTTTGGGGAAACCCAAAGAATCATTTGATTGGTAACTTTTATTAATGTAATATATCTTGCATCCTCTGTCTCGATATATTTCGTTATGAAATTACATGGTTTGATATATGACTATGGATATATAGCATGTGAAATGGTGAAATATAATCATACTTGCAATTGATTAGACACGTATTGAAATGTGAATTGGAAGGTGACTAGTTGCTTCAATGTGATTTCGTTATTGAATTTAGATATGTTAAAATAGACTGTTTGAATAATAAATCTTGTTTGTATTGACTGAATTGTCTGATGGGGTGTGTTGCAATAGTACCATGTGAGGTTTGATGAAATCGAAGGGAACAACGTATCCCGGAGATACTTGAGAGATGAAATCGAAGGGAATAGCGTATCCCGGAGATACTTGAGAGATGAAATCGAAGGGAACAGCGTATCCCAGAGATACTATATAGGACAGCGTACCCATGGACAATCTAAGGGAACAGCGTATCCCGGATGATTGATCCTTGAGAAATGGATGAGCATCACACCCTGATACGTGCTAGTTGTTTGTTAATATGATATGAGATACTTATATCGTGAAGTGTGGGATTGAGAATGTTAAGAGATAAGAAATTATTATTATTATGACTATCTGATAATTATAGTAAAGCTATGATTATAGTATCGTTATGGATATAGTAATATTATGATGATGTTGATGTTACAGTTGTGGTAATGATATGATTATGTGTAATTGAGATATGATATGTTATGTTTAAAACTGAGAATTTGATATCTGAGAAAGTAATAATATCTTGTTAATTAAAGAATATAGCTAACTCTAGTTAGTAATGGGTGGGTTGGGATCAAATGGTTCTTTGGCTAGTATTCAAGGAATCATTCAGATTCTAGTTTATAGCTCACTAGCCATGTGTTGCTAATGGTGCTACACCAAACATTTCAGGTAATTTTGGAGGTGCTCTCGGCGTGTGACGATGTTGGCATTGATGGCTTAGGAGTTCATACATGTATTAGAGTCTATTTGAGTACTTTGAAATTATATTTTACTTTTAGTTTGGTTTTGGAATTGTTAATATACATCATGAAGTTGAGCTAATTTGATTTTAAATGTTTTATTTGAAACTGAGTTCCGGAACTCGCATTTTAAATGAAGTTTGGTCTTGAGAAATTTATTTATATTTCAATTAACTTCCGCTGCTTTAGATTATTTTAAATAAAAAGGGTCGGGTCGTCACAAAATCCCCATTAATTTTGGACAACTCAAAATTAATTTAATTAAATAGACTCTTCTATTTATTCTCTCATAATTAATTAAATAGACTCCTCTATTTAATAAATTAAATAGACCCCTCTATTTAATTCCACCATTAATTAAATAATTAAATAGACTCTTCTATTTAATTTCTTTTAATTAATCAAATAGACTCCTCTATTTAATTCCATTTTTCCAAAGAAATTAATCATATTAATTTATGTTCTCAATTACATGCGTTAGCTCGGTTGACTTAATGGACCTATAGGACTAAGCTCCAATGATCCAAAATTACCTTTGATTAAAACTCCTTTTAATCAATTAATTTTCATTCATTAACTCCTAGATAACTCCACTAAATATCTAGAGTTTCACTCTTAGTACTATAGACATAGTTATGTCCATTGGCTATAATCATTAACTACACTTTGATCCTTCACAAGTTAGTTCGTATCCATGGCTAGGTATTTGCACCGTATTAACCTCCATGATACATCTTGTTCCTTAAGCCCAACTGATTCTCCAATGAACAACCCTACATAATCTCCATTATGCGTCTTTAACATTTTCCTTGATCACAGGAATATGGGGCCCCGCTGTTCAAGACCGAATCAGTCCATAAGGGAACTACTTATCTATTTTTCTATATGGAAAAGAGTGAATTCCAATTCTTGTGTAATTACGTTCCCAGCTATAAGCAAGATGCAATCCCCAAAGTGGGAGGCATATTGAGCGAACTATATCGAGTCACTCTTACCTATGCAAATCAAAGGCTTGCTTAGGATTAAGATCAATTGTACATGATCAACCGGTTGATAAACGAAGTGTCTTTCTGTAACGGCTTTCCCAGAAGACAGTAAGTTTATCTTAGTCCAGTCTACTACAATCTCTATTGCAGCAACACCCCCACTCACATGTCTCTACATGAGCGATCCAGATGAGATCACTTATGCTAATTCACAAGTGGGCCGTGTTAGTGGTGTTACCAGAAATAAGGCACCCAACCTTTATTCATGTACCACAGACTATTTGAGTTACATTTAAGTGAATTTTCTCGCATCACATGCTCACTTTAAGTTATCATAAGTAACTCTGGATCTTATGATGGATTATATTTATTAAACTAATAATAAATGACAATGTAAATATTACTAATTAATAATTCCTTTATTTATTTATAGTTTAATTGGATTACATAAGATTTAGGGCAGAAACCCCAGCAATCTCCCACTTGCACTAAAGCTTTACAGAGATCTATCTAGTAATCCTAAACTAGCCATATGACGCTCAAAAACAATAGCTGGAAGCGTCTTTCTAAATGGATCAGTGATATTATCCTCAGAGGCTATCTTTGTCACTACAACATCTCCTCTTTGGACTATCTCCCTTATCAGGTGATACTTTCTCTCTATGGGCTTTCCCCGTTTGTGGCTTCTAGGCTCTTTGGAGTTGGCTACAGCACCACTGTTATCACAGAACAGTGTTATGGGTTTGTCCATGTCTGGTACTACCTCCAGATCGGTTAGGAACTTCCTAAGCCAAACACCCTCTTTAGCAGCTTCGCAAGCGGCTACGTACTCAGCCTCCATTGTGGAGTCAGCAATATAACTTTGCTTTATACTCTTCCAAACAATGGCTCCACCACAAAGTGTGAAAACTGATCTAGACGTGGATTTCCTGGAATCCTTATCTGCCTGGAAGTTAGAATCCGTGTACCCCTTGAGAATCAAATCCTCTTTACCGTACACTAGCACATGTTCTCTCGTTCTCCGAAGATACTTGAGAATATTCTTGATTGCAACCCAATGTTCATAACCAGGGTTTGATTGGTAACGGCTTACTATCCCTACTGCATAATAGATATCCGGTCTAGTACACAACATCGCATACATTAGACTTCTAACTACTGATGCATAAGGATACTGTCTCATACTCTCAACTTCTTGAGGAGTTTTAGGACATTTGGTCCTTACTTAAATAAATCCCATGCCTGAAAGGTAACGTCCTTTCTTGGATTTGTCCATCCCATTCTTGACAACTATTTTGTCAATGAAGGATGTCTGAGACAACGCTAACGTCTTGTTCTTTTGGTTCCTTATTATTTGGATACCAAGAACATATTGAGCCTCTCCCAAATCCTTCATTTGGAATTCGTTAGCTAGCCATTTCTTAACGTCTGATAATACCCTTACATTATTCCCAATAAGTAAGATATCGTCAACGTACAGAATGAGAAAACCACATCTTTGTTGAGTATCTTCTTGTAGACACAAAACTCATCAACATTCTGTTCAAAGCCATACGATTTGACCGTAGTATTAAATCTCTTGTTCTAAGACCGTGAAGCTTGCTTTAATCCATAAATAGATTTTAGCAACTTACAAACTTTTTGTCCTTCACCTTGAACAACGAATCCTTCTGGTTGGAGCATATAGATACTCTCGTCAAGATACCCATTAAGAAATATAGTTTTGACGTCCATTTGCCAAATTTCATAATCGAAATGTGCAGCAATGGATAAGAGAGTTCTAATAGACTTTAACATAGCAACAGGGGAGAAGGTTTCTTCATAGTCAACCCCTTCCTTTTGGGAATACCCCTTTGCTACAAGTCTAGCCTTGAAAGTCTCCACTTTCTCATCGGCTCCTCTTTTCCTCTTATAGATCCACTTGCACCCAATGGGTTTTACCCCAACTGGTTGATCTACAAGTTCCCAGACTGAGTTGGAGTACATGGACTCCATCTCAAGATCCATAGCTTTTAGTAATTTTTCTTTGTCAACATCCATCATTGCTTCCTTATAAGACAATGGATCCTCCAGGTCAACTCCACCATCATTGACCTGAGTTAATCCTAAATATTGTTCGGGCAACTTGGATGCCCTCCCATTACGACGGGGACTTAACTGGATTTGACTAAAATTTCTCCTTTTATTTGAAGAGATAGGCAAGTCAACAACAATTGTTGGCTCATTAGTGGTTTCACTTGGAATCATCTCCTCTAGTACTAGTTTACTAGGAGATTTGTGGTTTCCTATATAGTCCTCTTCCAAGAATGTATCATTGGTTGACACAAATACTTTATTCTCTTCAGTACTATAAAACAATCCACCATGCGTCTCTTTAGGGTAGCCTACGAAGAAGCATACCTTAGACCGTGATTCTAATTTCTTAGGGTTCGTTTTCCGCACGTGTGCTAGACATCCCCATACTCGGAAGTGACACAAGCTTACTTTATGTCCCGACCATAACTCAATAGGTGTTTCTAAAACACTTTTAGAAGGTACCCTATTTAGGATGTATAACGCAGTCTCCAATGCGTAACCCCAGAAAGATTCTGGTAATCATGAATAGCTCATCATTGATCTCGTCATTTCGAGTAAGGTTCTATTTCTTCTTTCAGCTACACCATTCTGCTGAGGTGTACCAGGTGCTGAAAGTTGGGATGTAATCCCATTTTCTATCAAGTAGTCTTTGAACTCATAGTCCATATACTCCCCACCACGATCTGATCGAAGTGTCTTAATAGATTTACCAAGTTGCTTTTCAACTTCAGCTTTAAACTCCTTGAATTTCTCGAGAGTTTCATACTTGAATTGCAACAGGTAAATGTACCCATACCTTGAGTAGTCGTCTATAAAAGACACATAGTACTCATATCCACCTCTAGCTTTTACATTCATCGGACCACAAAGGTCTGAATGGATAAGCTCTAGTGGTTCTGTGGCTCTATTTCCTTTAGCTGAAAATGGACGCTTGGTCATTTTACCCTCTATACAGGATTCACATACTGGGAGTGTACCAAGCTCTAAGTTACTTAGAGGTCCACTTTTAACCAGTCTTTGAATTCTATTGAGGTTAATATGGCTAAGCCTTAGATGCCTAGAAGGGTCTCATCTTTAGAAATTCTACCTTTATTAGTTCTGAACTCTGCAGTCTAGAATAACTCGGTATTATAAAGTGTTGCACATACTAACAGTGTTAGTATATATAAATTGTTATCTTCTATTCCTGAACAAATAAAGTTTCCATCTTTAAAAATATCAACTTTATTAATACTGAAATCCACGGTATAATGTTGTTTACGAATACAACCCAAAGAAATTATGTTCCGGTTTAAACCAGGAACATAATAAACAGTGTTCAGGAAATAAACATTTTATTATTAAAAGATAACTTTATATCAGCAATAGCTTCTGCATCCACCATCTGTCCCACGCTATTCCTCAGAGACACTTCTCTAGGCTTGATCTTCCTCCAAGAGTTACTTCTCTGATAAGAAGAGCAGAAGTGATTAGTGGCTCCTGAATCAAGTATCCAGGTGGATTTACAATCCTCCACATTAAAGGTTTCCAAGAATAATAAATTATATGTACCTTCTTTGCCCTTTTTCTTCTCTTATAGGAACTTGGAACAATTCCTCTTCCAGTGCCCTTCACTATTACAATGATAGCACTTTCCTTTGGGAACTTTTCCTCTCTTGGATTTCTTGTTTGATCCTTTACCTTTCTTTTTCCAGAACCTTGGCTTCTTATTCTTTGTGCCCGAGCTAGAGGCACCATGAGCAGAGGCAATATTTGCTTCCACAACTTTCGTCTTCTTGCCTTTCAACAACATAGACTCGAAAGTCTGCAGCTCATTAAGAATTTGGGACATGTTCATGCCCACCTTGTTCAGAATATGATTACTCTTGAACGATAAGAAGCTATCTGGAAGGGTTTCAAGAATCATGCTGATCTGGCTAGTCTTTTCTATAGTTCCACCATTCATCTCAGCCACATTAAGATGGACCATCATGTTAAGGTAACCAAAGTTCGTTCCTTCATACGAGCATTCATGATGTACTTGAAAGCCTCATGTTTGGCTTGCTTAGATGGCTTGCCAAACATCTCTTGTGTCGATTGCAGCATCTCATATGCTGTAGGCAGAGGTTCAAGCTTCTTGGATACAACTTCAGTAAGTCCAGCAAAGATATAGACACGAGCTTTCTCGTTAGCCTTGATCCAGCGATCATATGCCTCTCGAACCGTTCGAGCGACATTAGCAGGCGGTTCTGGAGGACATTCCTTCATAAGGGTGAATTTGAGATCTTCAATAACCAGAATGGTATTGATGTTGTTTTTCCAAGTGGCAAAATTTTCACCATTCAATTTTTCAGTAGCAAGAAATGCAATAAGAGAATTCGACATAATTTGATGTAAATAAATAAACACATGCGTAGTAATACAATTTTACATATCCATTCATTCATACTTTTAACATCTATTAAACGTGATGCATGAATACACATTTAATGAAATTCTAAAACCTTAAAACATAATTTCAATGTCATGGTATATTAGTGAGACAGGAACGATGCCTACGTAGGCAGGTCAAGGTTCTCTCCCACTAAAATGAGACTCCTCTCAACTAATGAACATCCCCAGGCTATCTCATATCCTATAGTTCTATTAGTTACCATGTTTTGGTCAGGCGAAACATCTAGATCACTTAAATGTTATTCTTGATGAGTGTCACCAAAGGGAGAGTCAAACATCAAGAGTCTTAAGTATCTTTCTAAATGGATCCCTTTGAGTGTAACCCAAGTTTTAGATCGCTTAAAGTTATCTTGATGAGTGTCACCAAAGGGAGAATCAAACATCAAGAGCTTTAAAAAATCCTATCCCAAAGAGAATCACCCTGGTATTGATTCATACGGTTACTTTCCGAAGGGAATGAGTGAAGAGTTACCAACACCACAGAAGCCATACTTGAATCTCACACATTGATTCCAACTTGGAGACCACAGGACATGTTGGCACTTGTCCTTCTCTCACTCAATATAGCTAGCTAAGGCTTTTAACTTAGATATACCCAGGCTACCTCTAATATCTAAGTTCAATCTAACTTATAATAACTCTTATAGATTGGTTAGATTGATTTTAATGTGAAAGCCAAGTGATTAATCTCTATTAATCCTAACACATTATGCACCGTCTCAATGAAGAGAATTATTAATAAAATATGACTCTCAGATCGCTCCCAGTTAGAGGGGTCCCGTGTTAATGGAACGATTAAATAACCTCTTATCTTGGGCAGAGCTTTCTCCCCAGAGTTATATTTAAATTAACAATTACAACTTCATTAATTTTTAATTAACTCTTTAATTAAAAATAATGACACCTCATATTTTAGGTTTTAGTTTCAAATCCTATTTAAAACTAAACAATTAATTAAAATATTGGTTGTTAAACTCTTTTAGACCATTTTAATTAATACCTGAAACATGCTGCTAGTAATTACTAATTAACCCCTTAATTAAAATTCTAGCACAATAAATATAACAATTATATTTATACAAGGCATGAGCATAATATCAATAATCTCTATTAATGATGCATGATCATGGCATTTATGCATTTATGATGGGAATAATTATTTATGGCATACTTTATGCATGAATAATTAATATTTATATATATCACATATATAATAAATAAGCAATTTTGGTTGGGATACTATTGGCCAAATCTATGAAAATTAAACATATATCTAATATAGAAATAATCTTCTTCTCCAAGATCTCAAGAAAAATGAAAACCGAAAAACCGAAGGGAGGCACCTAGGGTTTTAACCCTAGGCGCCGCCGCCGCCTTTTTTTTTTTTTTTTTTTTCCGTTGTACCTGCTACAGCTGCTGCAGTAGCGACTCGCGGTGGCGGGCAGCGCCGCCGCCGCGGGTCTTCACCGCTTACAGCTCACAGTACCTACTCCTTCGATACTGGCCGGATCCGATTCGCCTTTTTCTTTCCTCCATCGTTTCGATCGATATCTCCATATGACTAAAACGATTACAAATTTTCCTATACCCAATGAAGGGTTTAAAAAATTTCTAGGAAAGAAAAACCTAGGCCAATAAATCCTAATTCAACCAAAATGTAAAACCACAATTTTAAGACTCCTTTTAAAATAGTTTTGATTCCCATCATATAATTTTGAAATATTATAAATACAAGACTGCTCTAATACTAGTTGTTGGGGATTGAAGCCTCTAAAAGAGTTCTCAAGTGGAAGTCCCATGGATCTTTCCTTGCAGTATAATATTCACAAAATTCTAAATGCATAAAACGAATACTAACCCTTGTCGAGAAGTGTCTGGCTCTTCCTCGTTCTTCGATGGTTACGATCCTGGGACCACCAAAAAGATCTTCCTCGCTAAGCACAAAAGAGAAACGGTGTGTGGGCACTATCCTCTTTGGAAAAAGGAAGAGGGAAGAAAAAATTCTTCCCTATACCCTAGGGAGGGCGACGGCGGCAAGGAGAGAGGGAGAGGAATTTTCCAAGCCTTCTCTTGGTTGCTTAACCGTGTGTGTTTTGGGGTCACCCCAAAGGTCCTATTTATAGGAAAACCAAGAGCTCAGAAAATCTTTGAATATCTTTTTAATTAATAAATAATTAAATAAGATATTCTAAAATATATTTGAATAATAAAGATATGATATTTTATGGAATAAAATATCTCATATCTTTTATTTAAATTAATCAATATTAATTTAAATATATTATTCCATATCTTCCATTTAAATTAATCACATTAATTTAAGATAAGATATTTATATATTTTAAATAAAATAAAATACAAAACCTTAGTCAACCCTTTGACCAAGGTGGCGTGTGACCCCACCATGGGTCACACGCCCATATCATCATCTCATGATAATATTGGGCATTTTATTTTCCTATTTATTTAATGGAACAATTCCGATAAATAATTAAATAAATAAAACTCCTTTATTTATTCCAATAAATAAAACTCCTTTTATTTATTCCAATAAATAAAACTCCTTTTATTTATTTCCTCTTTAATTTGACAATCTCAAATTAAATATTTAAATAGACTCCTCTATTAAAATCCCCATTAATTTTGGACAACTCAAAATTAATTTAATTAAATAGAGTATTCTATTTAATCTCTCATAATTAATTAAATAGACTTTTCTATTTAATAAATTAAATAGACTCCTCTATTTAATTCCACCATTAATTAAATAATTAAATAGACTCTTCTATTTAATTTCTTTTAATTAATCAAATAGACTGCTCTATTTAATTCCATTTTTCCATAGAAATTAATCATATTAATTTATGTTCTCAATTACATGCGTAAGCTCGGAGGACCTAATGAACCTATAGGACTAAGCTCCAATGATCCAAAATTACCTTTGATTAAAACTCCTTTTAATCAATTAATTCTCATTCATTAACTCCTAGATAACTCTACTAAATATCTAGAGTTGCACTCTTAGTACTATAGACATAGTTATGTCCATTGGCTATAATCATTAACTACACTTTGATCCTTCACAAGTTAGTTTGTATCCATGGCTAGGTATTTGCACCGTATTAACCTCCATGATACATCTTGTTGCTTAAGCCCAACTGATTCTCCAATGAACAACCTTACATAATCTCCATTATGCGTCTTTAACATTTTCCTTGATCAGAGGAATATGGGGCCCCGCTGTTCAAGACCGAATCAGTCCATAAGGGAACTACTTATCTATTTTCCTATATGGAAAAGAGTGAATTCCAATTCTTGTGTAATTACTTTCCCAGCTATAAGCAAGATGCAATTCCGAAAGTGGGAGGCATATTGAGCAAACTATATCGAGTCACTCTCACCTATGCAAATCAAAGGCTTGTCTCTTGCGAACAGGAGTTCGTAATCCACTCAGGATTAAGATCAATTGTACATGATCAACCGGTTGATAAACGAAGTGTCTTTCTGTAACGGCTTTCCCAGAAGACAGTAAGTTTATCTTAGTCCAGTCTACTACAATCTCTATTGCAGCAACACCCCCACTCACATGTCTCTACATGAGCGATCCAGATGAGATCACTTATGCTAATTCACAAGTGGGCCGTGTTAGTGGTGTTACCAGAAATAAGGCACTCAACCTTTATTCATGTACCACAGACTATTTGAGTTACACTTAAGTGAATCTTCCCGCATCACATGCTCACTTTAAGTTATCATAAGTAACTCTAGATCTTATGATAGATTACATTTATTAAACTAATAATAAATGACAATGTAAATATTACTAATTAATAATTCCTTTATTTATTTATAGTTTAATTGGATTACATAAGATTTAGGGCAGAAACCCCAGTAAGTAACTCGTATAGTCTACAGTAAATGGATAAAGTTGGGGATCCTTATTGTTAGGAATAGTGTCCTAGAACTTGTAATTATTTAATAAAAATAATTTATTTCTAATAAATTAAATAAATAAACATAAGGTCTTTATTATCTATATTGATTCAATTGAAGATATTAGGAATATATAGAAATATATAAATATCAAACATTCAAATAGTAAAACCCTAAGTCACTCTTTTGAAATCACGACTTAGTATGTGAGTCATACGAGAGGATTAAAGTCGAGATGAGTAACTTAAAAGTGTCTACAATAAATGGATAACGTTTGGGAACCTTATCCTAGTAACACTGTTGATAACTTCACATTTTATTTATAAACAAATGATATAATCCTGATCATTCATGTGGGAGACATGAAATGGAAATATCATATGCAATGCTGATTGTATAAGACAGGACCACGATGTTCGATCAAATTTCTCATTAGTACCGTTTAAGAGAAATGATCGAATATCAAACTAAGTTTATCAACCGTGATAGATCTCAATCCTGAGTGAAATGTGGACTCCTATTTATGGAGTTATGTTCTTTGATTCACATGGTTGAGAGCGATCTGTAAGAACGCTCAATACACTCCTATTTTGGGAACATGGCTAGATAAGTAGCTGGAAACTCATTTACACGAGATGGAATTCATAACTTTCCTAAAAAATTATCGGTATCAGTGTGATACCTAACCATTCTAGGAACTTTAGGAAGCTCCTTTGATGTACTGATTCGAGACATGAACAAGTTGCGCCACGACTTCTATTGATCACAGAAGTATATTATCTATAGTTCGACTAAAGATAATGTTCATTGGAGAATCAGCGGGAACACAAGGATAAAGCATTAATTACAGGGGCAAAACAGTAAATCTTATCCATCTGTAATTATGAGTATTCCACGTGAAGGATAATATCACAGATATAAATAATGATAAACTAAATGGACAATAACTCATCTATAGTGAGGGGAGTTCAACTATGAATCTATAGTAGAATTATTCATAGTTAGATAAAAAGTAATTAAATGATTATGTGTTAATCACTTAATTGACTAATTATTAAGCCCATGATCTATAGGTCCATCGGGTCCCTATGCTAGCCCAAATATTGTAGTCGCGATCGAAATCAAGTAGAAGAAATGGAAATTTTAAGTAAAGTGAATTACTTAAAATAGGCATTATTAATTGTTTCAATATTGAGTATATTTAAACGGTAATTAATATAAACATTATTAATTGTTTAAATAATGAGTTTATTTAAACAAGAAATTAATAATGAAATATTATTAATTATTTAAAGATTGAGTAAGTTTAAATGGTAATTAATAATTTGAAATTAATTGACAATTATTAATTGTTTAAATAATTAATTTTATTTGAACGAAAATTAATAATTAAAATTAATTAATTAATAATAAAATATTATCAATAAAGTTATTAATTAAACAATGAGTTTATTTAATGGAAATTAATAATTAAAATATTTATTATTAATTATTTAAATAATGAAAATTATTTAAATGGAAATTAATAATTAAATATAATTTGATAATATTTAGTCAGGAGAAAATATTAATATTATTAATTGTTTAAATAAAATATTTTATTTAAATGGTAATTAATAAATAAATTAATGAAGTTGGACTTATTAATTTAAGAGAGAGTTTCAAGCCCAATTGGATTAATGAACCCAATTGAAATTGGCCCAAAATAATTAATTAAATAAATTATATTAATTAATTATTTATTATTAATTTTGGCCATCATAGATGATTTGTAGGAGATAATTATTTGAATTATATCCTATAATAATTATATAGATTTATTTACCCAAGATAAATAAAATAAAGAAAAGAAAATATTCTCTTATTTATCTATGACACTTTAGAAATACCAAGATAAAGGAAAGAGATAATTCTTTTTTCTTTTCGTATTTATCTCCATGGATTAATCCTAATGTAATTAGGATTCCTATTTTCCTATAAATAGGAGGCTTGGGTCATTCATAAATCACACAATTAAAGAATTCCTTAGAAATTCATAATTCTCTCTTCTTTCTCCCTCCCCCTATTGACCGATTTTCCCAATAGTAATTGGGAAGAAATATTTTTTTTCTTCTTCCCAATTTCTTCTAAAGTTCGATCCCACAATCGGGTTTCGTTTGATCGATCGGGATATAGCATAGAAGATCCGATGTTGCTGACGATTGATGCTGTAAAGAAACCTCCAACCGATTCTCCATTTTTTACTCAATGTAAGTTCCGGTTTGATTTTAATTTTCGAAAATATAAGCATGAATCTACATGTCTTTCACAAATTGCATGATGTTAATAGACCCGTTATTAAATGTTAATAAGTTTACTAAATAAATTTCCACTCATTTAGCAAATCATCCCTTCACTTATCCTAATAACATTGTTGATACGATCGACTTTGTATTAGTACAAATAATCTGATTAGAATCATCATGTGTAAGTCATGCGAGTGGAATATCTTGTATAATAATAATTGTACTAGACTAGATCATAATGTTTTATCAATTCCTAATTAGCATTGTAATAGGAAATAACAAAACATCAACTTGATTATCAAGTGTGATTGATCATAATCCTATGTGTGTTATGAACTCCTGTTCATAGAGTTGCGTTAATTGATTCACATAGTTCAGATTGATCCATTGAATTGATCAATATCAATGTTGTTTTGGGGATATGACAAAATGTGTAGTTGAGAACATTTCTACACAAGGTGAATTTCATGAGTTTCCTAAAAATAAAAGTGTGTTGACTTTCTAAGCCAATTAATCTTATTCTTATTTTGATGATAACAAACGTGTTTTTATTATTAATCAATTTTATGTGTTTTGATAGTCCTATGTGTAGAGAAAATTACAACGAGTCCAACGTAATTGGAATCGACTCAATCGGACTTCAAACGAGCAATATATTAATTTTAGAAGATTGGAATTAAAATAATTATTTCGTTCGGATCAGATAAGGCGAGTTCATCTTATATTTCATGCGCTCACTTTCTCAGCCGTCAGATCTATTTGTAGTAGAGATGGAAGGCCCAGATTAATTCAGAATTATGATTTAAAGAAAAAGAAATATTCAGACTTTATGCCATCCGTCAGATCTTCTTACTTTTTGAATAAGTGGTTCAGATCTATTCAGATTTATAAATTATTATATAAATTAGAAATTAAAAAAAAAAAGGAAAAAGGAAGTGAAAAACCGCTGTCGTCCGATCATGCCTAAGTGGTCATCCAACGCACGCGAAGGAGCCACGTCTCGCGACTGGGGAACACGCCCTCACGCGCCTGACGCTACGCCAGCTGCTTGCTATACGCGTGGACCCCACCATTTTTCTGTTCCTCCAACCGACGCTCGACACGTGGCCAACCTGTCCCCTCCACCAGCTGTTTTGCTTTTCCAGATGCAAGGAAAAGTCGTTTCTGCCCCTGGTCTTTTGGTCTAATGCGCTCTATGTCCTGACCAGTGCTTTACTAATTTCCTGACCGAATTTTGAATCCCTCTCACAACGGTCAGTTGCCCAGAATGCCCTTGTTGCCCGGAAATTTATTAATAATATTATTATTATTAAATTCAAAATCAGAAATGCTTCAGCAAATGATTATTTGACACGTTGCTCTCTTTATTGACTTTTATGAAGCAATTATTACACTATATTGGTTTATTACAATTATGCCCTTCCTGATTTGAATTTACATGAAGACCTCAAAGGATATAAACGTCATTTCGTGATCTTCTCCTTCAATCTCATTTTTGGAATTTTTACAGCTCCGAAAATGGCAGTTGCTGCCTATTTTTCTTCCCTCCAATTTGTCAACAATGGAGCCTATTTCTTCTTCCATTCACACCATTAAAGTCAAATTTATTTATGAAGGTGGATGAAATAGTAACATTTCATTGGCTATAAATTGAGCTAAAAAATGACAAATTTTACACACCAACGAAAATCATAAGCCTTCTTCTCATTGCTAAAGCTCTTCTTTAATCTCTTTGTGAGCATTTTTTGAGCAAAATTTGTGTATTTCTAGCCATCCTTAAGAGCTATTTTATTGAGAGTATTATCTCTTATTGTGAGCAAATTATTGTAATATTCATCCTTTGTGAGGATTTACTATTTGTAAAAGGTTTAATTCTTAAACCTTAGTAAAAAGAGAGATAGATAACGGTTGTCCTTGCTCCGTGGAAAGGGTCATTGTTCGGGTTTGATCTTGATCCCGCTAAAAGGATTGGGTTGCACTTGCTCCCGTAAAAAGTGAATACAAATTCCCGAGAGGCGCTCAGGGAGTGGACTAGGCCGTATTTTTTGCCGAACCACTATAAATTTTGGTGTCAATTTTTCTAACCCTTACTCTTTAATTTTTGCTTTACATATTTACTTTCATAATTAACCAAAGCATAATTAAATGGTTAGAATTTATTTGTGATGCACTATTATTTATTATCATATCATATTTGCTCACTTTGCTAAAACGAATTTTAAATATAAAATTCATTTATATTAATTGAATTTAAAAAGTGAAATTATTTTGTTAATCTTAAACTTTGAATTGATTGAAAAAGTTTTATAAATTTTTAATAAACCCTATTCACCCCCCTCTAGGGTTGCCTTAGATCCTAACAAAGTGTTGGTGCAACACTTAACCATTTTAGAAAGTTTAAGTAACTCTATTGATGTGATGATTCGAGACTTGAACAATGAGGCCTCACTTTCTCTCTGGCCTGATAAGGACTTATTTCATTGTTAAACTACGAAAATTGTTCATTAGATAATCATCAGGTATACAATGACAAATAGATAATCACTGGGGAAAATGGTATTTTTGACCCGGCTGTAATTATAAGGTTATCACGTGAAGGATATGTCACAAAATGAATTTATAATATATGAACATAACTCATTTATAGTGAGGGGAGTTCAACTATTGGTTTTTAGTGGAATAACATTTAATTAATACTTGTAATTAATTAATGAGTTTAATTGATTAATTAGCATTCATTGTAGCCCATGATCTACATGTTGGGATTGATGCCCTAGCTCTTGTAATTTAACGTAAACATAATTTATTTAAAATAAATTAAAATGAATAAATTACTATTCTTGTAAGCAAGTCTGTGCACTGTCACCTATATTAGATATAATGCATTCAAATTACAACAATATCCCAGAGTAACTTAGATACAATCTCAATTGATTATGTGAGACATATAAGAGGATCCAGTTCAAGATAGTAACTCAAAGAGTCTAAAATAGATGGATAAGGTTGGGGAACCTTATCCTATCAATATTGTTGATACAGTTCACTTTGTCTTTATTACAAATGATCTTATCTGGCTTATTCATGTGAAAGACATGTGGGTGGATGTATCATGTACAATGCTCATTGTACTAGACTTGACCACGATGTTTTATCGATTTCTAAATAATATCATTTATATGAAATGATAAAAATATCACCCAGATTATCAAGAAAGATAGACTTTAATCTTTAGTGTGTTATGGACTTCTTCTTGTGGAGTTGTGTCTTTTGATTCACATGGTTGAGAGCGATCCGTTGATATGCTCAATTCACTACTATTTTTGAAGACATGACAAAACAAGTGCCTGCGAACATTTCTACACAAGATGAAATTCACAACTTTCCTATTATGAAGGTGTTTGTGCGATACTTCATCATATTGAGAACTTTAGGTAACTCCCTAACATGTGTAAACTCGGAGAATTTATGGACCTACAATACTGAGCTCCACTAATTGAAAATTTAATTAATTAAAACTCATTTAATTAATTTATTCTCATTTATTAACTCATGTGTAACTCCATTATTTACTCAGAGTTGCACTCTTAGTCCTATAGATATTGATATTGTTAGGAATGACGTCCCAGAACTTGTAATTATTTAATAAAGATAATTTATTTCAAATAATGTAAATAAATAAACATAAGTTATTTCTATTATCTATATTGATTCAATTAACGACATTAGGAATATATGTGAATATATTAATATCAAACATTCAAATAGTAAAACCCTAAGTTACTCTTATGAAATCACGACTATGTATGTGAGTCATACGAGAGGATTAAAGTCGAGATGAGTAACTTAAAGTGTCTACAATAAATGGATAATGTTTGGGAACCTAATCCTGGTAACACTCTTGATAGTTGTCCATTTTGTATATAGACAAATTATCTAATCTTGATCATTCATGTGGGTGACATGGAATGAAAGTATCATATGCAATGTTGATTGTATAAAACATGACCACGATATTTGATCAAAATTTTCAATTATACCATTTATGAGAAATGATTAAATATCAAACTAAGTTTATCAATCGTGATAAATCTCAATCCTGAGTGAAATGCGAATTCCTAAGTTATGTTGTTTGATTCACATAGTTGAAAGCGATCTGATATAAATGCTCAATACACTCATGTTTTGGGAACATAATGAGATAGTAGCTGGGAACACATTTACACGAAATGGAATTCATAACTTTCCTATAAATTAATGGTATTAATGGTATCAGTGTGATACCTAAACATTTTAGGAACTTTAGGAAACTCCCTTGATGTATTACTTCAAGACATGAAGAAGTGCCGCCACGACTTCTATTGATCACAGAAGTACTTTTATCTCTAGTTCGACTACAAATAATGTTCATTGGAGAATCAACGAGAATAAAAGGATAAAACGGTAATTACAGAGGCAAAACGGTAAATTCAATTAGTCTGTAATTATGAGTGTTTCACGTGAAGGATATATCACAGATATAAATAAAGATAAACTAAATGGACATAACTCATCTATAGTGAGGGGAGTTCAGATGTGAATCTATGGTGGAATTATTCATAGTTAAATAATAAGTAATTAACTGATTATGAGTTAATCACTTAATTGACTTATTATTATGCCCACGATCTATAGGTCCATCATATCCCTATGCTAGCCCAAATATCGTAGTCGCGAAATCAAACTGAAGAAATGAAAAAAAAATTAAGTAAAGTGAATTACTTAAATAGGCAATATTAATTGTTTAAATTTTGAGTATATTTAAACGGTAATTAGTAGAAACATTATTAATTGTTTAAATAATGAATTTTATTTAAACAGAAATTAATAATGAAATATTATTAATTATATAAATATTGAGTATATTTAAATGGTAATTAATAATTTGAAATTAATTGGAAATTATTAATTGTTTAAATAATTAATTTTATTTAAATGGAAATTAATAATTAATTAATTAATAATAATAAAATATTATTTGATAATATTTAGTCGGGAGAAAAATATGAATATGAATAATTATTTAAATAAGTTTGTTATTTAAATGGGAATTAATAAATTGATTAATTAAGTTTGACTTATTAATTTATGAGATAGTTTCTAGCTCAATTGGATTAATAAACTCAATTGAAATTGGTCCAAAATAATTAATTAAATAAATTAGATTTATTTATTAATTACTATGCTAAATTCGGCCATATATAGTATATTTCTGGGAGATAATTGTTTGAATTAGATCATAAAATAAGTACATAGATTTATTTACCTAAGATAAAGCAAATAAAATAAAATAAAATATTTGCTATTTATCTACATGGAATTTTGGCCATACAAGATAAAGGGAAGGGAAAATCTTTTTCTTTTTATATTTATCTCCATGAAATATTTCTAATGTGATTAGATTTTCCATTAGTCTATAAATATGAGACTTGAGTCATTCATAAATCACACAATTCAATTCCTAATAAATTGAAATTCTTTCTTCTCATCTCCCCTAAGGCTTGCTGATTTTTCACATTAAAATTATGAAAAAAAATCTTTTTCTTCTTCCTAATTTCTTCTAAGGTTCAATCTCTTAATCGGGTTTTGATTGTTCGATCAGAATATAGCATAGAAGATCTAGTGTTAAGGGTTTGATGCTATAAAGAAACCTCCAACTAATTCTCCATATTTTACTCAATGTAAGTAAAGGGCTTTAATTTTCGAAAAACTAGCATGAATCTACATGTTTTTTTTATCACAATTGCATGATGTTAATAGATCCTAAATTAATTGTTAATTTGTTTACTAAATAAATTTCGCTAATTTAGTAAAGTAGTCCCTTCAGTTATGTCCATTGGATATAATCGTTAACTATATGATTGATCCTTCACAAACGGTTCGTTATTACAGCTGGGTATTTTTCCGATTTAATCACTGTAATACATCTTATTCCCCTTAAGAGCCATTCTCTAATGAACAACCTTACATAATCTTGATTATGCGTTTGACTAGTTGCTTCATCAGAGGAATATAGGGCCCCGTTGTTCAAGTTTTGAATCGGTTCTTAAGAGAATCATTTATCTATTTTCTAGTAAGGAAAATAGTGAATTTCTTATTGTTGAATTATGTTCCCAGTCATTTGCATGATCTAATGTAACTACTCTACCCTAATTCTTATATAAATTAACATGACAAATATGCAGTGGAAAAATATAAGAATTTCAACTTAATAGAAAATTATTTCAATCAAGAGTTCATGAACTCAAAGTTTAAAAATCCAATCCATAGTCTTAAATCCAATACATAAATAAGTTTTACAACTAAGAGAAATCCATGAAAAAAGAAGGTGGACAATATCCTCTGAATAACACAAAGACAACTAATGTAGACTTAGAAATAATAGCTTGTGTATGCTCCAAACAAGCTTCATCAAGCTCGGCTCTTCAAACTTGTAACGTCCCGTTATTTTGTGATAAAAAAAAACTTTTATTTATTTTATTTTATTTTAATTTAAGTAATTAAAGTTTATTTATTTATCGGTAAATTAGAATTTTGCAGTTTATTTCGGTTTTAATCTTTTAATTGACCTTTTTAGTTTATTCTCGTTTTAATAGTATTAATAATTATTAACGGGCCAATTAATAATTATTAATCACCATTGGGTTAGTTTGAGAAGTTCGGGATTCGTTTTTAAGCCAAAAGTCATAAAAGGACGTATCCGTCATTTCCAAATTTCCTAAATATCTAAACACTATTCACTCACCTTCTTTAAATTACCATTGACTCATTTTTTGACCAAAAACATCATCCATTCTTCCTCCAAAACCGTGGGTGCCAAGAAGAAAAAGGAAATTTTCGATTTTTGTTCGTTTCTCGACGGATCGACTCGATCTTGGATACATCGGAAAGCCCTCGAGTCAAGGATCCTTTTCCACCTAGCTTTTGTCCGTTTCTCTCGAGATCCTAGGAGTTCTCGGTAAGTTTCTCTTGAAACCCTAAGCTCCAAATAGTGTTTTAATGGAGTTTTCTTTGTTTCCTTTCGATTTCTTGCCGTGAAACTCGGTGTTTGTAAATACGGGAGTAGTTTTAAGAGTTTTTGGAAACTTTCCCATAACCCTAAAATCGAGTTTCAGTCGAAACCCTTTCCGTTTGAAATTTACCTTTTTGGGTTTAATTATGGGTTAGATTTTAATGAAATAATGTTTATTTAAATTCAATTCGGGAAAGGGCATAATGTTCAAAAACCTTATTTATCGATACCCATTGAAATCGGGAATATCGAATTTGCTTAAAACCAACTCGAAACACTTTTAGATTGCCTAAAAGCCGGAAAACCAAACCCGAAGCCCATTTTCATTGTTAGGGCCGTGGGCCTCTTGTGGGAGGGTTGTTGAGTTTTTCGTCGTTTTGTATGTTAGGTTGTTATTTGATCGATAGTTGGTAAAATTATTGATTGTGTGATATAATTCATTTGTAGGTGTTTTTGAACCGCATGTTTGATCGCTTTTCTGGATTTGGAAGCGAAGTTAATTTTCTTTAAGGTGAGAATAGTTAGGATTTAAAGTAATTATAGAAAGCAAATGAGTATGAAGGTTTGTAGAATTTGAAACTAAGACTAGAATCCGAATCTAAGATTAGAGGGATGTGAGTTAGTGCCCTTAGGATTAAGAGTTAATCCTTTAAGTGAGAACTTAGAAGTTCTTTAGATTCGATTTGAACTTAAGGTTGGATCATTGGAGGTTAGAAAATCCAACTTGTTTTTAGAATGGTAAATAGAACCTCGGATTATGTTGGAAGTTTAGAATCCTGGAAGGTATAGGTTAATCGTTTAAGTTATGTTTTTACTTTTATTAATGTAGCGGAGTTTGATTTACTTATTGTTCGTCCGAAATGCTTATCTATTTTACTTTATGTCATTTACTTTATATCTTTTACTTTATGCCTGTAACGACCCGCTTTCCGTTAAATTCTTTAAATTCAAATGCACAGCGGAAGACTCAATTTTTAAAGAAAAACGGCATGGGTTCGTTTAAAAATCGAATAACCAAAACCTGTTTACAACCCAAATTTCCAGAAAAAGCGATAAATCGGGAATTTCGCATTCCAAAAGATATTTAGACCATAAAACATAGACATATTTTACACAAATACCCTTTCGGGCTCAAAAAGACACAAGTATGTAAAGATGGAATAATTTACGAGCATTTCAATGAATGCTAAACAAAAGGAGTTCTTAGTATTGTCCATACACCATCTCGATCAGTCACGCGGCTCCACCTCCTCTACCACACTTTTTAGCTCGAGGTTTACCTGAAAATTGTAAGTGTAGCACCATTAGCATAACATGCTAGTGAGAGTAAAACGAAAGCAAGTAATCCTATGAACAAAATCTCATAACCGAAATCGTGTCCAAAGTGTTAAGTTTGGATACAAATTAAAAGTAAATGCTATCGGGTCAAATTATTTGACAAGTCCATTACCATTCATATGAAGCCCAAAGTTTTTGCCATTCAAGCTTCAGGGTGCAATTCAAATATTATATATATATGATCAATTGCCATGTCATCAGTTTATAATTTTGGAAAGCAACGTGTGGCTTCAGCATCGAATCTTTATTGACAATGTGTGTGGCGGTGGTTTCTTTTATATATATATATATATTACTATGCTAATCAATTAACCTAGTGTGTGAGAAGAAAATAAACGGTGGCTTTTTTGTTTCTTCTTCACCGAGAGAATTGTGGTGTCAATTCTATGAGAGTCGATTCGACGACTTTCAATTGGGTTAATTAGGGTTTGTTTATATTGAGAGAGAAATAGAGAGGGGGCAACCGTCAGAGTGATTCTCGGGGTTATGTATAATTGTGAGCAATTATACACTCTTTTATTGTTTTCTCATTGATGTAATCTTCAACTTCATAGTGGAACCTGCAGAGTCTGCAGAAGACAGGACGTACCAATTGGGAACCTGTATAAAATCTCTGGTGTTGTCATTTTCTCTCTCGCTTTTATTTATTATTCTTATATTGCTATTATCGTTCTCGATTTAGGGAGTTGCAAATCCCTCAAATTCCCAACAATTGGTATGAAAGCTTCAGGTTTCGGGGACTTGTGTTACAGATCGATGGATAGCAAAAAGAATATTGGGATCGAAAAATTTGGTGATTCATATTTTTTATTCTAGGATGATGCAGAGTAAAATTGCATTTATCGTTGGGAGAGAAGCCAGAGGATATGAAGCATGAAGATTGGAACAAACCGGTGAGGTCGTTGACCTTGTTAATTATTGTTGTCAATTATATAAGTTCTACACAAAGTGCAAAATTGGAGAGTTGTTGATGTTCCCTCGGATCGGAGGGGTGAGCCAACAACGCGGACAGGACAGTTAGCTCCTAATCCATCAGTTCATGAAGAGGAAACAGTTGGGAGAATCTGGAAGCGCTTAGATAATAGCCTCAACTGTCAGGCGGTATAGCGAACTGGTGAAGTTGCTCGAGGGCAATAGTGCACTTTTGACTAGGTTCAGAGTCAATGTGGGTGTAGATTTTGGAGATAAAATCTCTGTTTTGACAACCGGCTTGAATGCACACATGTCAAGCCATTGGTGGAAAATTCTTTTCTCAAAATTCGTTGCAGGCGGATAATGGGTAAGATGGTAGATCCCGCCACATAGCTGGTGTGGGAGTTGGTGGAGTGTCTTTTCATGCCTGGAAGATAGCTCACATCGGGAAACCTTGCAGGGGTTATGTTAGTGGATTCTAATATGTTTTGTTTTGCAAATCGGTTTGAGTTTGCAGGTTAAAGCCTTGGTGTTCCAAGCAAGTGATGAGCTGCTTTTGCAGTGGGAGTTGAAGATGTTTAATTTGTCTCCAAGTGGGAGATTGTTAAGTTTGGATACAAATTAAAAGTAAATGCTATCGGGTCAAATTATTTGACAAGTCCATTACCATTCATATGAAGCCCAAAGTTTTTGCCATTCAAGCTTCAGGGTGCAATTCAAATATTATATATATATGATCAATTGCCATGTCATCAGTTTATAATTTTGGAAAGCAACGTGTGGCTTCAGCATCGAATCTTTATTGACAATGTGTGTGGCGGTGGTTTCTTTTATATATATATATATATATATATATATATATTACTATGCTAATCAATTTAACCTAGTGTGTGAGAAGAAAATAAACGGTGGCTTTTTTTGTTTCTTCTTCACCGAGAGAATTGTGGTGTCAATTCTATGAGAGTCGATTCGACGACTTTCAATTGGGTTAATTAGGGTTTGTTTATATTGAGAGAGAAATAGAGAGGGGGCAACCGTCAGAGTGATTCTCGGGGTTATGTATAATTGTGAGCAATTATACACTCTTTTATTGTTTTCTCATTGATGTAATCTTCAACTTCATAGTGGAACCTGCAGAGTCTGCAGAAGACAGGACGTACCAATTGGGAACCTGTATAAAATATCTGGTGTTGTCATTTTCTCTCTCGCTTTTATTTGTTATTCTTATATTGCTATTATCGTTCTCGATTTAGGGAGTTGCAAATCCCTCAAATTCCCAACACAAAGGCCTATAATGCTCAATACTACCCACATTCACACTTCCAATTTCCATACAATCAATCGATATTAGAATGCCACCCGTACACGTCATTCAATACCTTGAGATAGAAATAAAGACTTAAAGTAAAATTAACATTCACAAGTAAGTCTCACTACACGTTTCTAAAGAATCGGTAAAAATAACATTAACTATCTTTATTACCAAACAAGTTTCATCGTATCGTGCTATTGTATGGATCGAAATCAACATACTACGTATGGTCATACCATGTCTCAAGTTACCGTACCACGATACCGTATGGACCGAAGTCAACAACCTAGCACGTACCATATCACAACCATCGGATATCAGGACTTTCACCATTTCGGATATCAGGACTTTCACCATTTCGGATATCAGGACTTTCACCATTTCGGGTATCAGGACTTTCACCATTTCGGGTATCAGGACTTTCACCATTTCGCAACATGATACGTATGGATCCGAATCAACATACTATCATGAGCCACTTTACAAACTGTTAAGCTTCCTAAAAGTTAGTTAATCTCAAAGAATCCTACTAAGTTATTACGAAGCCTAACTATCTAGATTACACGAGTTAACACTCAAGTGTATCTCTTGAGCTACTTTAACTTTCAACCACTCAAGTAACTCTCATTCTACTTTCCTCTATCATCTCCAATTCACTTTGTAACACTTTCAAACCACTCCGATGTTTCGTTTTCATCGAACTAATTATAGTTCCAAAATTCCTCCACTAACTTCCGAATTAAAGTCTCTAACCAAACTTAAATTCTAAGAAGCTAAATCCCGCTTAACTTCGATAAACAATAACATAACGAAACTTAATTCATAAAACAACTAAAACTTAATTCATAAAACAACTAACTTTCATTTTAAACTCACCTTGTAAACGAAGTCAACTCCGAAACACCGGTTGACCAAAAATCACGATCGATGCACGAAACCTATAATTAAATACACCTAAAGTATATTAATTAACCGAATCGAATAACGATCGTCACGATACTAAAATAAAAGACAAAACAACCCGGAACTTATGCCAAGAGGCCCACGGCCCAAGGGAAAGGAAGAAAAGGAATTTGTTTTCCAGATTTTAAGCACTTTAAAGACATTTTGGTTTGGTTTCGGGTACTTTGGAGATTGGTAACCTCAATGGGTATTCACAATTTAGGGTTTTGAGCATTAAACAATTTCCGAAACAACTAGAAAATAGCAAAAACATAATAAACTAAACATCCTAAATCAAGCCAAAAGAAGGAAAACCACAAGGAACGGGTTTCCGGCTCAAACTTGGTTTTAGGGTTTAGGGAAAGTTCCTAAAAATGACTATAACGACTTTCCCGATTGATATCTTAAAGCTCCGGTGAACGAATTCGAAGATTACAACTCAAAACCTCCATTAAAACACTATTCACATCAAAATTAAGAAACTTTAACATACCTTTAAGCCTCGAGAAAACGAGCGAAAATTACGTTCGGTAGGTTGGAAATGATCTACGGGCCAAGGGCTTTCCGATGGATATAGAATCGATACGATCCACCGAGAAATAAAGAAAATCAAAAATTTGGGGGAGGGGGTTTGTGGTTCACGACAGCAAGGAGGAGAAAGATGAAGAATTTTCTATTTTTTTTGGCTAAGTGTTGATATTTAAGAGAAGGTGAATAGTAATTTTGTGATATTTAAGAAATCGGGTAATGACGCCAACGTCCCTCTTTTACTTTTACTTTAAAAACGAAACCCGAAGCTCGTAAATAAATCTAAAGGTGATTAATAATTATTAATTGGCTCGTTAATAATTATTAATGTCACCGAAACATATTTAAAGTATTAAAACGATTAAAAACAAATTCGGACGAAATTAGCTACTAAAATCGAAGTTACTGAATTAAAACTAAACTTTAAAAGCTTTAATAAATAAAAAATAAAAAAATTTACCTCTAAAAGTAACGGGACGTTACAGACTACCCTCCTAAAAGAGCTTTTCGTCCCCGAAAAGTAGGCCCCTAAGTGAAAAGATGAGGATGCTTCGCTCGCATCTCATCCTCACGTTCCCACATAGCCTCTGATGATACTTGGTTCTTCCACAGAACTTTAACCAAGTCTATCGTTTTGTTCCTTAGCACCTTCTGTTCTCTGGCTAGGATCTCAACTGGTACCTCTTCATAGGATAGACTAGCATCCAAAGTAACAGGTTCATAATCGATAATATGCGAAGGGTCAGCCACATACTTCCTGAGCATGGACACATGGAACACATCATGAACTGCTGACAAGGCCGGTGGCAAAGCCAATCGATAAGCTACAAACCCAACCCTATCCAGGATCTCAAAGGGGCCTATAAATCTAGGACTCAACTTGCCCTTCCTCCCAAACCTCATCACCCCTTTCATGGGTGCCACCTTCAGGAATACGTGGTCACCAACCTCAAACTCAAGTGCACTACGCCTCTCATCAGCGTAACTCTTCTGTCTACTCTGAGCCACTCTCATCCTCTCTCTGATAAGTGCAATGGAAGCACTAGTCAACTGTACTAATTCCGGTCCCAGAAGTTTCCTCTCACCAACTTCATCCCAATGAGCCGGTGATCTGCACTTTCTACCATAAAGTGCCTCAAAAGGTGCCATTTCGATAGTAGCCTGATAACTGTTGTTATAAGCAAACTAAACAAGATATAACTGAGTATCCCAACTACCACCGAAATCCAAAGTACAAGCTCTTAGCATATCCTCCAGAATCTGGTTAACCCTCTAGGTCTGACCATCTGTCTGAGAATGAAAAGCAGTACTGAAATCCAAGTCAGTTCCCATAGCAGTATGCAGACTCTGTCAGAATTTCGAAACAAAACGAGTGTCTCGATGCAAAACAATCCTGGACGGCACTCCATGAAGTCCGACAATCTCTCTCAGTATAATCGTGCCCATTTCTCAACAGGGTAGGTTATCTTCCCTGGTATGAAATGTGCACTCTTTGTCAACCTATCCACTATCACCCAAATGGTGTCATAACCCTTGCCGTCCCCGGTAAGCCACCGATAAAGTCCATCGATATTTTTTCCCACTTCCACTCAGGCACGCTCAAAGGGTTAAGATAACCAGGTGGACTCTTCCTCAATGCCTTTACTTGCCGACAAACTAAACACTTACTAACAAAGTCGGCAACTTCACGCTTCATGCCAGGCCACCAGAATCTTGTCTCAGTCCATGTACATCTTAGTACTACCTGGATGTACGAAAAAGATAGAACCGTGAGCCTTCTCTAACAGCCTCTTTCCTGTAAGTCGATTCTAAAGGCACACATAGCCTCCTACGATACATCAACGCATTATCTGTGGAAAAAGTAAAATGGCTAGGTAAATCGGATTCTACCTCACGAAAACCTTCAGCCAAGTGTTTCTCACCCCTCTGTACCTCTATCATCCTCTGTCTCAAAGTATGGCCAACCGTCAAACTTGCCAAGCTCATCGTAGTCTCAATTTGAAAGAATGGCTATTTCACTCTTTCCATCTCTCATCTAAGTCTCAATGGAATAGTACTCAAAGAAGACAAATGTGATGACTTTCGACTAAGTGCATCGGCAACTACATTGGCCTTTCCCGGATGATATTGGATGTCACAATCATAATCCTTCACAAGTTCCAACCATCTCCTTTGTCTCATATTGAGCTCTTTCTGTGTGAAAAAGTACTTGAGACTCTTGTGATCGGTGAAAATCAGAATCTTCTCACCATACAAGTAATGTCTCCAAATTTTCAATGCATGTACCACCGCTGCTAGCTCTAAATCATGAGTCGGGTACTTTTTCTCATGCTCCTTTAACTGCCTAGAAGCATAAGCTATTACCTTCCCATGTTGCATCAATACACATCCCAGACCCTTCTTGGATGCATCGGTATACACTATCTAGCCACCAGACTCATCAGGTGATACTAAAACTGGGGCCGATACAAGTCGCCTCTTAAGCTCCTCAAAGCTATCTTCACACTCATCATTCCACACAAACTCAACCCCCTTTTTCGTCAAATGAGTCAAAGAAGATGCAATCTTGGAAAAATCTTGCATAAATCGCCTATAATACCCGGCAAGTCCAAGAAAACTCCGTATTTCAGTCACATTAGTCGGTCGTGGACAACTACTAACAGCTTCCACCTTAGAAGGATCCACAGAAATCCCCCTACTAGATACTACATGCCCAAGGAAATTCACTTCATTCAAACAGAAATCACATTTAGAGAACTTTGCATACAACTTTTGAGCCCTCAAAGTCGATAATACTTTCTCTAAATGGATAGCATGTAACTCCTCAGTCCTCGAATACACAAGAATATCATCAATAAACACTATCACAAAAGTGTCAATAAATCTCTTGAACACTGTATGCATCAGGTCCATAAAGGCTGCAGGAGCGTTAGTCAAGCCGAAAGACATGACAACAAACTCATAATGACCATATTGTGTCCTGAACGCAGTCTTAGGAATATCGGGATCCCTAATCCTCAATCGATGATACCCTGATCGAAGATCTATCTTCGAAAAGACAAGGGGCCCCTCGATTGATCAAACAAGTCATCTATCCTGGGCAAAGGATACTTGTTCTTCATTGTGACCCTGGTTCACTCTCTATAGTCAATGCATAATCTCATAGAGCCATCTTTCTTCCTTACAAACAATACCTGGAGCTCCCCACGGTGACACACTTGGGCGTATAAACCCCAAATCTAAAAGTTCCTGGAATCGACTTTTTAACTCTCCGAGTTCACTGGTGCCATATGATAAGGTGCTTTGGACAATGGAGCGGTCCCAGGTATCACCTCTATCTGGAAGTCTAACTCCCTCACTGGTGGCAAACCAGGTAACTCATCAGGGAAGACATCAATGAAATCCCTCACAACGGGTACAGAAACTAGGGTGGTCACACTAATAGATGTGTCGACTACACTAGCTAAATAACCCCAAGCACCATCAAGCAAAAGTGCTCTAGCTTGGATCACCGAGATAACCATAGGTGTCACCCTACCTCGGATCCCATAAAACCGTAAACTAGTCCCACATGGACCAATAAAGTCTACCACTTTCTCACTACAACCGATAATGGCGTGGTTGGCTGATAGCCAATCCATACCCAAAATAATATCAAAGTCAGTCATTGGCATCACAATCAACATAGCATGCAGAAAGCAACCCATAATACATAAATCATCAGTATAAATGACTCTATCCACAACAACAGATTTCCCGAGCGGAGTAGTGACATGCAACTCATGCCCTAATGGCTCAGACTGTAAGGCAGCAGACTCGACAAACTCAGTAGAAATAAATGAGTGACTAGCCCCAGAATCGAATAGTGCAAAGGTAGAGTGTCCTAAAACGGACAAAGTACCTGTCACAACTGTACCAAATTCCTCGGCATCCTCTCGAGTGGTGGCAAAGACACGGGCCTGCTGTCGTGTCTGAGGCTGTGCCTAAACTGCCGGTGGTGCTCTCTACTGCTGAATAGGCCTAACCTGGCCCCTACCAACAGTCTGACCTCGCCCCTGAGTCTGTCCTCGGCCCTGACCCTGACCTGAACTCTGGCCCTGGCCTGAACTCTGACCCTGACCTCCACTATACCGTACTGTATGCAAACTAGGACAGAAACGTTTCACATGTCCAATCTGGCCCACACCGATAGCATCTCACCACCTTACACCGACCCAGGTGGTACTGGTGCAAATAGGACAAGAGGGTAAGGGAGGAGCAAGAGCACTAGACCGACCTGTGTGAAACCGAGGTCTCGTCTGCCTCTCGCCCTTACCAGGAGCTGGTCTCGATGGTCGTGTCCTCGACCGCAGAGGTCGTCCCCAGCCTTTCCTTTTCGAGAAGAAGCCTGTGCGAAAGCAATCTCAAAAGCCTTCTTCTCAAGATCCCCAATATCTAATGCCAAAGCGGCATTCAAAGCATCGGCAAGGTAGTAGGTTGCAAGGCTCGTACCTGGCCTCATAACTCAACCCTCAAACCTACTATAAACCGTCTCCTCTTACTCTCAAGATCGATAACATGTCTGGTGGCAAACTTTGACAACTGATCAAACTCTCTCTCATACTCCACCACAGACATATCACCCTGTCTAAGGGTAAGAAATCAATCTCTAGTCGGTCACGTGTATCCTCGGGATAGTATTTCTCAAAAAACTTCTCCCTGAACATCTCCCAACTAACCTAGGTAAATCGGGGCTGAGAGTATGAGATATACCATTCCACCAATAAAGTGCATCATCAACCAATGAATAGGTCCCACAGTGAACCTTCAGCTGATCTGGGCACTTAATAAACCCAAGTACCCTCTCAATCCTGGTAATCCATCTCTCCGCATCAGCCGGATTAGTGGATGTACCATCAAACTCAGGAGTGTTATACCTGACATACTCCTTCAGAGTTTTCACAGCATCAGTAACACCAGACTGATCTACCACTGGAGCAGGTGCTCTAACAGGTGGTACAACCTGATCAACATGCCCCCCACCACCTCGTAATAGATCTCTAAAATACTCCTCAGAAATGGTAACACTGCGACCATGACTAGGTGGCTGATCTACTGGAGGCGCATCCTCCCAATACACAGGTGGTGGTGTAACTGCTCTAGTACGGCCCCTGCCTCGTACTGCAGTCGGTACTCTACTCCTACCTCTCCTCGGTGCAACTGTCCTCGGAGGCATACTGAAATCACAATCAGAAAAGCCTCACATGAGTTACCAGGAAAGTAAAAGCAAAAGTACACACAAACTAATCAAAAGAGAGCGTTCTAAGGATACCTGGCGCCGGTGACTTCGAGCGATGTTTGGACAATATTAAAATATGAAAAACATGCGATGCATGTGGTCTTCAGAACCAAAGAGGCTCTGATACCAACTGTAACGACCCGCTTTCCGTTAAATTCTTTAAATTCAAATGCACAGCGGAAGACTCAATTTTTAAAGAAAAACGGCATGGGTTCGTTTAAAAATTGAATAACCAAAACCTGTTTACAACCCAAATTTCCAGAAAAAGCGATAAATCGTGAATTTCGCATTCCAAAAGATATTTAGACCATAAAACATAGACAAATTTTACACAAATACCCTTTCCGGCTCAAAAAGACACAAGTATGTAAAGGTGGAATAATTTACAAGCATTTCAATGAATGCTAAACAAAATGTGTTCTTAGTATTGTCCATACACCATCTCGATCAGTCACGCGGCTCCACCTCCTCTACCACGCTTCTTAGCTCGAGGTTTACCTGAAAATTGTAAGTGTAGCACCATTAGCATAACATGCTAGTGAGAGTAAAACAAAAGCAAGTAATCCTATGAACAAAATCTCATAACCGAAATCGTGTCCAAAGGTCTATAATGCTCAATACTACCCACATTCACACTTCCAATTTCCATACAATCAATCGATATTAGAATGCCACCCGTACACGTCATTCAATACCTTGAGATAGAAATAAAGACTTAAAGTAAAATTAACATTCACAACTAAGTCTCACTACACGTTTCTAAAGAATCGGTAAAAATAACATTAACTATCTTTATTACCAAACAAGTTTCATCGTATCGTGCTATTGTATGGATCAAAATCAACATACCACGTATGGTCATACCATGTCTCAAGTTACCGTACCATGATACCGTATGGACCGAAGTCAACAACCTATCACGTACCATATCACAACCATCGGATATCAGGACTTTCACCATTTCGGATATCAGGACTTTCACCATTTCGGGTATTAGGACTTTCACCATTTCGGGTATCAGGACTTTCACCATTTCGGGTATCAGGACTTTCACCATTTCGCAACATGATATGTATGGATCCGAATCAACATACTATCATGAGCCACTTTACAAACTGTTAAGCTTCCTAAAAGTTAGTTAATCTCAAAGAATCCTACTAAGTTATTACGAAGCCTAACTATCTAGATTACACGAGTTAACACTCAAGTGTATCTCTTGAGCTACTTTAACTTTCAACCACTCAAGTAACTCTCATTCCACTTTCCTCTATCATCTCCAATTCACTTTGTAACACTTTCAGACCACTCCGATGTTTCCTTTTCATAGAACTAATTATAGTTCCAAAATTCCTCCACTAACTTCCGAATTAAAGTCTCTAACCAAACTTAAATTCTAAGAAGCTAAATCCCGCTTAACTTCGATAAACAATAACATAACGAAACTTAATTCATAAAACAACTAACTTTCATTTTAAACTCACCTTGTAAACGAAGTCAACTCCGAAACACCGGTTGACCAAAAATCACGATCGATGCACGAATCCTATAATTAAATACACCTAAAGTATATTAATTAACCGAATCGAATAACGATCATCACGATACTAAAATAAAAGATAAAACAACCCGGAACTTATGCCAAGAGGCCCACGGCCCAAGGGAAAGGAAGAAAAGGAATTTGTTTTCCGGATTTTAAGCACTTTAAAGACATTTTGGTTTGGTTTCGGGTACTTTGGAGATTGGTAACCTCAATGGGTATTCGCAATTTAGGGTTTTGAGCATTAAACAATTTTCGAAACAATTAGAAAATAGCAAAAACATAATAAACTAAACATCCTAAATCAAGCCAAAAGAAAGAAAACCACAAGGAACGGGTTTCCGGCTCAAACTTGGTTTTAGGGTTTAGGGAGAGTTCCTAAAAATGACTATAACGACTTTCCCGATTGATATCTTAAAGCTCCGGTGAACGAATTCGAAGATTACAACTCAAAACCTCCATTAAAACACTATTCACATCAAAATTAAGAAACTTTAACATACCTTTAAGCCTCGAGAAAACGAGCGAAAATTTTGTTCGGTAGGTTGAAAATGATCTACGGGCCAAGGGCTTTCCGATGGATAAAGAATCGATACGATCCATCGAGAAATAAAGAAAATCAAAAATTTGGGGGAGGGGGTTTGTGGTTCACGGCAGCAAGGAGGAGAAAGATGAAGAATTTTCTATTTTTTTTGGCTAAGTGTTGATATTTAAGAGAAGGTGAATAGTAATTTTGTGATATTTAAGAAATCGGGTAATGACGCCTACGTCCCTATTTTACTTTTACTTTAAAAACGAAACCCGAAGCTCGTAAATAAATCTAAAGGTGATTAATAATTATTAATTGGCCCGTTAATAATTATTAATGTCACCGAAACATATTTAAAGTATTAAAACGATTAAAAACAAATTTGGACGAAAATAGCTACTAAAATCGAAGTTACTGTATTAAAACTAAACTTTAAAAGCTTTAATAAATAAATAAAAAATTACCTCTAAAAGTAACGGGACGTTACAATGCCCCTTTACTTTATGCTTGCATCAACTACTTTAATTCCGCACTTTATTTATTTACTTTTACATGGATATGCAAGCATATGCATATCATATTGCATCATACCATTCTCGCACCATTCATGAAAAAGAAATGAAAGTGAGAAGGAAATGAAGGGGAGAATGTTGGAGCCTACTGGTAGTGTCCGCATCACCTTCAGAAAAAGAAACGAAAGTGAAAAAGAAATGAAAGTGAAAAGAAAAGAAAGTGAAAGAGAAAAGAAGGAAGAATGATGAACCATACGTGGAGTTCACATCACCTTCAGTGAAAAAGAAACGAAAGTGAAAAAGAAACGAAAGTGAAAAGAAAAGAAAGTGAAAGAGAAAAGAAGGAAGATTGATGAACCCTACGTGGAGTTCACATCACCTTCAGAGAAAAGAAAGAATGTGAAAGAAAAGAAGTTGAATGGTAGCCTAGGGATGTACGCATTACTTCTTCATGCATAGGGAGTTGAATGGTAGCCTACGGGATGTACGCATTACTTCCTCATGCATACGGTTGAATGGGAGCCTACGAGATGTCCGCATTACCTTCATTCATGCACAAAAGGGCAATTGCGAAGTCCTACGGGATGCTCTCATGCATTCATGTTTATGATATATAAAAGGGAGAATCAAGATGTTTTATTTTATGCAAAGTTTATTTACTTTTCTTACTTATGTCATAACAATGTTGATGGATGAGTACTGACTATGATTATTAGTAATGTCATCCTTAGAAAGTAAAACGAAATTACCTAGAGTTTAGAGAACTTTAGGAGTGAATTGTGTTAGATTACTTGGACACAAATCAGAATATGAGTTTGAGGTCTATCTTTACTTTTTATGCTTATTATTCTCACTGGGCTTAGTTCGTTAGCTCATGATATTACAAAATTTCAGGTAATGCCCTGTAAGAGGTCGAGAGAGAGGAGGTGGTGCTGCGTGATCGAGGGATGCTGACCTCGAGATGGACTATTTTGTTGTAAAGTTTATGAATTTTACTTTTGAGAACTTTGAAGGATTTGTGAATTATACTTTGTATTTAGCTCATAAGAGCTTTTTATCGTTGTTTTTATGATATTACATCTTGAACTCCTGATTGGAACTTAATGTTCCATGTGATTTTATTAGATTTGAAAATTAGGATGTAAACAGGTTTTCGGCATGCCAACTTTCAAACAAAACCACGCAAAATTTTCTTAAAAATAAAAGACTTCCGCTGTTTTCTCTGATTTTAATTTATTTAAAAGTGACGGGTCGTCACAAAACTAAAACCAGAAATATTTTTGGTGTAGTACCATTAGCTAAATTCACCAAGTGAGAAAAACATGATAAAAGGAAGACTATTTACAAGTCAACTTGACATGATGCACTTGAATTGGATTTAACTCAATATTTTATTAACTAACAACCTATCATTCTTATCTCATATAAAATTACACCAAAATCATATTTACCTCACCCCCGAGGTAAAACTTACAATCAACATCAAAGAATTTATGGAATGTAGTCCTCATGCTCTTTCTTGTTGGATCTATTAGACTAGCTATGCAATCTAGAATATGGTCCATATCTCAAGTTATCGACGAGACTTTGACTTTATAACCTTAGAATATGATATGCAACCACAACTTCAGTTTTATCCAGGGACCATAATTACGCCTTTATTTCGTAGTTACAAGAAAGGAAACTTGAATTACATTCCCACAAACACATGCAACACATCAAACTGCTTCACAAACATACTTTTACCTATCAATCTAAATATTCCTATCTCATCTAAACATGCATTTTAAGCTACAACTAGACCGTACTTATCTCACCCCCGAGGTAAGACTCACAATCAAACAACATTAGAAATTTTGAAATGTATTCCTCATGTCATTTCTTGTTTGGTTCCATTAGACTAGCTACACAATCTAGAATATGTTCCATATCTCAAGTTACCTGCAAGACTTTGGCTTGTATAGCTTTAGTGCTCACTAAGTGATGCAGGTACGCAACCTTAGCATATGGTACGCAAGAATAACTTCACTTTTATTCAGGGACCATAACTACACCCTTCTTTCGTAGTGACAAGAAAGAACACTCGCACTACATTCCCATAACACATGCAATTCATGTCAACTCATGCCAAAACTCTTTAACGATCATAATGAGACGCACCTCAAATGATACCTTAGAAACTCATAACTCCAATTCCATTTGCACAACTTTCTCTTTATCACTTCTCAAATTAACATTTCCAAATTTAAAGTGTAAAGACCCATATATGAATTGATACTCTTCCCACATATGGAAGCCCTATCATATGAATCCTACATGCCCTTCCCACATATGTAAGCCCTATCATATGAATCCTACATGCCCTTCCCACATATGAAACTCCCATTTCTAATCAAGTAAATTTATGAATGCAAGATGTTTATATACTTTACTAACCCACTACACAACAAGATAACAATTAATACAATTGAATCTTGGGGTTCATTTCTAAACAATCCACTCCTTACCATTCCAAACTCACCTCCTAGAAACTCAAGTAAAAAATTCCACTACTTTGAATATCCAGATTATGCTCGAGCACCACCTACACAAATAAATTTAAATAAGTTCAATTGCCAAACTACTACCAGATCTACACAACTTAATTACCGGACTCGGGTTTTGGGAAAATGCCAAAATGGCCAAATTTTATAAACCAACATGCTAATTTAATAGAAAAATGAGTTCTTTGATTTAAAACAAATTTTGGTGAAGGTTCTTTGTTGAAAACCCTAGAATTTAGCTAGTGTAATTTGGGATTTTAAGTTTCAAGTGTTGGAACTTAAATTCCTAAATCAAAGTATCATTCTCAGCTCAAACGAAAGGAAACCACTAAATTGATTTGAGAAAATCTTACATCTTAAAGTTCCCAAGTGTTGATTTATATTCCTAAATCAAAGTATCATTCCCAACTCAAAAGAAAGGAAACCCGTAAATTGATTTGAGAAAATCTCACATCTTAAAGTCCCCAAGTGTTGATTTATCTTCCAAAACTTCTTGAAAATGGTTTCTCAATATATTCCCAAGCCAATCCAAGAAAAATCAAACTAATGAATTTGCTTAAATTCAATTCGGGAAAGGGCTTAATGTTCAAAAACCCTAATTATCGATACCCATTGAGATCGGGAATATCGAATTTGCTTAAAACCAACTCGAAACACTTTTAGATTGCCTAAAAGCCGGAAAACCAAACCCGATGCCTATTTTCCTTGTGATGGCCGAGAGCCTCTTGTGGGGTTTTGTTGGGTTTTTCGTCGTTTTGTACGTTTGGTTGATGTTTGATCGATAGTTGGTTAATTATTGATTGTATGATATAATTCATTTGTAGGTGTTTTTGAACCGCTCGCTTGATCGCTCCTTTGGACTTAGGAGCAAAGTCATCTTTTAATTAAGGTGAGAATAGTTAGAATTTAAAGTATCTATAGAAAGCAAATAAGTGTGAAGGTTTGTAGAGTTTGAAACTAAGATTAGAATCCGAACCTAAGATTAGAGGGTTGTGAGTTAGTGCCCTTAAGATTAAGAGTTAATCCTTTAAGTGAGAACTTAGGAGTTCTCAAGGAAAGTATTGAATCTTAGAAGATTCTAAGTTAGATTCGATTCAAAACTAAGATTGGACTATTGGAAGTTAAAAGATCCAACTTGTAATTAGAACGGTTAATAGAACCTTGGATTATATTGGAAGTTAGAATCCTTGAAGGTATAGGTTAATCGTTTAAGTTATGATTCTACTTTTATTATTGATACCGGAGTTCGATCGACATATCGTTCGTCTGAAGTTTACTATTTATTTACTTTATGCCCTTTTACTTCATACTTGTTTCAGCTACTTTAATATTGTACTTTACGTTTATTTACTTTTGCGAGCATATCACAACATCTCGCACCATAACATCTCGCATTATGAAAGGAAGGAAAGAATGTTGGACCCTTCGGGGAATTTCCACATAGCCTTCAAAGAGAGAAAGAAAAGAAGGAAAGAATGTTGGACCCTTCGGGGAATGTCTGCATCGCCTTCCGAGAAAAAGAAAGAAAAAATGAGAAAGAAAAGAAGGAAAGAATGTTGGACCCTTCGGGGAATGTCCGCATCGCCTTCAGAGAAAAAGAAAATAAAGAGAGAAAAGAAAAGGAGGGAAGAATGTTGGACCCTTCGGGGGATGTCCGCATCACCTTCTTCATTCATTCATGCATAAAGGGCGAATGCGTATCCTACGGGATGTTCTCATTACCTTCATGCATATGATCGATAAGAAAGAGAATCGAGATGTTATATTTTATGCAAAGTCATTTACTTTTATCATTTTATGTCATAATGAGTTAATGGAGGAGAGATGACTATAAGTGTTAGTAGTATCATCCTTTGGAGAGTATAGAATGAATTACCTAGAGTTTGGAGAACTTTAGGAGAGAATTGTGTCAGATTACTTGGACACAAATCGAAATGCGAGTTTGAGGTCTATCTTTACTTTTTATGCTTATTATTCTCACTGGGCTTAAGTTGTTAGCTCATGATATTACAAAAATTTCAGGTAATGCCCTGGCTAGAGGCCGTGGAAGGGGAGATGGTGCTGCGTGATCGAGGGATGCTGACCTCGAGATGGACTCGTTTTTGTAAAGTATATGTAAATATTTTTGTGAATTTCAAGACTTTGATGTTGTATTTAGCTCATAAGAGCTTTTGATGTGGTTTTTATGATATGAAATATTTGAACTCCTGATTTGGGACTTAAAGTCCATGTGAATTTATTAGATTGAAAAATTAGGATGTAAACAGGTTTTCGGCATGCCAACTTTCAAACAAAACCACGCAAAATTTTCTAAAAATAAAAGACTTCCCCTGTTTTCTCTGAATTTAATTTATTTAAAAGTGACGGGTCGTCACATAACCAAACACCAAAACCTCTTTCTAAGTTAATTAAGATAACTCATCTAAATATCAAAACATTAGTAGTATAAATTCAACTGCTCAATTTTAATTTCAAAAAATCATTAATGACATAAATGTTTAATTTTATCTCAAAAACTGGGCTGTTACATCTAATCCCTAAAGGGGGAGGCATGTTGAGTGTACTATATCCGAGTCATTCTCACTCATGCAAATCAAAGAACTATATTCTACAGACAAGAGTTCATAATCCACTTAGGAATAAGATTAAGGTCAACTGTATATGACCAACCTATTGATGTATAAAGTATCTATTTGAATGATTTTAACGGTAGACAATAAATACATCTAGTCTAATCTCTTACAATCTCAATTGTAGTAACACCACCACTCACATGTCTGTACATGAGTGATCCAGATAAGATCACTTGTACAAGGATAAGACATCCAACTGTCATCCCTATTACTAAAGACTATTTGAGTTACTACTTGACTGAATTTTCTGATGCATCACATCTTGAGTTCAAGTTACAATAAGTAACTCTGGATCTTATGATGAATAAAACAAGCATTTATTACAAGACAATAAATAATAAATGTAAATGTTACTACAATTGAATAAACAACAACCTTTTATTTATTAATAATTTTCTAGATTGCATAGATTAGGGTAGATACCCCAACAACAAGAATCCCACCATAACAATAATTGCAAAAATGATGAACAATCTTTTAGTCTATTTTTTTTCATGCTCACTTGGAAAAGAGGAAGAAATCGTAAAATTTGTACCTATACCAAACAAATATTGAAATCACATTAATCACACTCTCTTTCTCTGAATTTTTCATGACCATTAGCTCCCAGAGTTTTTTGTTTTTCTCTTTAAAAGAGAGAATAATGGTAATTCAATAATTGTATAAAATACATAAATGTGAAAAATGATCATCTTTGTAATTTTTTCTGTTAGTCTAACATATTTGAAATAAATCAGAAAAAATGACCACAAATGAAAATAACCTAGTAAAAAAGGGGGCTCTTGCATATATAGTAGAAACAAGTCTAATATTTATATAAATAGTAGCACAAAAACTTATTTGCAAATATTGTATAAAGCCCAAATTTCGGGCATATAATATTACAAAATTGCTACTAGTTTCTCACATATAATCCTTGATTTCACGCATGTAATCACTAATTCATCTGGTACCATAATCATAGATTTTACTAATTCATAATATTAATTAGTATTTCGAGCATGTAATCAGTTATTCACCATATAAGTAATCAATGGTTTTACTGATTTACGTGAGTGAGAGTTTTTTTTTTTATTTTAAAAAAATACTGTAATTACAGATATTTCAGAAAAATCTACCCCCTTATGAAATTAAAAAAAGTAACCGTTTGACTTCATCAGGCCAATTTGAGATACAATCTATCATTTTATAAATATTTTTAAACTAGGGTAAAATGCAAATAACACCTTTGTGGTTTTGCTCAAATGCATGAACAACCCTCGTGGTTTAAAAATGGAAAATCTTAGCAATAACTTCTTCGTTTGAATTTTGATTTGGATGATTCAAGATCTTTTAGAATCCTCATTTCGGGCTATACGTTATGATCACTTCAAAACTTGTAATTCATCAGTAAATAAAAGGATTAATAGTTTCAATCATATCTAATATTTTGATGATAATAAACTCTTTTATTTATTGATGATTTCAAAGTTTTGAAATGACCGTAACATAGAGTTCTAATTGAGAATTTCAAAACATTTTGAATAATTTAAATCGATGTTCAAATGAATAAGTTATGACTAAAAAAAGTTAATGGTTTTGGAAGGGGGAGATCTCATTGACATAATTTAGAACTACATAGGTGTGATTTGTCATTTTCAAACCATAATGTGTGTTCATGTATTTGGCCCAGTCCACAGATGTTTGAACCTCGACATCGAAAGGAGGTAGAAGATTTTTTTTCTCACGGTTTCTAGAAATGTTGGTAATATCGATGGAATGTCGATTTCCATAGAAATCGAGTCAAGCTACACGTCAACCTACTATGGTGTCAGACGTCTTCTCCATTTTGATGGAAATGTCAACAATGTGGTGGAAATTTCATAATATCGATGGAAATTTCCACACTGCACACCATATAACACATTTCCACCAATTTTCAATTTATTTTACTAATCTCTTATCAAACTCCAATTCATCTATTTTAGTTAGTATTTCTCTAATTTGACTCTAATCATATGGCATTGTAGAGTAGAGTTGTTAAATATATATATATATATATATATATATATATATTTTAAATTGTTATCATTTTAATTTTAGTTGATAAATTTTAATCCTAATGTTAGTTTGATATTAGTTTAAATCCTAATGTTATTTTGATTGTCAGTTTAAGTTAAGTTTATCATAATCTTAAATTGATTGTAAGTTTTAATTAAGTTTTTAATTTGTCTAAAATATAATTATCATTTCCATGTGTTTAATAATGTTAAATATTTTTTAAACACCCCATTTTAAATTACATATTAAAGTCTTCATATCATTTATATTATTATCTTTTGCTAAATTTTAGTGTAATACACATATTTTAATATTAAATTTCGATATATTTTATTGTACTTTTTACATTTTGTTATGTTTAGCATCATTTATAGGCGTATAATTCTATTATATAATAGATTATGAAATAATTAAGCTATTACTAAAGTTTCATTCAAAAAGTAAAAAAAACCACATATATATTTCCATCGTTTCCCTTATTTTTCAGGGAATATTCATCGACATCGACATTTTCATCGAAATTTACATAAATTTGAACCTCGATATTTTATTTCTTTGTCCCAGACCACATAAGTTTCATTTGCATTTTCCCTTTAAACTAGGATAATTTTATAAATATTATAAATTTTTTTACTAGAATTTCTTTATTTGAGATAATTTTTTTTATAGAATTTGTCTCAAATAGCATAATTTTGAATACTAATTAGTAAAATGTCAGAACTTTTTAAAAATTATTCAAATAACATGATTATAATTCATTAAATTATTGAACTATAGTTTAATAAATTATTGAACAATTTTTCATGGGTATTTAATGAATTTTTATGTTTTTTTTTTTACCTATTTAAGTGCAAGTTCAATAATCTATCGAGTTATTTGATTATCTTTCATTATTATTTTTAATGAATTTGATACTTTTTTTTAGTTCAATAAATTATTGAACTATAATTATACTATTTTAATAATTTTTGAAAAATTCTAACATTATAATAATTAGTATTTAAAAATATGATATTTCACAATTTTTTTTTACCATCAAACCATATTAAACAATGAATAATACATACATGATCCAATTGGAAAATCGACAAAAGTCGTAAGAAAAAAAAAGCCATGAAAGCAAAAACAAAGCGGAAATGGGCGGTGGCACTGTCAACGGAAATTTCCCATAAGTAACGACTTTCTGTCTCTGACTCACATCAATCAACAAAACGAAACCAATTTCTATTTCCATTTCTCTCTCTCTCTCTCTCTCTCTCTTTCTCCGTTGGCTGTGGCTCCACTTTCATTCATTCAGACCCACCTTTCATCTGAATGAATTACAAATCTCAAAAGACTTGAAAAGTTAAAAAACACAGAGAGCAATAATTCCCTCACTTTTTTTCTCTTCTCTCTTTATTGCCAGCTTTGCAAGCTCGTCCTTCCCCCCCAATTCTCTCTCTCTCTCTTTTCCACCTTTCATTTCCATTCACTCTTACAGATCTCCTGTTTAATCTCAGATTGCTCTTCATTCTATCCGATCTCTTCTTTCTTCGTTAACTCAATGTAATTTCCTTTTTGATCGTTTCTGTTTCAGATGTAATTCAACCTTTAATCTAACTGTTTTCCATGGATTTTTCGCATTTTTCTTTATTGAATGGAATGGATATTTGGATTTTGTGTTCATTAGTGTAGTTCAGTAACAAAATCTAAGTAATTAGATACTGCAATTTGTTAATTTCAGATTCTGTTTGGCTTATGATTGTCACATTTTATAGATCACTTTTTAAAATTTTTGTTTTCTGATTGATTTGTGGATCTAAATAGTTTTATTCAGTTGTTTCTTCGTCGTGATTGTTATGAATGGATCAATCTTGTTGGTTTTCATTTCTTGAGTTGCGATACTCTGTGATTTTGTAAATGGAGGATCTAGATCGTTTACTGGACTACTAGATTGTAGTATCGATATTTTTTTTGGGTATTACATACATAAGAATGCTACACGAGATCAGATGTGGTATTGTGATCAATATCAGAAGATTCTTCACTCTTAACGGATACGATCTATCTAACTTGCAGATATTCATACTATGGGTTTATAGTACAATTTCAGTGTGGGTGGGTTTTTTCTCTCCTGGTTACTTGGATAGATGCTTTCTTAAGTAGACTTGTCTTATTGCGAGTTAGGCAGCAGACATAATTGTTGAAATTAGACGAATGTCCCAATTTGGAAACATCGATGATTGGTGGAACATACTTGCTGCTGTAATCCATCATTCATATTTGGAGATTCTCAATTCTAGTATGATGTTTTTGATTGTAATTGTTCTACTTCCACCATATACCATGTCAACTATATTCATTCTTTTCTTGAATATCATTCCGATATGAAGTTTTGATTTGTTGAAGTAGGCTATGTTGCATTTAATTTATTTCAACCATATTTTCTGAGTGAAATTCTGGATGGTCTCTTATGCAAAGCTTCTGTATGAGTCTTGAATCTCTTTATTGCAAAGGATAATTTAAGGGAGTATTGTTCGTCATCCATGCTTACAAACGATGCTAGCATCAACATCAAGAACTTAAATGAAAAGGACATTATGGTGAAGGTCAGTGAGGGAAGAAGAAATTCACAAAGTAACCTTGAACATAAATATCTGAAATGGTATTACAGTTGGACAAGGTGTGATCTTTAGTTTCATTGGGAAATCATGTCAGATGAAGTTCGGAAGTTCCAGCCAGTGTATTCTTTGGGCATTGTATGGAAGTATAGCAAACATTAAAAAGTTTCTTTTGTGGAAGCTATAGTAAATATGCTTCAGAATAGCTGACATTATTGACTTGTGACCCTATGCTTAGAAATTTCTAGTCTTCTTGTATTTTTAAATTTTCTTCTTCCTTAGCTGGAAGTTCCTCTGGTTTATTCCCTTCCATTCTGTCTGATTGTTCCCCCATTTCTCTTTTTCTTACAGTGAATCCTCGTGGGATTTCCAGACGCCAGATACAACAATTTATAAAAACTGTGTATTTTCTCTGGCAACTAAAGGGACAGTAGTAGAATCTTTATTCTTCAATGGCTAGCTCTGCCAAAGCCTTGGATCCTGCCTTTCAGGCAGTGGGACAGAGAGTGTATCCTTATGTTAAGTAGTGACTTGATCACTTGGAAATGATTAAATTTTTTTCGAATAAAAATTGTATATATTTATAGAATATTGACACTCTTAATATGGTAGTAAGATTGGGTTTTGATTTCACTTTAGATGCTTGTAAGTGATGGAAACTCTTGATTGTTTTATTTTATATTTTCTGTATATCTCCACAATTTGAGATGTTGAACTTAATCTTCCTTAGAGGGACTGAAATCTGGCGAATTGAGAACTTTCAGCCTGTTCCATTGCCAAAGTCTGACTATGGAAAATTTTACATGGGGGATAGTTACATTATCTTGCAGGTATAAATTATTTTCTGTTTTTCTCCTCTGTGGCATATATGAAATCTCATTGCTAATTATTGAGAATACATAAGTGATTAAATTTTCCTTAGCCCAAAAGTTTAAGCTTTTGGGTCTATTGGTGATTTAACATGGTATTACAGCAGCAACATGTCTTGATTTCGAACCCCTATGTTGTTATTTCCTCCCATTTATTAATTTTCTACATGATTGAGCCTCGTGCAAATATCCGAGCCCATACGTAAGGGGGAGTGTTGAGAATATATAAATTTGCCTTAGCCAGAAAACTTAAGCTTTTTGGGTCTATTGGTGATTTAACACTAATAATCTCTTTGAATCGTTTTTGCCTGACACGTAGTTATGATTCCTTATTAGCAAAAATGATAACTTGAATGCTTTTAAAAGACATGTTTCTTGTCTGATCTGTGTGGATTATTGATGCTTTTCTACTTGCATGTACTCATAATTCCTGAATAATAAGGATGACAACTTGAATGGGTTTAACAGACATTACAATCTGTAGAGAGTTGAGGAAAGGGCTGATTTTTTTGGTTGGTTCACACATTTGTTTAAATTTGTTCACAGAAGGTGGGTGGGTGTGGGGGGTTCTAGACATTTTACACATGTTATGTAGTTGCCTTCTTTATATGTAGACAACACAAGGCAAAGGCGGGTCTTACCTCTACGATATACACTTTTGGATTGGAAGAGATACAAGTCAGGTATTTTCTCTGCCTTTTTTTCTTCCTGTCCTTTTCTCATTGAGAATGGAAAGTTAAATTAACATTGTTGTTTTGGATGTGATTTTGAAACACAGACTTCTGACTTTATGACCTTCAATATTAGGACGAAGCAGGAACTGCAGCTATTAAAACTGTTGAGCTGGATGCATCTCTTGGAGGACGTGCAGTGCAGCACCGAGAAATTCAAGGCCATGAATCAGAAAAGTTTTTGTCATACTTTAAACCTTGTATCTTACCCCTGGAGGGAGGCATCACATCTGGATTTAAGAAACCTGAAGAAGAGCAATTTGAAACACGGTTGTATGTGTGCAGAGGAAAACGAGTTGTTCGAATGAAACAGGCAACCCATTCTTTTTACTTTATTTAACAGTGTTTCTTCTAGTAACATGGTGTTTAGATGTAGAAAATCTTATTTTGAATTTTGTCTGTCCAGGTTTCTTTTGCTCGTTCTTCACTAAACCATGATGACGTGTTCATCTTGGACACCGAGAGCAAGATATATCAATTCAATGGTGCTAATTCCAATATCCAGGAAAGGGCAAAGGCCTTGGAAGTAGTTCAGTTCTTGAAGGATAAATACCATGAGGGGAAGTGTGATGTTGCAATTGTTGGTAGGCAATAGAAGTTTTGCTACTGTTATGACCCTCTCCCTCTTTACCTCATCAATAAGCATCCATAGTCAACCATGGATTTTTCATTCATGTTTAATTCATGTTGACAATTGTTGAATTTACAATCATTGAGTTGATATTATTTCACTCGTTCCAGATGATGGGAAGTTAGATACCGAGTCTGACTCAGGTGAATTCTGGGTCCTATTTGGTGGTTTTGCACCCATTGGGAAGAAGGTCATAAGTGAAGATGATATAATTCCAGAAGCAGTTCCTGCTACCCTTCATAGGTATTTTTGCCACTCCTTGATAATTACTTATAAAAATTATTGAAGTTTTTCCATATCTTAATTAATATCTTTGAAATGGAACAAAAGTATCTGTTCGGTTGGGTAAGAATTATAAACCTCTTTTAGTAAAATCTTTAGACTGCTTGGCCTAATTCAGTCATTGTTGCAGAGTGTAATTTGTAATTAGGTTATTCTGTAAGTATTAGATAATATTTTATGGCAGCATTCCTGCTCTTTGCAGTCTTTGTTCTGTTTTAGAAAATATGCCCAAAGAACAAAGCATCTACTTGAAGGGTAACAATTAGTCTTAGAGGTCTAAATTACCCTGTAGGGCCTGGTTCTCATCTTGAAGAGAGCTGGGGTCTCCATTTTAAATGAGAATTTGGATAGAGATGTAGCCCTTCTTTTTCCATTTTAATTTTTGGGTCGAGGACAAAAAATATTTCCCCAACCTTGTCCTTGTATCTTCCGATCTCTAATTTTTTTCCATCAATATTTTTCTATCATTACTTATAAGTTTTTTAACACATTCTAACGAATTTTTGTGTAAATTGTTTCAACATTAAAAATTATTCATATTTATATCATGTGAAAAGTTTGAACTAACAAAAAATATAAATATAAATTTATTTTTTATTTTTAAATAAATAATAGGGTAAAATACGTTTTTGGTCCCTATAGTTTCACTTTGGTTTCATTTTCGTCCCTGTACTTTCAAAACTGACTTTTTTCGTCCCTGTACTTTCCAAAACCCACTTTTTTAGTCCTTCTGTTAACTTTTCTGTTAGTTGACTGTTAGTCATTGGTGACATGGTATTTTTAATGACGTGGCAGGTTGACTTGATTTTTTTATTAATATTTTTAAATGAGGTGGCATTTTAATACTTTAAAATAATATTTTTTTAATATTCCTTTTCATCCTCTTCGTCTTCCCCAACTGCTACTCTCTCTGGTCTGGAGCTGCCTAGAATAAACAAAACCCAAATCCTTCCTTTAAACCTTCTCTTTTTCCTTTTTATCAATTTCTTTTTTCTCCCACTTCTCTTAAATCTTCCATGGCTGTCTTCCATTTTCTTCTTCTCTTACTTTCTTTCATCTCTCCTTCTTCTTCTTCTTCTTCCCCTTCTTCAATTCACGAGCTTCTCCGTTCTCAAGGTCTCCCAGCCGGTCTACTCCCAAAGGAAGTAAAATCCTACGATCTCTCCGAAAACGGTCTTTTAGAAGTGTTTCTTGATGGGCCTTGTTTGACCAAATTTGAAAACAGGGTTTTGTTTGAAAGCGTTGTCAGAGCTAATCTAAGCTATGGCAGTTTGATCGGAGTTGAAGGTTTAACCCAAGAAGAGCTATTTCTATGGCTTTCGGTTCGAGAGAAGAGAGAGAAAAGGAATTGGGGAGAAAGAAGGAGAAGCTTTCTCTCTCTCCTCCTCTCTCTCGCTCCTCTCTCTCCTCGACGGATTTGAAGAAAAATGGTTATGCTCGGAGAATCCCCAACTGCTACTCTCTCTCGCTCTCTCTTTCAATCTCTCTGTTTCTGTAATTCCTTGGTTTCGTTAACAATGGCTTCTTCTCTGGCTTCAGTAATTCCTTGGTTTCGTTTTTGTAATTCCTTGGTTTCGTTAACAATGGCTTCCTCTCTGGAGGAGGAAGTGGAGGAAGAAGGAGAAGGAGATTCCGATGAAACTCCATGGAAGAAGAGGAAGACGAAGAAGAAGAAAAGGAATATTAAAAAAATATTGTTTTAAAGTATTAAAATGCCACCTCATTTAAAAATATTAATAAAAAAATCAAGTCAACCTGCCACGTCATTAAAAATAACATGTCACCAATGACTAACAGTCAACTAACAGAAAAGTTAACAGAAGGACTAAAAAAGTGGGTTTTGGAAAGTACAGGGACGAAAAAAGTCAGTTTTGAAAGTACAGGGATGAAAATGAAACCAAAGTGAAACTATAGGGACCAAAAACGTATTTTACCCTAAATAATATTTTGTAACTTGGAAAAAGTTTCTCTTTGAAAAAACCGCTTCCTACAAATTTCCTACAGGGAATTCTTGTTCCCATCCCCACCTCTTCCTGATTATTCTATATAGTACTTGTTAGAGATCAAGAGAGCCAACTCAAACACCTAGTCTCTCCTGGAAAGTACACAACAGATTTGCAGGATTGTGCATTTACAACATGAAGTTCTAGCTTGTTTAGATGTCTTGAATTTTTCTCTTTTTTTGGTGGCATGGAGCTTAAACAAAATTATCTTTCTAGTCCAGTGATCGTATCCTCATTTAATATTTCCATACAAAATGAAGGCATGTTGACCATTTCTAGTTACCTTAAGAATTGATGGGAATTAAGAGGTAAATCATGTAGAACTAATCCTAAAAGTGATAAGGAAATAACTCACACCAGGCATATGTGTTATCTCCCCCTTGGCTGAAACCTTCCCCTCCCACCCTTGTCACTTCTCCTGAATCCTTCCCTTATCCTCCCCCTTTCCCCTTCCACAATGCTCCTTTAACACTTTCTAAAAATGCCAAATTGATCAGAAATTTTTCTCCATAACTTATCTTAGCGACAAAAATATCAACTGTTTGAGACTTGTGTAGAATGGCTCCTTTAACTCCTACAAATTCTCCTAATAGATGCATCTTGTGTTGCTCTAATTCTGAGAACCCTCTCCATATTTTTTGGTATTGCCCCTTTACTGCTGAGGTGTGGAAGAAGGTGTTTGAGTTATTCCCTTTTCAGGGTCCTTTTCACCAATCCATTCAAGCTATTCTCCACGGGTTGCTTTGCGGTGTTACTCTCAGTGATAAAGCTCTGGTTATTTGGAGAAACTCCGTTAGAGCCCTTATTTGGCTGATTTGGTGGGAAAGGAAGAAGAGAATTTTTCAAGAGGTTTGCTTCACTGCATCTGAGCTTTGGGATATGTTGGTTAGACATGTATCTATATGGTCAGCTAGGGCCAAGGTTTTTTGTAATTATACTCCGTCTATGATTGCCCCCAATTGGAGGAGTTTTTTGTATTCCGTTGGGTGGCCTTTTGTTTATCTTTTCATTCATCAATGAAATGATTTGTTTATTATAAAAAAAAACTCCTACAAATTACCTTCAGATTTTTCAGACGTGCAATGCCTCCTTAACTTCGTTTCTGATCTCGCCTCTGCTACCTCTAGCCACAAGTTTATTCGCAACACATGTGTTAAAGATGGCTCAATCTGGTTTCAAACAATCAACAACAAAAGATGTTATTTTCTTTGTTTTTTTTTGGAAATTTCCAAGGTTCATATGAAAGGGAAGAAGAGGAGGGCTGGAAAGACTCCCTTGGCATGCTCCTGAAATTTCTTTGGCCCAAAATATCCATGAAAGTTGACACCTTTCCTTGCACCACCCCTTTCTTCCTCGAATCATAGAGTGAAATTGTCAATCGGGAGAAAACTATAGTCATCAAGAGAGAATTTTTGGACGTCAAAAGCTGAGACTAAAGTGAGAGAGTAGGAATTTGAGGGGACATTTTCTTGAATTTTGACGCGGCTATTGTCTTTGGTGTAGTCTATGGGGATTTTTTTTGGTCAACTCTACATTTGATTTCCGGTTAGGTGGCATGATTTTCGGTGAAGGGTGGAGGAAAGTTCAGGGGGCTTCATCGGGGGTGGAGATAGGGAGGGGTGTTTGGCGAGAGCATTTTTATTAATTGATAACCTAAGGCTTATCTTGTCTATTTTTTGGATTCCCTCGAGTGTTAGAGAGGCCTTAGAAAGATTATGAGGAATTTTCTATGGGACGGATCTTGTGAAGGAAAAGGTTATCATCTGGTGTATTGGAAGATGGTCTCAAGACCACTAAATGAGTGTGGGCTTGGAATCGGTAGCTTGGATAGAAAAATATGGCACTGCTTGTAAAATGGATGTGGAGATTTCCTATTGAAACTCTTAGTCTCTCTCTCTCTGTTTTTTTTTTGATACCGTTGTGTCTGGGCCAGCTTACGCGCACCACGACTAATCTCATGGGACAACCTCATGACACTACACACTTGGCGTCAGTTGAATCGTAGGATAAATCCTAGGTAGGTGGTCAACTTGGTTTGAACCCAGGACCTCAAGGTTGGAAAGCAACCCCTTGACCACTAGGCCAACCCATGTTGGTTAAACTCTTAGTCTTTGGCACATGTGGAGATTTCCTTATAATTTTATTTGGCAAAAGAGCATTCCTATTAAGGTTCAATTTTTTCTTTGGTTTGCTGCTTTAGAGAAGATTAACACTTGCGATGTTTTGCAGAGAAATAATTCATTTTGGTCGTTGTCCCCTTATTGGTGTTGTCTTTGTGGAAAGGATCATGAGTCTACAAATCATTTATTCATTCATTGTGATTTCACTAGTGTTCTTTGGAGTAGGAATATTAGGTTATGTCTTTGGATATTTGCTCTCTCTTTTCCATCTCCCCTTTTGGATCAAGAAGAAATTGGAAGGCCACTTTTTGGAATTGTGTTGTGGCGGCTCTTTGTTGGGTGATTTGGATCGAGAGGAACAACCACATTTTCAACAATATGGCTCGTGAACATCATCATATTTGGGATCGCCTTTTGTATTTCATTTACTTATGGTCTAAAAACAATGCGCACTTAGATTTTGGTTTAACTTATTCTTCTTTGTACTTACCTTAGAACTCTTTTTTATTCATGTAATTTCTTTTGGAGGTCCTCTCAACCACTTGTACATTCTTTATTTTTAATAAAATTGTCGTGAATTCTTAAAAAAAAAAAAGCCAGGATTCCATCCAAATGGATGGGATACAAATGTGGTAGCTAGGGGTACAAAAAGAGATGTCCAAATGTTACCCTTTATTCCTTTATTGTGGGGACTGGAAGGTCGGGGATGGGGCCGGATACATTTTTGGGAGGATGCTTGGTCAGGGTACACTCCTCTCCAAGACTTATACCCACTTAATGTCCCTATCCTTAACAAAAAAAAACTTGCCAACCTCTTATTTTATTCAAATGGAGGGCTTGCACGTGAATAATGACTTTCATTTTTGTAGACTAATCCGGGATAGGGAAATGTCTGAGCTTTTCTTCTATCATTAGATTCATTACTACCCTTGATGGCTTCTCGGTGAAAGAGGGATCCCCTAACAAAATACTTTGGTCTCTAAGCCCCACATGTATTTTCTCTTGCAAATCCTCTTTTGATTTTAGCAATCCATCCCTTTGAGTTGCTCTTCCCTCTTTTTATCCACTTTGTGGAAGGTAAAGATCTCGAAGAAAGTTAGGTGTTTTTAACTGTTTGTGGCACTTGGTAAAATAAATACCTTCAAGTTTCTTCAACGATCTTCCTCCTACACTCTTAACCCTCACTGGTGTAGTTTGTGCAACCTTGATTCAGTCAGAAGACCATAATCACATTATGTGGAACAAATTCTCGAGGTTTATTTGGCAACATTTTTTCAAACATTTGTGTGACTTGGGCGAGGAAATCTTACTGAATCCTCCTTTTAATGATAAGGGGGAGCAACTATGGTTTGCGGGTTTTTGTGCAATTACATGGGGGATATTGTTGGAAAGAAATAGAAGAGTCTTTAGGATGAAAAAAGATTGTCGGGGTATGTTTGGGAGTTGGCGCATGTAATAGCTTTTTTTTTTGTGTCAATTACCAAACTCTTTTGTAATTATCCTTCATTCTTGTAATTAGGTGGTGGTATGAGCTTTTTGGGTATATAGGGTATACGGCTTTTATTGCTTTTTCGTGGCTTTTGGTATGTTTGTCACTTTATTGTATTGTTTTTTGTGGTCTTTCTTTCATTATATCAATGAAATGGTCGCATGAGGTGTCTTTTTAAAAAAAAGAGGGTAAAGTACCTTTTTTCCCCTATGTTTTGAGGTTTGTGTCTATTTGGTCCCTGAGTTTTTAATTTGTGTTTACTTTGTTCCCGAGTTTTGAGAAATATGCAATTTGTTGGTCCTTGGGTTTTCAATATGTCCACATCGTCCCTGAGTTTTGAGAAATATTGTATATTTAGTCCTTGTAGTTAGTTTTCCAACGATTAGTAAACGAATTTCTTTACAATAATGTATGGAAAAAAATAATTTCAGTGACTACATTGACCAATTTCTCAAAACTCGGGGTCGAAGTAGATACATATTGAAAACTCAGGGACCAAATTGAAACAAGCTTCAAAACTCAGGGACCAAAAAAGATATTTTACCCAAAAAAATAGTAGGATTAATCTAAAAGTCCAATATTACAAATAAAACATAATTTATAAATACAAACATGATAAAGTTTATAAATCATTCCCCCCATTCAACGAAAGGGGGAAGAGCCTTTGGGTAGCGGGGGTTTGTGCAATAGCATGTGGTATTTGGTTGGAAAGGAATAGGAGAATATTTAGTGAAGAAAAGAGATCATAGGACTATGTTTGAGAGTTGGCTCATGTAAATGCATCTTTTTGGGTATCTAGTGCCAAATTTTGTTGTAATTACACTTTAAGATTAATTATAAATACTTGACCCGCATACTTGTAATTCGGTGGTGGTGCAGGTTAGTAGGGGTAAATGGTATATGGTATACGAAAATTTGTGGCTTTTGGATCGTTTTTGCCACTTTATTGTAATGTTTTTATTTGTCATCATTTTCTTTCATTATATCAATGAAGTGGCTAGGTGTACTTTAAAAACAGAAGTTAAATCATTGTTATAATTATACAAACATGATAAATATAGGTTTGATGATTCTTCTGATTTTTTTCATTTTATTAAGTTTTAATTAATGAAATTGTCTCTTATTTAAAAAAAAATGTTAAGTTTTAATTAATAAATAAAAATATCATATGCTATATATTAGTTTGGTTTAGTTTGGATTACTACAAAAATCTGTTAAACCGAACTAAACTATTATTAATTGGTTTCGAGAGATCATGGTATACATATCCAAATCAAACCATTGGTTTGGTTTTGTTTAGACCGTTGGTTTGGATTTGTTCACCCCTATTAAAAATATTATCAATGATATCTTTGATGTTCTTACAATGATTTCTGTAGCATTACTGATGGTGAGATAAAGATTGTTCATGGTGAGCTATCAAAGTCCATATTGGAAAATAACAAATGCTATCTTCTGGATTGTGGTGCTGAGGTATTTGTTTGGGTTGGAAGAGTGACACAAGTAGAGGAGCGAAAAGCTGCAATCCAAGTAGCTGAGGTAATGCTTGTGCTGAATTTTTAAGTCATTAGAATGATGGATAAGATTTATCTAAACAATACTTCATTTTCAGGAAGTTATTGCCAGTCAGAATAGGCCAAAGTCAACTCGTGTAACTCGAGTAATCCAAGGTTATGAAACACACTCTTTCAAGTCCAACTTTGAGTCATGGCCAGTAGGATCGGTGACTACAAGTGCTGAGGAAGGAAGAGGAAAAGTAGCTGGTAGTCATTACGTCTTATTTATAAAATGAGTGTGCTGTTATTTTAAATGTTATTCAAAAATATTATTCAATGTGGTACTTTATTTGCCGACAGCTTTGCTGAAGCAACAAGGTGTTGGTCTCAAAGGATTATCAAAAAGTGTACCAGTGAATGAGGAAGTTCCACCATTGCTGGAGGGAGGTGGAAAAATGGAGGTTTAGATGATATTCAATTTTTATGGTTGTTTTTGAATGACTAGATTAGTTCAGAATAGTTGGATTTTTCTTATGGTTTTCATTATCCAGGTATGGCGAATTAACGGCAGTGCCAAAACTCCCTTGCTTTCAGAGGATATTGGTATATTTTATAGCGGAGACTGCTATATCATTCTTTACACCTACCACTCTGGTGAGAGGAAAGAAGATTACTTATTGTGCTTTTGGTATGGAAAGGATAGCTCTGAGGTTAGTTATCATCTTCGAGATCCATTTTTAAAAAATGTAAATTGCATAGTTATGACTTTTTTACTATGGTTTTTAAAACTTTTTACTGATGAAATATTCACATTTCTTTTACAAAGTTTGGCAGCATAAAAGGAAAATTCAAAAATTTCCATTGTAGATGAACAATTGCAGTTTTAAATTTGAATAACTAGCATGGTTTCTAAGGAAAACAAATATCAGTGGTTGGTTTGGATGCTATTAGATTTCTCTCACACACACGCATATGGGTAAGGGACTTGGATTTTCTATTCTTTGAATTTCCATTGTCCCAGCAGCTACTGTATTTGATCTGTTTTCCTATAGACGCAGATGCTAATTACCTATCTTAGTATACGAGTGATTATAGTTTTATCAATAATCGTGCTGTAGTAATTGTTCGTAATTTATACAAAGAGCAAGGTGATTTCTTTTCATCAACCTCACACTTTAATATTGTGTACGACTTGCCAAACCATTTTCTATATATTACCATTTCCAGGAAGATCAGCAGATGGCTGCACGGTTGACTAATACGATGTCCAACTCACTGAAAGGGAGACCTGTGCAGGTACTGCTGACATATGTATATATAAATAAAACGGTTCCTATCTTTAAGAATTCTTAACCGTATATGTTCTTGCAGGGTCGCATATTCCAAGGTAAAGAGCCACCACAATTTATTGCACTCTTCCAGCCTATGGTGGTTCTTAAAGTACTCTTCTAAAGCCTTTTATAAAACCCGTGTATTTCTTTTAATTAGAATTATGTTATAGTTTTTCAGAATATGGTTTATGAACGGAAAGAAAAGTGAGGGTTATAATAATTTTCTCAACGACTTCTGCTGTAGGGTGGCTTGAGCTCTGGTTACAAGAAGGTAATAGCAGATAAAAGTTTGTCAGATGAAACTTACACTACCGATTCTGTTGCACTCATTCGGATATCGGGAACTTCCATTCACAACAATAAAGCAGTCCAAGTTGATGCTGTATGTTTTTAATGTTTATTTATTTAGTTAGAGTTACATGTGATTCATGTCTTTTTTATTTAATGTCTTTAAAATCTACTTTCGATTGGTTTGAAATATTTCTGCATGCATACACATTTAAGCCAATTGAAAATGATGCCACATATAAACTTATCACTGAGTCATGCCTCATGATTAATTATGAAGCATTGATGCTCATTTTAGCCATTCATACGTAATCCTAATGGTCATATATCAACTTCTTATAATTATTTAGGTTGCCACCTCATTAAACTCTTCTGAGTGTTTTGTCCTGCAATCCGGCTCTTCTGTTTTCACATGGCATGGCAACCATAGTACGTTTGAGCAGCAACAATTAGCTGCAAAAGTTGCAGAACTTCTGAAGGTAGGGTCTCAATCATGGTATTTTATTTTCTAATTTTTATTGGTTTTGTCCTATTGGCTTGAGCCTTGCTATCTCTCTCTTAAATCCTTGTATAAATTTACATAATCCTGAAGCTATGTCCTCTCTCTATTTATGTGCGCATGCGCGAGTGGAAGCTAGAGAGAAATGTGCTACATTTCTAGATTTCCATTGCAAATTTTTTCTCTTCCTCTCCAGCAAGATCTCCCAAATAACAGCAACTGACTCTATTGAGCCAAAGAATCTTGGTATTCTCTACAAAATTTGTGTCAGCAATCATTTGAAGAGAAAGTTGTCAAATTGGTTGGGGAAAACATATTTGCAGACCAAATAGATCCAGCGGGATTCCTCCAACCACATCAAAATGGTTGAATAGATGGCTTTGATATGCTTCATCTTCATCGCACACATGCACCAATCAGAAGAAAGCGACATGTTGCGGTCAAAAGCACTAGTCCTCCTAAACTAGAGAGAGCAAAGGAAGATTAACTTTCTTTGGTATCATCAGCTTCCATAAATCATCACAAAAGCAAATGATCATCTCTCCCTCCTCATCAGAGACGAGTCTCTTATGCAAGAGAATTTTCTTCTTTGTCAGCGTTCCAAATTCTCGAGTCCTCGATGTGATTAGGATTAAAAGATTTGAAAGAGTAGCCCAATCTCTGATTTTCTAATTGTAACAGAAAGATTAATGATATATTGAATTAGGTTAAATTGTATGTACGTTACATCGACTTATATAGAAAAGTAATCCTAGCTAGACAAGGAAACTAACTTAAACAAGGAAACATAATTAAATAAGGAAAGCATAGATAATATCCTAAAATCCTAATATTGTTTTAACACTCCCCCTCAAACTAAAGATGATATCGCAGAGATCTACTTGAGTTTGATTAACAAATGAATAGAAGTGAAAACGGACACGTCGAGCGGAACCAACTTTTGAGGCACGAGCAAAGATGTCGGATGGAACCTATCAAAGGAACCAACCTGTGCGGTATCACCGACGGTTTCTCTTCCCTCCTATGTGGAGAGGTGTCAACAAATAACTACAACATAATGTTAACCCAAAATCCAATAGATTTATCTAGGTATAATGGAGGAAGAAACCCTAACGGCACACCAAGGTCCCTCAAAGCTCATATTTCATACGTATGTTCCACGACCAGAGACGATATCCAACTAGAGCTATCAAAACCCAACAAACGACTAACAAAGAGTCCCAAATAAACAAACGGATGGGGAAATGGGACACAAAGCCTGATTCAGAGAGCAAGCAAAACAAAAAACCTAAAAAACCAGATTTGGGCAACAAGCCAAAGAAGCAAATCTAGACAACAAGTAAAAACTTCGTTTCCGTCCCAACCGTGCCCTGTTTTCTTCCAAAACTATCACAGAACAATCGACAATGAGATTCCTATCAAAACCCAAAAACGGCGGCAAGTTCTGGCGGCTCATGGACCTTCATGCGCTGGCGCGTGAGCGAGGTGGCGAACATTACGGCGGTGCATGTAGCCCACGCGCGATTGTTTTTGGCGAAAGGCGGTTGCAACTTGGTTCTCTAGCGGCCAATCGTTCTTCCTACGGGGGTGGTGAGAACAAACAACCTCTCAAATGTTGTATTCTAAGATCCAAATCCTTGATTTACCAAGGTATAATAAAAGAAAACAGACCCTAAATTGAAGGGTTCGATAAAAAATTTAGAAGGTTTCATAAGGTCGTATGAAGATGCTCCCTCACCAGAAAAGCTTACACCGACGAGGGAACCGAGACGGCAAGAAAATTTAAAAATGAGGCTCTGATACCATGTAAATAGAAAGATTAATGATATATTGAATTAGGTTAAATTGTATGTAGGTTACATCAACTTATATAGAAAAGTAATCCTAGCTAGACAAGGAAACTAACCTAAACAAGGAAACATAATTAAATAAGGAAAACATTGATAATATCCTAAAATCCTAATATTATTCTAACACTAATAAAAAAATCTCCTTAAGTTTGAGTTCCAAATGCTACTATCAGAATTTCAAATGTCAATTATATTTTGGAGTTTTTAGTGCTTTACAAAGTAGGATAACAGAGTTGGACAGGAGAATAAATCTAAGGGTCATCTCGAAATCTCACTTTACTCATTTTTTTATACGATGGCTCAAAACTTTACTCTCGTTTTTTTAGGTGTTCTTTTTTTTTAAAAAAAAAAAAGATGGCCCAAAACTTTACTCTCGTTCGTTACCTACTTGTAAAAGAACATGATGTTAGTTATAATATATTTATTAGTATTATTTTTTGATAAGAATATGTTTATTAGTATTATTAATATGCCCTTTATCATAATTTTAATTCTTATGACTTTAGGGCTTTCTTATGCCCTTTATCTTTCTCCATGTAGTTGTATATATATATATATCTCACTTAGGTGAATAATACAAGTTAACTTTTCTCTCAAACTTTCTCTCACTTGTCTAAAAGAGAAAGTTACATGATATGAGAGCATTAGGATTCATTGGGATTGTTTAGAGTTTTTCTCCTAATTAGGACGTGTTTGATGTTAGATCATCATTTTTTGAATGGACATTTGTCGACACCACCCTACAAGGAGCGTTCGTCGAAAGCAACTGCTTGCGTGGGCTTCACGCTTTGCCTGACTGTTGTGCCTCCGACCACATGTGCCGGGTCATGTGGGCTCATGAGCAAGCTTTTTTTATTTTGGTTTTATGGTTTTGTTCATCTCGTGATTTTTGGCATGTGTGCAGTAGTTTGGGGCGTGAATAGTTCTTAGGCGTGAAGAAAAAAGCCGTTTTTACCGCTGTGCACACTGTTTTTCTTCACTGTCTAGATCTGATTTTTTAGTTTCATTTCGTGGTTTTTTCATTCTTTTGGGATATGAGGTTTGCAAAATGTTTTATCAATCAGTACAGGGGAAGTCCAACCTCTTACAAGTATCTTTATGGAATTTAAGAAAATCTATTCTATCAAAAAAAAAAAAAATGTTACCCTTCAGTATATATATACACGTTTAACAAACTTAATGCGAGTAGATGGCTATCATATGTTTCATCTTTCACGTCTAACACGTTCTCGAAGTTTGAGATGGCTAAATTTCAAATTCTTTTCAGTATCAAGGTCACCTCTTTACAAGAAACATTCACTAGAATATTTCATACTAAAACCTAACAATTGACACTAGTTCCTACTTATCAGAATAACACGTTGAGGTAATGAAAATTCTGGTGATATAAGGGTGAGTCAAATAATTCTGGACAACAATTTGGTGGTAATTCAGGACAACAAGACTCGGTTGACATTGTTTGTTGGAATTCTTGAAATCCGGGTGGGTTAGCCACATATTTTCAAACCTAAACGGAGGGGTACCCCAATGCATCTCCCCCACCCCTAAAATAGGGGCCAATGGTTTGAAGTCAATCTTGGATTCACGTAGTGTCTGAAGTCCATCTTGGTTTCATTATATCAATTGGAGGATAACGTTCGTGAAACCACAACCCGTCCAAGTGGGGATGATCATGTGAATAAAGAAAATACAATGGTGTGGAACCCAATTCAGAATAATATAGAGGTCCACGTGTATAAGAGGCTCGGTAAGTGGAAAGGCTAGTGCCGTGACTGCCAGTGCCAAAACGAGAACAAGAACAAGAACGAGAATGAGAACAAGGATCATGGTGACTATTACTACCACAACCATTGTTGTCACCATGTGGATATTCCGTTCCCAAGCTCATTGCGTCCATATTGGATGAGATGACTTCTTCATCATCTTGTTGGTCTTGGTGGTGATGGTGATCACCTCCAATCTCTTTTCCTTTCCTTCGAACAAAAGTCTTCTCAATGGTACCTTTGGTTCTCTCAATTCTAGTATGATAACTACGAATGTAATCGTCGTCTCTAAGCCCGTAACCACCACCACCACCTTCATATTGTCCTCTTCCACTATCATAACCCTGACCACCACTACCGTCATTATCACCACCACCATCATCATCTTCATCTTTCTTTTCTTCTTCCTCTTCCTCGTTTACATTTGGAAAATTGTGGCCGGTGGCTGTGACGACCCGACTCCTTTTTAAATCATTTTAAAATCAAACACAGCGGAAGTCTTTATATTTAAAAAAAAACGGCGTGGTTATTTTTGAAACTTGGCTAGCCAAAACCTGTTTACATTTTCAATTCAGAAATTTAAACACAAGGAATTTCAAATTCCTATTTCAGGAGTTCAAAAGGATTAATAATCATGAAAGTAAGACGAGAAGCTGTTAAGAGCTTATATACATATTTACCATTCAAAAGATACCAAATATAACAAAACAAGTCCATGGACATTAAAATACTCCTAGTCCATCTCAGCATCATCATAATCCAAATCAGTCTGCACCAGCTCCTCTTGCCACGACCCTGAGCATTACTTGAAATTGTTTGTAATATCATGAGCTAAAAGCAAGCCCAGTGAAAATAAACAGAATAAAAAGTAACCTTAGACTCCAAACTCGCATCCGGATTTGTGTCCAAGTAAAACTCACATTCCTCTACCTTTCAACCACCAAAAAGGTTTTATATCAAGTGTTTCACTTTTACTTACCAATTCTCCCAAATAATGGAGGAACTATCTTCCATGCCTTTAGGATGATGTGTTTCATAACACACATAACACTTGTATCTCATTCTCTTTAATACCTTATACTATACATAAGGTTTACATCAAATCTTAATCTCTAATTTCAATATCTTCCAATTTATTGAGAATCTAGTTCTTTTACATATATATATATATATATATATATATATATCACACTAATTATACAAGGTTCAATACACCCTTGTATTCTCTCAATATACAATTCAATTTCATTCCTCATTCTTATAGCACTCGCTATCATCATCTTTCATTCTTTTTCTCTATGAAAATGTATAATATATATAATGTTTCATTTCTTTTCTTTAATAAATAATGCTAAGCTCACTCGGTTTTAACATATTTAAACATTCATTAACTCACTAAACAAGTGTAAAAGGCAAACAACCTTTACATTAATATAACCATCATATGCGAATAATGTCAGGTAATGAAAGCTCCCGTAGGACTAAGCATTCACCTCATTATCTCGCTTTCCAAAATAAAATATACAAATTCCTTTCAATAATCTCTTTCCATCTCTAGTGAATAATGATAGGTAATGAACGCAGGCTTCAATACACACCTGATACAGGCTTCAATGCACACCTGTAGGCTAAGCTCATTCACCTCATTAAACTCACTTTCCAATATAAAATAAACGAATTTCTTTCAATAATATCTTCCCACCTCTAGTGAATAATGACATGTAATGAACGCAGGCTTCAATACACACCTGATACAGGCTTCAATGCACCCCTGTAGGCTAAGCTCATTCACCTCATTATCTCACCCACCGAATACAGGCTTCAATGCTCACCTGTATCCTCGTATATGTATCATAATAATTATGGATAATACTAGATAATGTGAACTCGCATAGTTCCATCATTATCTCATTATCCATCTCCTTCGATCATGCAAAGTCCCGTAGTCCTTTAGCATTCCTCATGTACATATACGTAAATATAAAACGAATAATACCAGATAATGCAAGCTCACTCAGTCTATGCATTGTCTCATTATTCCTCCCAATAATTGATTATGCAATATGATATGATATGAATATGCTTTTAAGTGCAAGTAAATAAATATAAACATTCAACATAATCGAAATGACATAACGGTAAATGGATCGTGAATTACTCTTATACATAAAATAAGAAATTAGGATCTTCTAATAAGAAAATAATAAATAAAATCAAGCCAACCGGCTTTCAAATAACTCGAGATTTTGACTTAACAGAAAAGTCTCCAATTCATTGTTCCAATGTTTATTAAAAATATGAAGTTCCTTACTCACAATCCTTATTACCTTTGGATCTCTCAACTTCCGATAAACATTAGGAAACTCCAAAGTAAGTATAAACTTAGAACTTCCGAAAGTTACTCGTTTCCTTCGAAGTACCTAAGAATTCTCTCACTCAACTAGAAGTAACTCTCAAGCCTAAGCATGTTAGTTCACTTACTTTAATCCTTTCGATTAAACCTTAATCTCAACTCCGATCCTACAAACCGTTCAACTTATTCGGTTTCTAAAGCTACTTTAAATTCTATTTATTCTCACCTCGAATGCTCCCGTGACAATCGAGTTCCCACGAACCAACAACCGAGCAATCACACCTACAAATCATCAATTGCACAACATATTACAACTCATAACTAAGATGAGAACAAGTTTGAATTTTCGGATGAATAGTGATTTCAGATGAATAGTGTTTTTCGAAAATCCGGGTTCAAAATCGTCAAATTCCATGATAGAAATTCCTGATTTCAACTTCAAAACTCATTTATAATAAAAAACGAACGAAACCATATAAAAAGTTTTGAAAACTTACTTTTTGGGACTTCTCTTAGAGAACGGGAAACTTCGAAAAAGTAGAGTGGATAGGTAGCTCTCGTCCCTACCAATCCAACGCAACCGAAATCAAGCCGATCCACCGAGAAACGAAGAAAAGCCAAGACCTCTCCCATGGTGGAAGAAGCCTACGACCATGAACAAGAGAAGGAGAAGAAGAATGAAGGAGATGGTCAACCTTGGTCAATTTAAAGAGATGTGAATAGTGATTTTAGATATTTTAAGAAATTGGAAATTACGGATACGTCCTTAAATGATTTTAACTCATAAATCGAAACGCGAAGTTCTTAAACTAGCCCAATGGTGATTAATAATTATTAATTGGCCCGTTAATAATTATTAATACAACCATAACTAATTTAGGCAAATAAAACGATTAAAAAGGGTTTCTAGCGAAATTAACTACTAAATTCTAAATTACAAAATAATAATTAAAATAAATACTTTAATTGAAATAAATAAATAATTAACATATTAAATAAATAAATAACATTAAATAAAATTAAAAAAAAAAAATTCACTTCAAAATTAACGGGACGTTACAGTGGCTTTCATCAATCGAGCAAAAGAATCATCAAGACCCTCAACTATGATGATCGCTACCACTTGATGATAGCACCTCTTTTGCCACCACTCGGTTCACATCTATACCGTGTGTAGTGGCAACACTTATCAGGGTGTGACGGTCTCACTCACATGTATAGCGGGTCATTTTCTTCATCCCATGGCTTTGCCCCAATCGATTTATGCTTCTCCATCAACCTTTACTTCCATGTCTCGTATTTTAATTTCATTAGTAACAGAAGACAAGCTGCTCCAATTTCTTGATGTCAGCAGATTACGTTGCTTTGTGCGGATCAGGGCAAATGTACTCCAATTTCGTTCACAACCACTAGACAAAGTAGTCCGAGATAATATTTTCATTGCGAGTTCTTGAACAATGGGAGAGCTCGTTCCATACATAGTCCACCATTCACCTACAAAAATCATTTAAAAAATAGTACATTAATAATCTGACTAAATTAAATGTCAAAAGGTACAAGTTTTGGGGCTAGTAATTATTGGGAATCATTTTTTACTAGATGCGACAGTGACACGAAGCTAATCCGTGCATCTCTAAAATATGTCAACTACACATGGGAGGATAAAATCTTATCATTAAGACAACTTCAAACATATCGAAATGACTCTTATTTGTTAGTAAGTATCTCATTTTTGAAGTCGCCAATGCCGCGACTGTTTGGGAATAGTTTGCTATAAACTCCATGCACTAGTGTGATAATTGCCGCATCTTCCCCCACACCGGCATTGTATTGGAATCAAGGGTTCAGGTAGTAGTCTCTAGAAAATTTTATAATTAAGAAAACAATACAAAAATGAAAGGTAAAGCCAGAAAATTGTTAAGTACTTTCTAAAGATGTACGTACCCGCCGCATGTAGTGGATGCGGAAGCATCTTGTCCCATCGATTTGGAACAATTTTTAATGTCTATTTTCTCCCTAAACGACAACGTTCGACTTGTCGCTAAAATGACATGTCGTCGAAACGGGGGAAGAACGACTCTTCCCCTCCTTATCGTTATTGAGATGTCCAAAATTCTGAGTCAACGACATCAGCGACTTTTTCAACCTTGGTGTTGACTTATGATCTGTCCTCTACATTGAATTCATTTCTCCCTTGTGAAGAAGGATTAATTGCTAGTTTATTTTTATTAGGATTTCTTTAGTGCTCAAGTCCGAAAAAAGAAGCTGTCGATATGTTGTGCATTTCTTCGTCTTTTGGGTGTTATGGTAGAAATAAAAGTTTTTTTTAGGAAAATCTAATAATTTCAAGCCATTTTGAAGAAAGGAAGAGGTTTGTTAAATATTGAAAGTGATAAATTAGTAGATTTTACTTCTTTTAATAGCTTATAGAGTGGGAGTCATTTTTTTATTTTTTATTTTATTATTATTTTTTTTTTGGTGTTTGAGGATACCTTATTCTCGTACACATTTAAAATATTTTGATTATCAATAAAGCTATCTACCATATGTTCTAGGAGGACGTTTGGATAAGGGACTTAGCTTTTCAAAACTTGTATCCACTTCTCTACTCCTGACAGAAGCAAAAAATTCTCCAATTTCTTCTTTTATTTGCGGTGAGGGGTTTGTAACTATTTTACTACCAACAATTGGCTCACTTATTTGAAATTATTTGGTAGCTTGGGTCTTCTATTTTTGGGTTTTGATTCTTTATCTGTTGTTGGGGTTCATTTTTCTCATTTCTTTCATTACAATGAAATCGGCTCGTGAGCCTTGTCTTAGAAATAAAATAATCATACATTCAATATTTGTTATGTGTTTATGTGCATGTGTATTGATATTAGTTGACCTCGGTTGTGATTTTCTTCTTGAGACAGCCAGGAGTTGTTTCAAAACATGCTAAGGAAGGTACAGAGAGTTCAACCTTCTGGTTTGCACTTGGAGGGAAACAAAGTTACAACAGCAAAAGAGTCACACAGGAAGTTGTCAGGGATCCCCACTTATACATTTTCTCATTCAGTAGAGGTGACATTATTTCTCTCACAAGTTTACTTTGTCTCATTTGGTATTCTACCATTTTCATTGCTGACCATTCTCTTTGACTGCTTCCATTTGGTTGTTCATCTTCGCATTTGTCCTTGCAGGAAAATTCCAGGTGAATAATGGAATTCCTTCTTAATAAAAAAGTAAACTAGATACACAGTGTTGTGATCTTGTACTTATCGTGGGCAGGTAGAGGAAATTTACAACTTTTCTCAAGATGATCTGTTGACAGAGGATATCTTGATACTTGACACTCAAGCTGAAGTGTTTATATGGGTTGGCCAGTCTGTTGACCCCAAAGAAAAACAAAATGCTTGGGACATTGGTCAGGTAGGACTACGATGGTGTAAGCTTCTCTCAATTATCTGCTTTTACTCTTATTATTATTGTTCAACTTTTTTGCAGAAATATGTAGAGATGGCTGCATCTCTGGAGGGGTTGGCGCCTAATGTGCCTCTATACAAAGTATCAGAAGGAAACGAGCCATGCTTCTTCACGACCTACTTTTCATGGGATCATACTAAAGCTGTTGTACGTGCTCAAACTATGGTTATTCAATTATATATAAATCTTATTCATCTTGCAAACTCTAAAAACAGTTGTGCTTTTATTTCAACATGTGTAGCAAACCGTATTTTTAATTAGATCCACAATCCACGATCCACGATCCACATCTATTTCTGTTTTTTTGGAGGATTTTTCATCCTCTTTTATTTTGTTTTAACCCTTATTGATTAATGAAAGTTTATCTTTCCATAAAAAAAAAATAATAATTAGATCCACATCCTTTTGCATGTTGTACTTGAATTTGGCCAGAAAAATTTGATAAGGAGGTCACTTCCCTTCACATCTTGTACTTATTTAATGATTGTGAAGGCTAGCAATTTTAAAGTTATTGGAATTGAGCATAGTAGGATATCGTGAACTATGAAGTTCTTCAGAATGCGTGAGACACATCGGTTTTAATGATTAAAATATGCTTTTAAGAATACCTGCTGTATCATGCTGCCATCATATTTAGGGTTGGTCACTGATTGGTCAATTGGAGAATGTGCACAGTATGCACCCTTCTTCCATTCCTACCGACCCGGCTGAATATGTGTTTTTCTTCTAATTTTTAAAGTAACAAGACTGACTGAAAAGGAAATAATTTGCAACCATGAGTGTAATTTGAATGATATTAGATTGATTATTGATATGTATATGTTGTGTCTTTAACCAAACGGACATGGGGCCTGTTTGTGGTTGGTTTTGTGTCGAATGGTTGGTTTGTTTATTTTAAAACAATATTGTTTAAGCTGGACACTCAGATCAATGGTCGGTAGTTGACCACTCATATTGATCGGTCCGACCTCCACCCCGAGCAACTTTGAACCCTAATCATTTTAGTGGTTCAGTATTGTGTTTTTTTTTTTTTTTTGCAAATTAGTGGTTCCTTTGGTTTCTTATTAAACAAAATAATTTTATTATTATATATAATCTAGTATATTCCTCAATGGGACATAGGATGTCTTCTCCTGAACCATAGAATATCTATTTCAGTGCATATATATATATATTTTATCTAAAATGAGCTTTAAAGGAAAGTATAGGTGAAATTATTCACTATCTTTAATTTGATAGGACATCAATGTTCAAACAGTTTTATGTTCTCTCATTTTACTTAAAGGAAGTCTTGTTTTCTCTTCAGAAAAAAAGGCATATTAGTTTATTTTATGCTTTAACTGACAGTGATTTTTTGATTTTCCAAGTTCCTTTGCACTGATTCTAGAAGCATGTGATTGAGACTTCATTTTAGGTGAAAATCGTGAAATTCGAAGTGCCAGGAAAAAAAAAATTATTTCAACAAAATTTACTGGAGCTTTCATTAACATGTCAACATACCATCATGGAGTATGTTGTTCGAAGAGTTGTATGTTTTTTCATTTTTCTGGAAAGGAAGTCTTGTTTTCTCCTAAAAACGTCATATAGTAGTTTGTTTTTTTTTTTTTTTAATATTTCTTATGCTTTAACTGACATTGGTTTTTGTGTGTCCAAGTTAATGTCACTGATGCAAGAATGATATTATGGAGTCTTCATTTTATGTGAAAATTGTGAAATTTGATATGTGAGGAATTCAAAGAAAATTTGTGGCAACAAAAAATTTGTTGGAGCTGCCACTGACATGTCAACATACCTTGATGGAGTGTGTTGTTCAAGGAGTCATAATTCTTTCATTTTACTTAAACGGAAGTCTAGTTTTCTCCTAGAAAAGAGGCATATGATAGTTTGTTTTATGCTTTTAACTGATAGTGGTTTTTTGAGTGCTTAAGGTTATTTTCACTGCTGCAAGAAGCATGTAATTGAGACTTCTTTTTAGGTGAAAATTGGGAAATTTTTGTGTGCAAGGATTTCAAAATTGTTTTTTGTCAACAGAATTTATTGGAGCTGCCATTAACATGTTAAAAGCATCTATGTTGCTTTCACTCCACTCCTCCCTTACAAAGAGAAACATAAGATAATGTTTTTACCATCTTTGCTTATCCTCCTCATCTATTAATGAAATGCAGATTCCTGGAAATTCATTCCAAAAGAAGGTGACTTTACTCTTTGGCATTGGACATATTGTGGAGGTAGCTATCAACTTCCTCTAACCCCATTTTTTTTATAATTATTTTTTTCACATTTTTTCTTAAGAAATAAGAAGGATAACATATTTTTAAAACAATCTAGTGAAAAAGCTCTCGTTTCTTCTGTTTTTCTATTTTTTTTTATATGTTCTGTAGTGTGTTCTTCACGCTTTAAAAAACATGTCCTCTAGCTTTTATTTTAGGGGGAATTACTCAAATAAGAGAATATATATATATAATTACTCATACTGCACAACTTTTGAAAATTTACTTGAATAGCATATTCTTCTAACTTCTGTTTACTTTTCATATTTACTATTTTTCTTTTTTATTTTCGGTTGAAGAATTGTCATCTAAATGAGTTTTTAGGAACTAAAACTCTAATTTACTTATACATCATGTCATCATAATAATATTGCTACTAGTTCACTAGATTATTGTAGTTCAATAAATTAATGAACTACTATTTAAGTAAATAATTAAAAGTACACATAAATGAAAATATATATCTAAAATCTGCTATATGAGATAATTTCTGTTTATCTTTTAAGTAGCTTTAGGCCTGATTAGGAGTGTTTTGAAAAAACAATTTATTTTTGGGTAAGATGCAAAACATAACCCTACACTTTCAAGTTGTTACAAAACATACCCCTACACTAAATTAATGGTAAAATATACCCCTACACTTTACATTTTTCAATTTTATATACCCTTCTCATAACCAAGGGTTGAAATTAACTTCAGGTTGTTTTTTTTTTAATATTTTCTTTTTCCTCCATGGCTGCACCGGGGATTGATGACATTATTGAGCTTGAGAAAGTTCTTCAATGGAAGAGTTTCACCTCATATTCAAATTGGTTCACCAGACAAACCGAAAATCCGTGTATGAACAATGGATTTTCTGTTGGTTTAGTGAAACAACAACTTGATGATGAGGTGGAACCATTCCATTGACGAGCTTTCTCAAGCTTGGTGCGGTGGTCGAAGAAAAAGAGAATGGTGCTATTTTTTCTTAAAAAAAAAACAACCTAAGGTTAGTTTTAACCCTTGGTTATTAGAGGGGGTATTTAAAATTGAAAAATATATAGTGTAGGGGTATGTTTTGCCATTAATTTAGTTTAGGGATATGTTTTGTAACAACTTGAAAGTGCAAGGGTATATTTTGCATTTTACCCTTTATTTTAATAGGTAGGGTACCATTTATTGAGTCTTTATCTAATCAGAAAACAGGAGCAATAAAATAATTGTGTCAATAACGAGCCTCATAATTTCTGCTCTTCTAATTATATACTATTCTCTTCATCGTTACTACTTGTGCTATACCAATATTGACTATTCGTGATTGTTTCTATGTGAAAGTCATTTGGTGCTTTTTTTAAAGATAATTTGATGCATCGCTTCATGACAATTATTACTTATTTTATTTTTGGTAATGAACGAAAGCTTTCATTGAAAAATGAAAGAGCCAAAAAGCCCAAAAGGAATTACAAGAAGGCCTTCCAATTGGAGGCAATAATAGAAGAAGAATAATTACAAAAATATTTACAATTTGTACTCCAAAGGCATAAGCCCATTTACTTAGTTAGACATAATATTAGGTTTATTATAATGTATAGTTACGTAGTTAGAAGCCCATTTACTTTTAAGCATATGGTATCTGAGCCTAAAGTTTCCTAGTTTTGTTTGAGAGTTGGTAGAGTGAATTCTTGTTCAAGAGGGTTAGGGTTCGAGTTCGGGTCTCGATCAAAAGTGACCATTTGTCGACACCACCCTCGTAGAAAGAACCGCCGCCTCCGAAACGACGAGTCGCCTCCGCCGTTAGCCGGAAAACGCCGCGCGTGGGCCACACGCGCCGCCACGTGAGAGGTCCGTTTCCGCCGCCGTTTGTTTGGGTCTGATTGGAATCATATCCCCGGTTGTTTTGTGGTGTTTTTGGGTTCAACTCGTGCTTGGTTGTGAAGAAAACAAGCCTTTTGTGTGCTGTCCAGATGTGGTTTTTTGGCTATTTTTTGGGTTCAGATTTGTTTCGTTTTTACTTGGGTTTCAGCTACCATTCGTTTTTGTGGCTAATTCTTGAGCCGTTTGTTGATCTATTTTTGTTCATTGTTTGTTTCTTTCGGCCAATTACAAGTTTGTTATGATTTGATGGCTGAAAAAGTGGATCATCAGTTTGCCTCCGGTACTTCTATTGCCTCCGGTCCACAAGTCAATAAAAGAGCGAGTGCTCCTTTTGAGTTAGTTCATTCCGATGTTTGGGGTCTATGTCTTGTTGCTTCTATAACCGGATTTCGGTATTTTGTTACCTTTGTCGATGATTATTCTTGAATGACATGGCTATATTTCATGAAAACTCGTTCTGAGGTATTTTCTCATTTTTCTGCCTTTTGTGTTGAAATTTGAACCTAGTTCAATATCTCAATAAAAACTCTTCGAAGTGATAATGCAAAAGAATATATTTCATCCACTTTTCAAAATTTTATGACCACACATGGCATTCTCCATCAAACATCTTGTGTCCATACTCCGTCTCAAAACGGGTTGCCGAAAGTAAAAATAGACATTTGTTAGAAACCGCACGAGCTTTACTTTTCCAAATGCAGGTTCGTAAACATTTTTGGGCAGACGCTGTTTCTACTGCTTGTTTTCTCATTAACCGCATGTCTTCCTCAGTTCTTAATGGTCAAATTCCTTATCACTCTTTGGTCGATTTACCTACGGGTAAGAAAGCTATTGGTTGTAAGTGGGTTTTTGCAATCAAAGTTAATCCTGATGGATCTATTGCTCGTTTGAAAGCCCGTCTCGTTGCTAAAGGGTATGCTCAGGTCTATGGGATTGATTATTCTAACACCTTTTCTCATGTTGCCAAACTCACGTCAGTTCGATTGTTTATTTCTCTGGCTGCTACATATGGTTGGCCTTTGCACCAGTTAGATACCAAGAATGCGTTTCTTCATGGGGATCTTCAAGAAGAGGTGTATATGGAGCAACCACCTGGATTTGTTGCTCAGGGGGAGAATAGAAAGATTTGTTATCTGAGAAAATCGTTGTATGGCTTGAAACAGAGCCCTCGGGCATGGTTTGGTAAATTTAGCTTGGCAGTTGAACAATTTGGCATGAGAAAAAGTAAATCAGATCATTCTGTTTTATCATCACAAGTCTGCAGCTGGGATCATTTTGTTGGTTGTGTATGTAGATGACATTGTCATCACAGAAAGTGATAGTGTAGGTATTTTAACCCTCAAAACTTTCTTCCATAGTCAATTTCATACCAAGGACTTAGGGGCGTTAAAATATTTTTTGGGGGTTGAAGTGACGAGAAGCAGTAAAGGGATCTTCCTTTGTCAAAGGAAATATGTGTTAGATTTACTATCAGAGACTGGTAAATTAGGGGCTAAACCATGTAGCACCCCAATGAATCCTAATTTGTAGCTTACAAGGCATGGTGAATTATTTGAAGAACCTGAAAGATACCGGAGGTTGGTTGGAAAACTTAATTACCTTACTGTAACCAGTGTTTTCAAGGCGAGAGGCGCACTCCAAGGTGACGACCCCTTTTGTTGCCTCCAAGGCGAGAGGCGACAAAAAGGCGTCGCCTTAGTAAAGCAAGGCGCTCATGAATAATTTTAAAAAAATAAAATATATACATATAGCATTCATATGTGTTATAACTTTTTAGCTTCCAAACTCAAGTTTTTAGCTTCCAAGCTCAAGTATCTACCTATGCTTTCAGTCTTAGACCCTTATTTTGCATTAAAATTTCATAAAAATCTTTATTTACCCCATTTTTATAGAAAAAACCCCTTAAATTAGCGCCTCTTTGCAAAGGCGCTCGCCTCATCGCCTTGGTTAAGGCGACAAAATGGCGCGCCTCATTGAAATGGGGCGATTTACCTGTGGCGAGGCGAGAGAGGCTCTGGTCGCCTCGCCTCTCGCCTATGGCGAGCGCCTTGGTGCGCCTCAACATCACTGACTGTAACTCGTCCAGATATTGCATATTCAGTTAGTATAGTGAGTCAATATTTGTCCTCACCTACTATTGAACATTGGAAGGCTGTTGAACAGATTTTGTGTTACTTAAAAGGTGCCCCTGGACGAGGAATTCTATATGGCAACCATGGACACAGTGAGATTGAATGCTTCTCAGATGCTGATTGGGCTGGGTCTAAAGAAGATCGAAGATCTACTACTGGTTATTGTGTTTTTGTGGGAGGGAATTTAGTCTCCTGGAAGAGTAAGAAGCAACATGTTGTATCACGATCTAGTGCTGAATCAGAATATAGAGCTATGGCTCAGTCAGCTTGTGAAGTGATATGGATTCGTCAACTTCTTATTGAGTTGGGATTTTCAGTCTTGCATCCAATGAAACTATGGTGTGATAACCAAGTCGCCCCTTCATATCGCTTCAAACCCCGTTTTTCATGAGCGTACTAAACATATTGAGGTTGATTGTCACTTTGTTCGTGAGAAAATACAATTGGGGCTGATTTCTCACCTGGATATGTGAAGACCGGAGAACAATTAGGCGACATCTTTACAAAAGCTTTGAATGGACCACGGATTGACTACCTTTGTAACAAGCTGGACATGATTAACATATATGCTCTAGCTTGAGGGGGAGTGTTAGATATAATTATTGAGTTTATTATAATAGTTACATGGTTAGGCCCATTACTTTTAAGCCCATTAGGTTAGACTCTAATGTGTATATATATGATGTGTATGTCGTTAGTAAATATATGAATTACATTCTCTTCAACTCTTTAGTTTACATTCTCCAATAAACCTCTATTTCCTATAGAACCTAGGATATTTGGTTGCACATGTTTTGTTCGGGATGTTCACCCTCAACTTTCTAAACTTGATCCCAAGGCTTTAAAATGTATTTTCCTTGGCTATTCTCGGGTTCAAAAGGGATATCGATGTTTTTCTATAGTTCTTAATAGATATTTGGTTTCTTTAGATGTTACTTTTCTGGAAAATACACCGTTCTCTCCTTCTGTCTCACGCATTTATCCAGAGGAGGATGATAACTTGTTAATTTACACCACTAAGACTGTTGTTCCACCTCAGTCTGAAGTACCAACTACTGTTTCTCCTCCTCCCCCAATGAATGTTGTTCCACCCCAGTTTGAAGTACCAACTACTATTTCTCTCCCCATGCCTCCCTTTCCTCAAGTGTTTACCCGTTGTTCTCGTATTGTACCAGATTCATGTCCAGATACCACCGTTCAAGAAGCTTTGTCGTCAGATCCAGTCACAGAGGTTGATCTCCCTATTGCCCTCCGCAAGGGGAAACAAAGATGTACGTATCTTGTTACTTTTTTCGTATTTGATAACAATTTGTCTCCTTCTTTGTGTTCTTTTATTGCATCCATTGATTCTGTGTCTTTACCTAAGACTGTCTATGATGCCCTCTCTCATGTCTGGGTGGCGTAATGCCATGATAGAGGAAATGCGGGTCTTGGAAGAAAATGGAACATGGACTTTGGTCGATTTACCCACTGGTAAGAAGCTATTGGTTGTAAGTGGGTCTTTGCTATCAAGGTTAATCTTGATGGATCTATTGCTCGTTTGAAAGCCCGCCTCGTTGCTAAAGGGTATGCTCAGGTCTATGGGATTGATTATTATGACACATTTTCTCCTGTTGCGAAACTCACATCAGTGAGATTGTTTATTTCTCTGGCTGCTACATATGATTGGCCTTTGCATCAGTTAGATATCAAGAATGCTTTTCTTCATGGCGATCTTCAGGAAGAGGTGTATATGGAGCAACCACCTGGATTTGTTGCTCAGGGGGAGAATAAAAAGGTTTGTTATCTGAGAAAATCATTGTATGGCTTGAAACAGAGCCCTCAAGCATGGTTTGGTAAGTTTAGCTTGGCAGTTGAACAATTTGGCATGAGGAAAAGTAAGTCAGATCATTCTGTTTTTCATCGCAAGTCTGCAACTGGGATCATTCTGTTGGTTATGTATGTAGATGACATTGTCATCACAGGAAGTAATAGTGCAGGTATTTTATCCCTCAAAACTTTTGTTCATAGTCAATTCCATACAAAGGACTTAGGGACGTTAAAATAATTTTTGGGTGTGGAAGTGACGAGAAGCAATAAAGGAATTTTCCTTTCTCAAAGGAAATACGTGTTAGATTTACTATCAGAAATGGGTAAATTGGGGGCTAAACTATGTAGCACCCCAATGAATCCTAATTTGCAGCTTACAAAGGATGGTGAATTATTTGAAGAACCTGAAAGATACCGGAGGATGGTTGGAAAACTTAATTACTTTACTGTAACTCGTCCAGATATTGCATATTCAGTTAGTATAGTGAGTCAATATTTGTCCTCACCCACTATTGAACATTGGAAGGCTGTTGAGCAGATTTTGTGTTGGCAACCATGGACATAGTGAGATTGAATGCTTCTCAGATGCCGATTGTGCTGGGTCTAAGGAAGATCGGAGATCTACAATTGGTTATTGTGTTTTTGTTGGAGAGAATTTAATCTCATGGAAGAGTAAGAAGCAACATGTTGTATCACGATCTAGTGCTGAATCAGAATATAGAGCTATGGCTCAGTCAGCTTGTGAAGTGATGTGGATTCGTTAACTTCTTATTGAGTTGGGATTTTCAGTCTTGTGTCCAATAAAACTATGGTGTGATAACCAAGATGCCCTCCATATTGCTTCAAATCCCGTTTTTCATGAGCGTACTAAACACATTGAGATTGATTGTCACTTTGTTTGTGAGAAAATACAATTGGGGCTGATTTCTACCGGATATGTGAAGACCGGAGAACAATTAGGCGACATATTTACAAAAGCTTTGAATGGACCACGGATTGACTACCTTTGTAACAAGCTGGGTATGATTAACATATATGCTCTAGCTTGAGAGGAGTGTTAGACATAATATTAGGTTTATTATAATGTATAGTTACGTAGTTAGAGGCCCATTTACTTTTAAGCCCATTAGGTTAGACTCTAATGTGTATATATGTGTATGTGATTAGTAAATGATATGAATTACATTCTCTTCAACTCTTTAGATTACAGGAGGCATAAAGAACACTAGACTCCCAAATATCATCCCAAGATTTACAAGAGTCCACAAAAATCCTTCTATTCCTTTCAAGCCAAATATTCCATAAAATCGATCGCCCCGCGTTAACTCATAAGACTTTACCCTTGCAAGACAGCCTTTACCCTTGCATTGAATCCATATTACTTATTTTATTTTGTTTATCTTCTCTGTTCCTTTTCTTTTCACCAATTCAGGTTACTCAAAATATGTAGATTTTGGTGTATAATGTATTGCTTTTATATGGTGCAAGTGCAAGTTACATGTTGAATTGCTCTTTTTGAAATGGTACGTGTCTAGTAGATAATAAGGTGACTGAAATTTTATGTGTTTGTGTGATAGGACAAGTCTAATGGAAACCAAGGAGGACCAACACAGAGAGCTTCAGCTTTAGCTGCTTTATCGTCTGCATTTAATCCATCAACAGGCAAATCCTCCCATTTGGTAATGATATGGCACAATTATTCCATATTACATGAATCCCCAGATATACTGTCTTTCCATGCATCAGTCTAATAACACACTAGGCTTGGCTTCATCCTGTTTGATAAAGTATATGATGTTTATGATTAAAACTCAAATAGTGATGAAAAGCACTCAGGTTCTAGGGAGAGTTAACGTGTTTAGGCCGAATGTAAGATAGTACAACTAAAGGGTTTGACATTTATATTTTCATCAAAGAAAATGCCATTATATTAAATTTAGTTCTTTGGAGTCTATTCATAGTTTAATTTTTTTTTTATAAGAAACATAGACTTATATTCATAAGAAATAGGAGATAAAAAAAGGTGATTTAGGAGATCACCAGAGCCAAAGGATTATAAAAAAATCTCCCAATTGGCATTAATCATAATGCAATCATAATTTCAAAAACATCTATTGAGAGAGCTCCTTTGAGAAACTTTGAACGTCATAGTGTCCCTCACTTCATTGGTGCTTCTACATTTGTTTTTTAAAGTTCTATAGTTTCTCTCCATCCAACTTTCCCGTACAATTCCTTTAACCGCAAAATCCCAAAGAGTATTTGCCTTTTTAGTAAAAGGGTGACTAAGGAGCAAGCTCTCAATGTTCATGCTGGCTTTGATGGGGAAGCAAAGGTTTAAGTTGAACGTCACTTTGAGGGAGTTCCATAAAATTTGGGAGAAGGGGCAGTGAATGAAGAGGTGATCATGGGTTTCACTGTGGTTGTATCAGAGGCAGCAAGCATTAGGGGAGAGAGAGGCCCAGATTTCTCTTTTGGAGGATGTCATGGGTGTTGAGACCACCCAGAGTTAAATTCCACACAAAAAATCTGATTTTTTTGGGGACCTCTCTTCTCCAAATATAGTTGTATAGGAAAGGGTTCATCACCTCAAATCTGTTAGTGAGATTGGCAAAATGGGAGCTTGGAGTGCGGATGCCGTTTTCTTCCAAAGACCAAGAGAGCTTGTCTTCCTGATCATTTAAGGAAATATGATGGATGATGGAGAGGAGATTCATGAAGTTCTCAACCTCCCTGTCAAAAAGATGTGTTTCAAAAGTTATCTCTCAAGTGCTGCATGTGAAATCCCACAAGTGCTTCACCTTGGCTGCTTTGTCATTAGAGATTTGATAGAGACTTGGAAACTGAATTTTAAGAGAGTTATCACTATCCCACCGATCAGTCCAGAAGCTTGTGGAGTTTCCATCACCAACCTTGATATTTATGAGGCCAGCACACTTTTTCCAGCAAAGAGAAATGAAATGCCAAGGGCCGTGTTTCCTGATGGAGGTGTGAGGTGAACCTGCCATCATCGAGGATTCCATACTTAGAGGTGATGATGCTATACCACATGAAATTTCTTTCTCTAGAAAATCTCCAAATCCTCTTCGAGGCAAGGGCAATGTTTTTTACCTTTAGGTTACCAATACCGAGGCCTCCTCCTTCTTTGTGATTATAAACTTTTTTCCAGCTTAGATGACTGCCATGATGAATACCCTCTTTAGCTCGAAGGAAATCCCTGAATTTATTTTCAATCACAGTAATGATCTTGTTAGGCATCTTGGAAATAGACATGAGATAAGTTGGAATGTTCATGAAGATAGATTGGATAATGGTAAGCCTCCCTCCTTTGGAAAAGATAGCATTCTTCTACTTATCAAGGCGTTTGGAGATTTTCTCAGAATAGGCAAGGTTAAAAATGTCGATGTCGATGTCGACATCTCAATTTTACGGAGATGTCGAATGTCGACGGAGATGTCGACAGATATTCCGGAAGAATCACAGATATCACGGATAACTATAGAAATAGTTTAAATTTGTGAATGAAAATTTTATTAGAGCTTAATTAAACATTAATCCATCATTCTAAGTAGTTATGCCAATAAAATACACATATATATAAACATTAGTGGTGCAAAATATCGAAATTTAGGCGTAAAATAACATTTTTATAACAGATAGAGTCATTAATATGGTTTACAAAAAAGAACAACCAACAATTACATCACTTGAACGTCTAATAGTGTCGATCTCGTTGTCTATAAACATATATATATATATATATATATATATATATATTTTATATAATAAAATTCATAGAAAACCTTATAATATCACTTAAACAAATAAATATATCACTTGTACATAGTTTTTTAAAATTTTATATCAAATAAAAATATCATTTAATACATATATAAACATAATATTTTTAGATATTTTTTTATATGAAATTTATTAAATATTATAATATCAAATTTTATTTAGAAAAACCCTTTATATTATAAGTTAAAACCTAAAACTTGACAATAAATAACTTAGGCCCAACCAACTAAAAGCCCAATTCGTCTATGGACCACCATTTCCACCCTTATAATGAAAAAGAACCTTAATTTCTTTTCATAGCCGCCAACCACTTCTCTCTCTCTCTCTCTCTCTCTCTCGTCCTTCTCTGAAACTCAAAGAAAACTGAAAAAATGGAAGTGTTTCCGGCCAGATCTGAGAAAACTCCGGCGACATCTTGACGACTTTGGCGACATTTCGATGATATCGGCGACATTTTGACGATTTCGTCGATAAATCGACGACACCGGTGAAGAACGACTCTTCCCCCCCATATCGGTGTCGGAACCTCCGTTTTTCCGACATGTCGCCGACATTGTCGGCGACACCGGCGACATTTTCATCCTTGGTAACAGGATTCCAGAAAAGGATGTAATTAGGATTTCCCCAAGAGGCATGGCTAGGTAGGTCAAGGGCCAAAGGCCAATGGAGCAGCCAATGGTTGATGCTTAGAGGGAGACTTCTTGGGGTTCAATGTTGATGTCATCAAGGGCAGTTTTTGAGAGGTTGATAACGATCTTCATTGCTGAGATGTCTTCAAAAGATTTGAGAGCATCAATGATTTTGCTAA